>CM046035.1:27469129-27604129 GCA_025215565.1 Flaveria ramosissima
TTAATTTGATCTTGAGATCACCAGTCAGGTCTAATCATCTATGTGTTGAATCTACCGACATATCATCTGCGATCTAGCAACCTCTAGTCTCTACTTTCGTTGTGTTACCTTAGTAGTTACCAGTTTTTCTATCATATTTCCTTTTATATTGCTCAGACTACACAGACTTATACTTTGAATTTTGCATCTTGTCTAAATAAAATTTTAAAGTCCCTCTTGATTTGTTCTGTGTACTATCATTTTCCAAAGTTTGAATCGGTATCACAGATGCGATCTACCTTCTATCAGCTAGCCTCTCTTTCTCCCTCCTTTTTTTAATGTTACTGGCTGATCTATTCTCCCCCTAAAATTCTAAAATCATAACCGATTTACATATTTAGGATTTAAAGACAGCTAAATAACATGAATTTAATTTAACTAGAAAATAGAATAAATAAAGGAAATAAAAAGTAAAATTAAAATCAGACTAAACTACATCGGACTACCATGGTCATCATCAGGAATGACATCACTTTTCTTTTTAACGCCGTTGACCTCTAACAGATATAGAAAACGTGGTTTGTCAAAAGCTTTGTGTAGAGGTCAGCGCGTTGAAAATCAGTATTTATCTTTACCACATCGATTAAATTCTTTTCAAAACAGTCCGTATAAAATGATATTTATACCGATGTGTTTGGTCTTAGGATGTTGTACTGGATTTTTAGTTACTGCAATTGCAGCAGAGTTATCAACAAAAATAGGAGTAGAGAGAAAAGAAATTTAAACCATAGTCCCGCATTTGCTGTTGAATCCAAATGATTTGTGAACATTAACTTGCAGCAGCAACGTATTCGGCTTCACAGACTGACAATGCAACCGAGGTCTGCTTCTACACTGCCAGGTCACTAATCTCCTCCCAAAGAATTGACACCCTGCTGATGTAGACTTGTAATTCATCTTGCAGCCCCCGTAATCCGAGTCACTATACACCGTAAGCTCAAAGTCATCATCATGAGGATACCACAAACCAAGTGTGGGGTGTGCCCTTCAGATAACGAAATATCCTTTTACTCCGATCAGATGGTTAACCTTTGGCTTAGCCTGATATCTAGAACATAGACATGTAGCATACATGATGTCAGGTCTTGAGGCAGTGAGGTACATGAGAGATCCAATCATTCCTCGGTACATTGTTGCATCGACCAGATCTCCATTTTCATCGGGTGCTATATCATGGTTTGTAGCAAGTGGAGTCCCAGCTGCAGAAGCATTCTCCATGTCAAACCGAATGAGAATGTCTCCCACATACTTGGTCTGATATAGGAAAATTCCTTTGGGTGTCTGATCCACCTGTAACCCGAGAAAGAATTTCATCTCCCCATGGCACTCATCTCAAACTCCGCCTTCATTAGGCTTCAAAAGTCTTTGCATAATTCTTCGTTCTTTGAACCAAAGATTATGTCATCGACATAGATCTGTACTAGCAGTAAGTCTCCATCTTTTTCTTTGATAAAGTAGGTGCAGTCAACGACTCTCCCTGCGAAAGCCGTGTTTCACAAGATGAGTCGAGAGTTTCTCATACCAGGCCCTTGGAGCTTGATGAAGCCCGTATAAGCCTTGTCGAGTTTGTTAAACTCTGATAAGGATCTTCAAATCCCTCGGGTTGACTGACATAAACTGTCTCTCGGATTTCACCATGAAGGAATGCACTCTTCACATCTAATTGATAGACTTTGATCTTTCATATACGATGCATAGGCAAGGAAATGCGGATATCTTCCATCCTTGCCACGGGTGCAAACACTTCATTGTAATTAATGCCCTCGACTTGTCGAAATCCCTAAACTACCAGTCGAGCCTTGTTCCTGATAATGACGCCTTGGTCATTCTTCTTGCATTTCAAGACCCATTTGGTGCCAATGACCTTAGCACCTTTAGGTCTATCTACCAGAGTCCATACACTAACTTCTTGAACTGAAGAAGTTCTTCTTGCATGACACTCACCCATGCCTCATCATTCAGTGCTTCACTGACGTTATTTGGCTCAAACTGCGAGAGAAAAACACCGATAAGCACCATCGTGAATGTATCCTTTTTCCATTACCGAGGCATAATCAGCTGAGTACAACTGATTTCTGGTTGCACTCCTGATCTGACATCCCCGATGACATTGTCTAGGGGGATGATAGACATTAGATGGATTGGAGTTGTAGGAACAACTACATCAGAGCCAAGATTATGAACATTGGGTTTCTGCATCTGAGGTAGAAGGAGTTTGAGGTTCCGAAGTCGAAGAGACATCACCGTTAGATGCTTGTGGACTTGCAGGAATTTGACCTGTCCCTCCTGATTGTTCTGGTCATCTTCTTCAGCTTAATCTTCTGAGGAGGAGTCACTATCTTCGAGTGCTCCCCCTGAGTGGTGAGATGATTCTCCCTGTGAACTCGATGATGTTGAATCAAGTGATGGTGTATTCAAGATATCATACATCATCCGTGTAAGCTAACTCATCATCAGAAGGGGGAGATAGGTATGTTGAAGGACTTGAAGAATCCATCATAGTCGAAAAAGTAAGCGGGTCCTTTTCCAGTAGGTGGTGTGGTATATCTCTGAACATCAACATTACACCACACTTCTACTATACCCGTTGAGTTGTTGTAAACTCTCTTGTTCGGTATGTTGTATCCTAGGAAGATACCTTCATCAGCCTTCTCGCTGAATTTTCCTTCTTGAGTCTTCTTCAGAAGTGTGCACGGGCGCCAAATGGTTCGAGATACTCCAGATTAGGTTTACGTCGTTTGTAGTAACTCGTAACATGTCTTGCCATGGCGCTTGACTACCAGAACTCGATTTAATGTGGTAACATGCATTTGCCACTGCCTCATTCCAGAATTGGATAGGCAGTTTCGAGTCTTCTAGCATTGTCCGTGCTGTCTCTATCAAGCTTTGATTCTTCTCTCAGCAACACCATTCATCTGAGGCGTGTAGGCAGAAGTAAACTGGTGCACAATTCCTTTTTTCCTGCAGTAAGCCTCCATCCACTGATTCTTGAATTTGGTCCCGTTGTCTGAGCGTACCTGTCTTACCTTCAGCTTGTAGAGAGATTCCAGTGTGGTTACTAATTCCTTGAATGACTCAAATGTTTCTGATTTGGACTTCAGAAACATTACCCAAGAGAATCTTGAGTAGTCATCAGTAACCACATAACAGTACAAGTCACCTTCAATGCTTTTTGTACTGACTGGACCAAACAGATCCATGTGAAGAAGTTCAAGAGGAAGCTCGATAGGATGAACTTTTTTTCTTATGAGACTTCTTCGTCTGTTTGCCTTTCTTGCATGCTACACAGAAATCCGGAATTTGGAAATTTTGACGTTAACTCCTCTCACGAGATCCTTCTGGATCAAGTAATTCATCTTTCGTTGATTAATGTGTCCCATTCTCCTATGCTAGGAAATGGAGTCCTTCTCAGTAGCTCTTGATAGGAAGCACTGAACTTTATGATCCGTTGTAGAAGCCGTTGAGAGTTCCAAAACATAAAGGTCTTTTTATCTTGAAGCTGTCATCAAAACTTGGTCCTCCGGAATCACATAGTCTTTCTTTAGGACATAGCACTTCTTGTTGTCAAATATGACCTTAAATCCTTTGTCACATATTTAGGAAACAGAAAGTAAGTTGTTTTGAAGTTGTTGAACATAGTTCACTTTATCAAACTTAAGTTTCTGATTTCCAACCTCTCCCTGAGCTGTGATGTAACCTCCTTTGTTACCAGCAAAAGAAACATACCCTCCCTTTATTTGTTTGACGTTTCATAAAAGAGCCCTGTTTCCTGTCATGTGCCTGGATGCTCCCCTATCTACAATCCACGTGTTGGTTTCAGCACTGTAGCGAACACCCTGCACATACAATTTAAAACATTAGTTTAGGTTAGGAACCCAAGCCTTTACTGGCTTGGGTTTCCCAGAGGCATCACACATCATGAATTCAACCCATTGACCCTCAGAAGGTGAGGGTAGCTCAGGTGCCTTCTTGTCATCATTATCAGACATAGAGGATGACTTTTCTTTCCATAAGCCAGATTTGTGTAAGACCTTTTTGTGATAAACAGATGACTGGCTAATGGGTTGAACTTTGGGTTCACTAGTTCTTCTAGGTGGAGTTAAAGAACTCCTCTTAGAAGACCTAGGTTTTGAATCCTGAAGTTCAATTTTCTTCCTAGGTGTCTGATAGTAAGGACAAAAAGAAGCAATGTGTCCACACTCTCCACAGTTGTAGCATGACCTGCTATAAACTTTATGATTAAACTATCTATGTGGAGATGTATGTGACACCCTAGTGACATCATTATGTTTAGGTTTTGACTCTGCTTCGTTTGATGTTTTCTCTTGTTTAACAAACTTAAATGTTTTAACATTTTTAACATATTTTCCATTTTGGTTAACTGGACTTTGACATGAGACTCGTGATGGTTAACATTAACAGTCTCTTTAGGTTCAGATTTGACTTTGTTTGACCCTGACTTTATATTAACCTTTTCAAATTCTTTTTCCAGATTAACACAAGGCATTTTACCCTTTGCCTTTGAAGTGGCCTCCGTTTGTTTTGTTCCAGATTCAATTGAAGAACATGAGGAATCTGGATCACTTACAAGAGGAGTAGACACCACATGATCCTTGATGGGATTGTTATTTATTGGTCTACTCTTAGTGTTCATCAAGGTCTCAGGTGGTGGTGGAAGCACTTTATAACCCAAACCCTCCCCATTGTTACGCTCTCTCACTAAGTGTTGGACAATATGAGATGAACTTGTCCAACTGTGCAGTTTTTTCTTTAACGAGTTGACTTCTACTTCTAAAACTGCTTTTTGTTTCTTAATGTCTTCTAGGGAGTTAAGATAGTACCTAATGTCATTAGCTTGGTTAAAGGCTACTACTTCAGTTTCCCTAAGCTGTTTATTCAAAAGGTCTATCTTTTCTTTGTAACTATGCTCATTTTGTTTTAAAACTCTATTTGCCTCATTGCACAGTTGCAAATCCTTTACTAAGCTATCATTATGATCTAATAACCTAGCAAATTTCTGACTATGCTTTCTCTAAATTTATTACAATCAGAACAAGCATGATTTTTGAAAAGTTGGTCAGTGGTACTTACCTGAGGAGGTTCTGATGAATCAGCCATCAACGCAGCATCTGATGTCTCTGGTTCTGGTGATTCTGTCTTTGTTGTAGACGTCCCTTCTTTAGGCTTGTAGCTGACCTCAGTTGCAGTCTCTTCACTGTTTGATATCACTAGCTCAACTGCAATATCTCCTTCACTTGCGGAATCATCAATCTAAGTCTTCCACGCTCGCAATATTGGATTCTCCTGGAGAGACAAACCGAAAGCTCCAGTCCTGTCCTTCATCTTCATGGGCAGTCAAGGCTTTTGGATCCTTGCTTGATGAAGTAGAACTACTAGCTAGCTTGTCTTGACGAGTGAAGGACG
The DNA here is from genome assembly GCA_025215565.1 of Flaveria ramosissima. NCBI lineage: Eukaryota > Viridiplantae > Streptophyta > Magnoliopsida > Asterales > Asteraceae > Flaveria > Flaveria ramosissima. The sequence continues at coordinate 27,474,593 of CM046035.1, forward strand.
AGAATAGATTCCCATTTCCAGTCTTCTTTGGCTTCACACACTCTCTTTTGAAGTGCCCCTTTTCTCCACAGTTGAAGCAGGTCACCTTGCTCTTGTCAAAGCCAAAAGTAGTGTCCTTAGTAGCAACCAAGTTTTGTCCGGTCGTCTTCACAAACTTCTTCGCCCTCCGGACTGTTAGGACCTGGTATTTCAACAAAATACCGAGTTATTAGCGTGTAAACCAAACCAAATAGTGTGGAATCCTATTTGATTGGCGATCCAATCAGTGAGAACGCACGAAGAATCAATAAAGTATTGAATCTAACGTTAAGAATCGATTGGGAATCGATCTACAGCGTTCTATGAACTTGGAGAACGAATTGGGAGGCTTCTGGACGGCTAGGGTACGTCTGGAGTCGAAATAGAATGAATGCTTACGTTTTTCCACGAATTGGGTTGTATTTATAGGTTAGTATTGTTCATTCGTGCGATTGAACCATTAGTATGGTTCAGTCGTGCGATTGAACCATGCAGTTGATTCATCCGCACGACTGAGTGTTCAGTCGTGCGACTGAGCCAATCTTATGTTACAATCATACGACTGATCCAGTCTTCTGGTTCAGTCGTGCGACTGAGTCAATCGTATGAAGTTATTCATGCGTGTGGTCCATTCTTATGGGCCATTCGCATGAGAACTTCATTGTGTTAAGTTTGAATGTATTAATTAATATAACATTATGTGTAACCATTCAAACAACCACAAACCTAATTAACCAATTCAATATCGACTTATTAATGAAATATTAAACATTATAAATCACAAACAAATAATATCATTTCATTAACAATCCAAACATTACATCAAAATCAGATAAACAAGATCTATTACATTCATATCCTGATCTAGGGACATGCATGTATCAACAAAATCCCCCTTGGACCTAGATCTCTCTAATGTCTTGTTTTCTGTATCACCTCCTCGTATTTCTTGTACTTATCCTCTTTTGTGACTCCCGCGTGAATCTCAAACGCGAAGCAGAGTCTTATGACGTTCTGGAACTGGAGGGCTTGTACAATATCCTGCGTATCATAGAACAGTGGCCACTTGTATAGAGTGTAGACATCATTAGCTGACAAGTTGGTAAGCCACATTGGGTCGAATACCCTTATAGTATCCATTTGGCCCTCTTTGTTTAGGACTATGACCGCTTCTCCTGTCCTCCAATCGTAGTACCACCACTTAAAGTGTGGAGTGAAGTCCTGTGGCATTTCCCTGAGCGGGATTCTTAACATCGTGCGCGGAGGACTCCACTTCAACACTATCTTTGGCTTTCCGGTAATGGCATCAACTTCAGACCTTCTGATATACCTTGTAGGCTGTTGGGGTCTGAAGTTAACCCACCTGGTATGGTACTCCTTCCTTAGGGCAGCCTCAAACCAGCTTGACATCTTTCTCGGGTCAGCATACAACAGCTTCAGTTTGGCCAGCTGGTTGAGCTCAAAACCTGGTAGAGTCTTCAGATCATGTGAGAATCTAAAGTACTCTATGCCCTTCTCCCTCTTAACTGCATCTACGTTAAGGTCCTCAAAATGCGCCCACGCTATGATCCTGCCTGACACCTTATGATGTTTCTTGACTCTGTAGAGTTTGGTGTAGGCATCCTGTTTAGGTCCAGCGCGTTGGGCTCTAACTTCTTCAAAACACGCAGCCCACTCAGCCTTTCGGATAACAACATCATCATTTGAGGCTTGGGCCGTTCCCTCTGTTTTCTCTGATTCTTGCTCCATTTTGTCTAACACCTCAAAAGTATCGCTAACAAGGGAGTCACCCAGATTGGGGACCACATTTCCCTCATTGTCAGCATACTAAGGGTAGTGCTCTGCAGTGACATCTTCAATCTCTATTTCATCAACGTCGTTGAGCTCTTCGTCACTGGTCGAGTCGCATGTCGGAGCATCCTTTACAATCTCATCAGGATTGAGCTTGAAAATCTTTGCTAGTTGTTCGTTTGATAGATCGTGAATTATTTCCCCTTCTTCAGGGTATAACTCACCGACCTCCTTACGATCCCTTGCAGATCAAGAATCATAGTTAACTGAGTCTTGACCTGCTGAAGGGCAGCAACATCGAACTCATCCCTCTGATAGTTTGGATCTGTTTAATTTAAACATTCAACACATCAACCATTAGTAATTAATCAAAACAGCACTGCATTAAACTTAATATAATCATGAATACATAGGTTTAAATACATGATTCAAATACAAAAGTAATTAAATACATAGACATCTAATCTTTACTTTTGTCTTGGATCATCGGGTCATCACTTGGTGGAGCAGAGGAGGAAGCTTGTTGGTCTTGTCTATTCTTGGATCTCCTCTCCTGACCTTGAGCAGAGGCCGATGCAGCTGCATCTCCTCCTTCTACATCATCATCTTCATCCTTCTCCTCTGTCCTCTCTTCTTCAGTCTCCTCATCCTCAGTCTCATCTTCATCATCCTCATCGTCATCCTCATCATCATCATCACCATCATCTCCGTCTCCCTCTTTAATCTTCAGGGGCTCATCCTTAGATCCCTTTAGCTTTAGCATGATTGTCTTCTTGGCCTCCTCCAACTCCTCAATCCTCTTAGTAGATGTGACACTGTGCTCCTGGAGTTGGGCGATCTCATGGCTCTGAGCAGCCATTTGTTGGGCCTGCTCCTCAATCAATCGAGCCTGCTCTGAGATCTGCTGAGACTGTGCAGCAGTAAGATCAGCCAGCTGACGGATCTGAGCCGTCTTCTCCTCATCCGCAGCTAATAAACGCATCACCATCCGGTTAAGCGCAGAAAGCTGTTCCTCTATCCCAATTGGAGGTAGAGGTGATCCATATGTATGTGAGGGATGGGCTGAGGGTCCTGCTTGGTGGCTGGTGGTGGTAGTGGTGGCTGTGGTGAAGATGGGGCTGGGTCTGTGAGGTAGTAGTGGTGATGTGGGAGTGAAAGATATGGTGGTGGTTGGCATATGTACAGTGGTGGGAGGTGTGGTGGTGGTAGTGGTAGCTGTGGTGGCTGTGGTGGTGGATGGAGTGGCTGTCTGGGTGGTAGAGGTGGTGGTAGATGTAGTGGTTGTGGTGGTAACAAAGGTGAGTCCTCTCTTCTTCTTCTTCTGGCCGTGGGGCTGAGCCATCCTTTTCCTCCTCGTTCCCGTCGAGGTGGATGCTCCCCCTACAACACGACTTGTTGACTCAGGGGCATAGCTAGGAATAGCAGCTGTCTCTCCTGAATCTCTTGGGCGTTCACCAACCGCCCTTAGCCCATACTCTGTGGGAACAACCTTGCTTCCCACATTTCTTGTCAAGGGCTCCTCGTCCGACTCCTCTTCCTCCTCACCAGGAACAAAGTCCTGATGGAAACCAGCAGACTCAGCTATGTCACCAGCTGGGGCAGACACTGGAGGTATAACATCTGAAGCTGTGCCCCTTGGTGGAGTAGGCATATCATCCCCAGCATCCCCTCTGTCGTCATCATCGGAATCATGCTCTGGGAGCAATAGCCTCTCGTCGTCTGAATCGTTGTCATCATGACGCCACTTGCGTCTCCCTGGAGCCACATATCTCTCATTGGCCAGATGGCCAATCAACCTCTTCACCTGGGGCTTTACCTGCTTGCCCCTATACACTCTCATACGACCCAAAGTCGTGTCATCCATAATCTCAAGTGCCACAGTGTAAATCCAGGATGATCAAACTTGAATCAAATCATGAAGAATTAGATCAAAATATGATAATCACAATCAAAACCCCTTTGATCTTCAAATTAGATTGCAAAATATGTTTACAAGTAAATCCCTCAATCAATTAGTCATTCAACCATTAACCTAATTCTAATTACAATTAGGCTATTTATAGTCTAGTTTAAGCTTCCATATTTACACATAACCCCCTAGACTATAAATTTAGACTAAAACATGACTCAAACAAAGTAAAATATATTTTGTTCACACAAAATATATTTATTACAATAAAACTCCTAGTCATCTAAACCTTCAACGTCTCGTCTCGTTTCCTCGTCTTGAACGTGTCGGGTTTGACTTTTGTTGACTTTGACCGTGATGTTGACTTTTGTTGACTTTCACTGTGTTTATAATCTAGACTATCTTTTACAGCTCCAACAATACTCCCCCTTAGTCTATCATTATCAACGTCTTCAAATGAATTCAGCCCCGAGAAATCAACAGTAGAAAGATCTTCAAATTAAAGCTTTTTGAATTTGATGAGAAAAGTTATTCATCTCATAAGCTCCCCCTATTTATATGCTCTCCCTTTTTGAGTGCATCCTTTGTGAGGATATTGGAACAACTTTCTCAAATCTCTAATCTCGAGTGCTTCAGAAGATGTAGGAGGAGGATTCCTAGCTCGGTTTCTTCTGCAAACTTGAGGAATAGGTTCTCTGATCAGGTACACTGCTCAACTGATGATCGGCCATCACTTACAGCAAAAATCTGAAACACATTCTCAAACACAATCTCGACATTTCTAATTAGATCATTTCATTTTAACAAAATAAACCCGTGTTTATCTGTGTGTGAAAAACAAGCGAATCCGTGTTCGTTTGTACGCAATTTCTGTGAAATGCTTGAAAAATGATAAAATTGTATCAGCATAATATGGAAGACCTAAAAAAATTTGAAAAGAAATTTTATTATATTTTTCTATTTTTTATTATATACATGTATTATAACATATTTTATATCTATTATATAATTTTGTGTGTTTTTTTGTTTAAAACGAGAACTGAATCGATCATGAGATCATATCCTCAAGATATACTTTAGACAAAGATGAATTTAATCATCGACGAGAAATGAGATCACACTGATAACTAAATCTAATCACAGTCTTTAAATGATTTTGAAATTGTCAAACAGATCAATAACGATTGCTGGTATGTTTGTCCACTTAAACTCATGCCCTATCTTTTTCAACAAGCAGAAGATGATTCGTTAAGGTTCGATTAAATGCTTTAGAATGCTAGGACCCCACAATCATTTGGCAAAAACCCTCACCCAACCTCAGGATTTCTTGAATTTTGTAACGATCTTTACAGAACAAGGCTTGTACATTAGTGTGCAAGTGATTATCGACAGAATATTGCATTCTGTGATGAATTCATCATTTAGATAATTTGACACTAATTAGACCAAAATGGTGAGAGCTCCAGGTCTATACTCACGTATAACAAAGGAGATGACCATTTAATCATGTGCCGATGAGAGCTCCAGGTCAGTACTATCGTACAGCAGAGGAGATCATCACTCCAGGTCAGTACTTCCGTACAGCAGAGGAGATTAGCACAAATACAAGACACATAAATAAACCAGACATGACTCAAAGCTATGACATATATGATTTGTATCATGGTGGGTGAAAGATCAATTCTCAATCCAATTTTTGTCAGGACTCAGTTTTTGTGCAGGCCAAAATGATTGCGTAAATCCAGACATCCTTAAGCATGATGTTTTAATTTAAATCATTATGCTGATGTCTACTTTATTCTTCAGGCTGAGTCTACCAAGCATATCATTAAAGAATCTGTTTGTTTTTCTATTATTTGCAATTAAAAATAAGATGTAAATCAGATAACAGCATCAGTTACTATCATTTCTCATTTTAAAAACGCAAGTCATGCAAAAACAAGCATTGCAAGAAGATATACAATCATTTCTCAATCATCTCAAATCAAGTTCCTAGTTCTCTTTTCATTTTTATTTACATATACTCTCCCTCTAAATTTTTATTTTTGCAAACTTTTTTATTTATATTTATATTTATTTTTTATTTTTTTAATTTTTTTATTAATTTTTTTTATTTTTTTATTTTTTTAAATTTTTTTTAAACTGTACAAAAATAAAAATTTATCAAAGAAGGTCTTCCAAACTACACTGATATGAAGATACGAAATGAATTCTCAAGAAATATGCAGTGATTGTGAAGTGAGAACGGTGATTGTGCATATAAATATCCAGATTGTGGATAAAATACCATGACCTTAACCTGTTTGTTCCGCCTCAAATTTGAATCAAGAACAATCTCTGTCAGTAAACCGGATTACTAACAGTCCTCCTGAATTGTTCCTGCACTCATTAACAAATTAGTTAGAAAGGGAAACCCAGGCCATCGTAGTCCTGGAAGTTTCTTTTTCATCAAGATAAGTAACAAGCTTCTGCATACAACCGTTTAAACAATCGGGGATTGTTGTATCCTTCTTTTTAATTTGCCAAATTTGTTTCGGTTCAATTAACTTGGATTTTAATGAATTAAATTTGGAAATCATTTTCTGTTTAAGACCGGAAGGAAAAGAATTTGGTTTTAAACCTTTGGTCATTTCCATCTTTGAATCATGTGAATCCGGCTTCACATGAAAAGGTTTGGATGGAGGGTTTTTCATCCAACCATTCAACGATGTGTGCTTTTTACCTTTTGAGCCAGAGAAGCAACCCGTGTTGCCTTTACCGTCTGGAACATTCTTTTTATACTTACATTCGGAGAAGCAATTTGTTTTGCCTTTACCATTCGTAGCAAGCCTTTGAGGACATTTCTTTACCACATGCCCTTCTTTTCCACACACAAAACAAGTCTTGAAAAGCTTTTGATTCTTTGTAGTCCCGTGTTATGGAGGTGGTGATGAGGATTGCTTGGAGCTTGTAGCAGATTCTTGCTTGTTCTGTAGTTTCTCGTGCTGAGCAGTGAATGAGATCTTTTCTGATTTACTGGGATGCTTTGCAATTGGAGAAGAGATCCGTATTGGTCTTGATTCAGCTTTTGGAAGCTTTTGTGACTTGACAATGTCAGGAGATATCTTGATCTATGAGGAACCAACACGCTCCTCTGTGATTGATTCATCATCTGAGCTTATCCAGTCTCGTATACACAGATCATTCTCCAACGGATCTTGATTGACATCTCCTATCGTGTTGGCTTCGCTTGTAGGATTCTCATTGCCTGATGATTCAACAACTGTTCCTTCTTTGACAAACCTGACGGGAACAAACGAAGGAATGTTACCTGATTTGAATTTGTTGAAGAAAGTTGGAGAAGAAACTGATATTGGTGTTTGAGCATCAGAAGTGGAATCATCATTAATCTTCTTATCAGACCCTTGCTTGAGGAATCCCAAACCTACAGGAGAATCCTGCACATCTCTAACCTCTTTAAGATTAACACTGCTTAGACCTGCATTTAAACGATTAGTTCTTGCAGCTTCAATCAAATCATTTGTTGAATGAGGTCTGGGAATTGGTGAATAACATAAAGTAGAAGGAGTTGGAACTGAATTAAATACAGTTTCACCATCAGATTTATATTCAATTCCATGTTTTACCCGCACCCCTTGTTGTTTTGCAATAAGCTCATCCTTTTTCATGTTTGAAAGGGTCCATTTATCAAGCTTTGTTTGAAGCTGAGTTGTTTCAAATTGAGCTAAAACAACCCTTTCTTTCAAAATATTAATTTCAACGTTACGCTCCAAAATGGTTCTTCTTAAAAGATCATTTTCAGCCAATGCTTCATTAAGTTTTCTTGAAAAAGCAATTTCATTTTTCTTTAATTCCTGATTGATTGTTTTTAATTCTTTTTCATTTTCCAATAACAATCTGTTTGCCTTATAAATCCCAAATAACCGGATTTTGCATGACGAAGAACACATATCCTGAACAATCTCATAAGGAAGACCCATGATAGTTCGTTCTGCAGCTAAGCTCTTTTCACAGTTGCAAGCCCATGTGATTTCTTGTTGTTCCTCTTCTTTGACCTTCAGCATCTTGTCAACCTCAGACTCTTTCTCTCTTTTATCAGCTTTTCCAGCCTTGTCATCATCGGTTCTCATAGACTCTGGTTTACTGTCATTGTCGACTCTTAAAGCTTCACGATTCTCTTCAACAGTTTCTCTGAATTTAGAGTTTAAATCTGAATCAGTTCTCAATAACTTCAACTTTTCAATCATCTCTGTTTTGTAATCAAGTATGCTTGTTACAGAAGACACAAGATCAGTATTAAGCGTGTGGGTTTGATGTGGGAACACGGCTTGCTGAAATTTGTTTCTTTGGATATCCAACTCGAGAGATTTAGCTTGTTGATCATATCCATAAGTTTTGTGTCGACATAACCTCTTTCTTGCTTCAGCATTTTAACTTGATGATTCCATGCAGACGGAAGAGAGTCTAGAAGCTTTTGAATCTGTTCATGATTACTGAGATCAGGAACATGCTTCTTTAGATTATTTGCCACCTTTAAGAATCGATCAATCAAATCTGACAATTTTTCTTTCTTCATTGCTGCAAAAGAATCAAACCGGCTTTGTGCCGTTGTGAGATTATCTGATTTAAAATCTTCTGAAGATGACATGATTGTACAAATGATTGTATATCTTTTTATCTGCTTCCTTCCTGCTTAAACCTTCCAGATTTTGAAATAAAGGAGTAAGTTCTTCAACCTCCTTTTCCTTGACCAACCAATCATTCTTGTCCATTTCAAACACATCAACGTCATCTTCTCCCTTCTTAGCAACATAAATCAGTGGTCGCTCATCAACTTCATAAAATTCTGGTTCAGAATCATAGTCTACCAATTGTTCATCCTCCTCCTCTTCATCAACCAACTCTTTCCTTTTATCAGATACTCCCTCAGTGGTAGCTGTAACAACCACTTCTTCACCAACAATATCTTTATCAAAATCAAACTGCAAGTTTACAAACCCAGCCTCAATAATATCTTCATCATCATTCCTTCCAACATCCTCTCTTGGGATCTCCTGTTCTCCTTCTTCAGTATTTGCTGCTCCAGAAGTACCCTCTCCTACCTTAGATGAAGTACCCACATTCAAGAATGAGTACTTAGATGTATCAGTCAAATCATCTAACTCAGATTGAGTCAGTTGACTAGGTAGGCCGGCTGCAGCTTTCATCTGAGTAATCTCCTCAAACAACTTCTTAATCAGTTTATTTTGGTTAACCAACATCCTTTGCATTCCCTCAATCACCTCATCCTTCTGTCTTTCTCTGATCTCCTGATTCGTCAGTTTAGTCTTAATCATACTCAACTCATTTGCCAATGAAGTATTTAGATTACGTATCACATCCTCATCAAGATTCGTACTAGCCTCTCTCCTGTCTGTAAATCCCTCATGTCGATGTTTGTTTCTCCGTTCAGGCTCAACAAAATCAGTTTTCTTCTTAGATCTCCGTTCTTTCTCTACCCTGATCTCCTCTGCTTGTGCATCAATATCCTCTTCAAAATCATAATCCTTTTCTTTCGCGTATCTCTTCCTTTTCTTAGTTGCATCAGCTTGCTGCACTCTTGTTTCTTCAGCCCTTTTGCTTTCAGATTCATCAACCCATCTGATATAATTCCAGCGTTCTGGAGGATACATATTCTCCCAGAGATGGGTGATTTTACCACTAAAATCGTGACGAATAGCACAGCAATCAGCAAAAATACGAGGGTTCATCTGCACCAGTCTCTTGATTTCACCATGCTTTGGAACATCAGGAATAAGATCATCAAAAATCATCTGAAGAAAGCGAGGATATAACAGCCATTTGTCTTTCTTCACAGCCATCACGTTCTCTGCCATACATGCAAAAATCAGTCTAGCAATGTTGGCCTTCTCCCCTTTACAACACAGCACCATAGCTTTAGCCCAATCGAGATTAAGTCCATCGGATCCACCTTTACGGTGATCTAAACACATAATAAAAACATGAGCGATATATCTCCACTCCTTAGATAAGAAAGACTTTTTGATCTCTTTCCTTGAACCAAAAGCTGGTCCCTCATACCCCATTCGTCTGAAAGCTTGAAACACTTCAGACTCTGTCATATCCACTTCATCTCCAAAATCATCATATAGTCTAAGAATCCTAGAAACACTCTCAGCAGTAATAGTCACATCATGATCAATCACTTTGGCAGTGATTCTCTGTACATCTCCTCTAGTATCGTATTCTGCTGATATCCAAAAATCTCTAATATGAAGATCATAAATAGTAGGTGAGTGAGAAATAGCATAGGCAATAGGTGATCTCTGAAGCCATCTGATACAGTCACGAAATCCAGCTGCCTTGGGAAGAGTATCGTCTAAAATAGCAGTGATATTATTCCTCTCATCAAATTTAAGATTTGCCATGATAATCTGAAAAGGGAAACAATTAAATTTGAATTAGAAATAATGAAAATAAGAAAATAAGATTAAAACATAAGAAACTAGCAGTTTCGGCAAGCGAAACAATAGTTTCGCTCACAAAGACATGGTAGTTTCGCTGAACAAAGGCAGTTTCAACAAAGAAAACAAACAATTTCGACAAGCGAAACTATAATTTCGCTCATTGAAACTTTTTATTTTCGCAGAACAAATGGCAATTTCGGCAAGATTAGTATAGATTAAAAAAGTTTCGCAATTAGTTTCTCCAAGCACAAACATAGTTTCGCTATTACAAATTAGTTTCGTTGTTCTAAAATTAGTTTCACTGTTCAGAAGAAAACAAGATCAAGCGAAACTGTGCAAGTTAAAGACCAGACATTGCGAAATTAAATTAAATATGGCGAAACTGTTAAGTTCGCCAGGACAGCATAACTTTACAGTTTCGCTGAAAAGAAGAGAACTTTCGTTCAGTTTCGCAGAAGAATCAGTAGTTTCGCTGAAAGAACAGCGAACCCACCGAAGAGTCACAATCCAAATTACTTAAATGGAGATGATTTTAACCAGATTAAAAGATGTAACAAGGTTCGAAACTCACATACGAAACAAATAACACTAATAAACGGTCCAAAACACAATCATAAAGCAGAATCGCCAAGAAATGTCATGGAGAAACCCTAAGAACAACAAAGAACGATTTTGCGAAATTATGAGAAAAATTTCGCAAGAATGACTTAAATAGCAAATAGTTTCGCAGACAGTGAAACTATAAATTCGCCAGGCGAATTTACATTTTCGCCCAGTGACACTGTAATTTCGCTAGGAGATAACTAGTTAACAACTTATTAGCAAACCTAGCGAGATTGCAGTTTCGCTTTGCGAAACTATTAGCGAAAGAATAATTTCGCACCAATTTTAATTAAAATATTTTATTATTATTTTTTATTATTATTTATTTTTATTATTTTTATTATTTTTATTATTTTTATTATTATTATTTTTTTTAATCAATAAGAAGCACATCACATAATGAGATCTAAAATAATCAGAGATCACATTCTCTAAATATTTATGAATATAAAGATGATTAAAAATCATCTACCAGCCATGAGATCATACTGAATACAAGATCTGATCACAATCTGCACAGAAACAACTGAAATTAGAACAAATCAAAACGATTGCTGATATAATTGTCCACTTAAACTCATGCCTTATCCTTTTTCAACAAACAGCTTATGATTCGTTTAAGGTTCGATTAGATACTTTAGAATGTTAGGACCCCACAATCATTTGGTAAAAAACCCTCACCCAACCTTAGGATTTCTTGAATTATGAATCAATCTTCATAGAACAAGGCTTTGTGCGTTAGTGTGCAAATGATTATAAACAGAATATTTCATTCTGAGAGAAACTCATCGATAAGATGATTTGACATAATTATATCAAAATGGTAAGAGCTCCAGATCTATACTCACGTATAACAGAGGAGATAACCATTTGAACATGTGCTGATGAGAGCTCCAGGTCAGTACTATCGTACAGCAGAGGAGATCATCACTCCAGGTTAGTACTCACGTACAACAGAGGAGATAAGCACAGACACATGACACCTTAAAACCAAACATACCAACGGTGGTTCTGGGTGATGACATAACAAAGCAAAATGGACGAAAGATTCATTCTCAATCCAATTTTTGTCAGGACTCAGTTTTTGTGCAAGCCAAAACGATTGAGTAAATCCAGACATTCTTAAGCATGATGTTTAATTTAATCATAAAGCAAAATGGATGAAACTCTTCTCTTGAGCATCACGAATCGCATGAATTCGTGTTTCAATATGCTTGGTGCGGGAATGATGAATGGGATTTTTAGCAATTCCAATGGCAGCCTCATTGTCACAGAATAAAGGTGTATGAAGAAAATTAATCCCATAATCAATCATTTGGTGTTGGATCCAGAGAACTTGAGAACAGCAGCTGGATGCAGCAATGTATTCAGCTTCGCCTGTAGAAAGAGAAACAGTAGTTTGTTTCTTGCTCTGCCAGGATACCAAACAATTTCCCAAATATTGACAACCATCAGACACAGATTTTCTGTTTAACCTATAACCATTGGAATCACTATCAGAGTAAGCATGTAAATCAAAATTCCCACCATATGGATACCACAATCCTAGACGAGACGATCCTTTGAGATAACGAAATATTCTTTTGACAGCTTTCTCATGAGATTCCTTTGGAGCCGACTGATATCTAGCACAGTAACCAACAGCGAAAGTGATATCAGGACGACTTGCAGTAAGATACATGAGAGAGCCAATCATAGATCTAAAAAGATGAGGATCAACTGGTTTTCCATTTTCATCCGGAGTGAGACAAGTCTGAGCCGTAAAGGGAGTCATCTCTGTAGAAGCATCATCCATCTTAAATTTCTTCAAAATATCTTTAATATACTTCTCCTGATGAATAAGAATTCCTTCTTGCTGTTGTTCAACTTGCAATCCAAGAAAGAAACACATTTCACCCATCATACTCATTTCAAACCTTTGGCTCATAACTTCTTCGAACTCTCTACACAATTGAGAGTTTGTAGATCCAAAAATAATATCATCAACATACACTTGGACAAAGATCATTTCACCATTCACCTCTTTTTTGAATAAAGTCATATCAATGGTACCACGAGAGTAAACATTGCTTAGAAGATATTGCGTAAGAGTCTCATACCTGATTCTGGGTGCTTGATGAAGACCATACAAAGATTTATCAAGCTTATACACTTTATCAGGAAAATCAAGATCTTCAAAGCCTGGTGGTTGACACACATATATCTCCTCATCAATGTCTCCGTAGAGAAAAGCACACTTCACATCCATCTGGTAAACTTTGAATTGTTTATGAGCTGCATGAGCAAGAAATATTCTGATTGCTTCAAGACGAGCAACTGGAGCAAAGACTTCTGTATAATCAATCCTTCTTCTTGAGCGAAGCCTTGCACTACAAGTCTAGATTTGTTACGCACCACCACTCCCCGATCATCTGGTTTGTTCTTAAACACCCATTTTGTACCAATTGGATATTTGTTAGGAGGTAAATCAACTAAGGTCCAAACCTTAAGCTTTCTGAACTGTTGAAGTTCCAATTGCATAGACTCTACCCAACAAGGATCTTGTAGAGCAGCATGAACATTCTTCGGGACAATTTGAGAGATGAAGCATGAGAAAAGACAAACATTAATTAGACCAGATTGTCTTCGCGTGCGAACACCATCAGAAATAGATCCAATCACATTGTCAAGTGGATGATCTTTTAGAGTTTTGTAATCACTTGAAGAAGGAAAGATGATTGAAGAAGTATCACCCATGGCTGGTGAAAGATTAGATGAAGGTGAATCAATAATAGGTGTTGAATCAGGTAAATGGGAAAATGTAGGAGGTAAAGAATCAGATGATGGAGCCTGATCAGGCATTGGAGACGAAGAGCTGACATCAGTTGAAACAGCATCATTTACTAACGAGGTGGATTGAACAGACGATGGAGATGATGAAATAATATTTGTTTGAGTACTTGGAATTGATGTATCATCATCGAAAACTAGCAGATTAAACGAATTGAACACCGTATCGGAGTCAAAGAACCATGCAGGTTCAGATTTAACTTCAGAAGGATTGGATTCCTGCCAATCAACATAGAATGACTCTTGAACAATACGTGTTCTCTTGTTATAAACCCGATATGCCTTTTGTGAAGAAGAGTATCCAACAAAATAACACTCGTCAGAAACAGCACCAAATTTTGTCTTTTGAGATTGAGTATTCAAAAGAGTACAAGAACAGCCAAATGGTCGAAAGAAATCAATTAGTGGCTTCCTCTTATGAAAAAGTTCATAAGGAGTCTTCACTTTATCTTTCACAATTAACACTCTGTTTAGGACATAAGATGCACAATTGACAGCTTCAGCGCAGAAAATAATTGGTAATGAGGATTCTATCAGCATTGTACAAGCAGCTTCCACGAGAGTGCGATTCTTTCTTTCCGCAATACCATTCTGCTGGGGTGTTCTTGCAGCACTAAATTGTCTCACAATCCCTTTTTGAGCACAAAATGAATCGAGAATCTGATTTTTGAATTCAGTGCCGTTGTCACTTCTTAGTCCCATAACTCTTCTCTTACTGATTGATTTGATAGAAAGAATTAATTTCTGCAATTTCTCTGCAACTTCGCCTTTGTGTGCAAGAAATCTCACCCATGAATATCTTGAGAAATCATCTGTAACAACAAGACAAAAAGATTTTTTAGCAATTGATTTAACACTAATTGGCCCAAATAAATCAGTATGTAACAACTCAAGAGGACTTAATATGCTATTTAAAAGTTTGGGCTTATGAGGTTTCTTATGTTGTTTCCCTTTGGCACATGCCATGCATTTTTCATTAACAGAAAAATATTTTAAAAGAAGTCCTCTAACAAGATTGTTCTTTACTAATTTATTAATTATCTTAAAATTGACATGGCCTAAACGACGATGCCACAAGAGTGACTCAGAGGTTGATGCTTTTGAGAGAAGACAAGTTGCAGTAGCCTTTGACTCGTTTGAATTCATATCAAGAAGATATGTATCATGTTTCCTTGGAGCACGCATGAGAATTAAATCATCTAGAATGGCAATCTCTGATTTTAAAAATAAACATTCGTCAGATTTAAATAGAACAGGAATGTCTTTATCGCAAATTTGAGAAACACTCAGAAGATTAAAAGCCAATTCAAGAACATGGTTGACTTTAGTAAGAGAACCATTGGTAACTTCTCCTTGTCCAATCATTTTTCCACCCTTCTTATTTCCAGCAAACGCCACATATCCTCCATCTATAATCCGATAATTGGTCAACAAATCCTTTAATCCCGTCATATGCTTGGAACATCCGCTATCAACATGCCACAAACTGTGTACAATCTTTGATGAGGATTCCTGAAATGAATTAACAAATCACTTAGCCAGGAGTAATAGGGACCCAAGATTGAACAACTTTACTTTTTAAAGAAGCTGATTTTTTACAAAAGAAATTATTAACCAATTTTTTCAATTTATTCCCAAAACAATTCTTATTAGAGGATCCTTGAATCAAAGGACAATTTTTGACAAGATGATCCTCTTGACCACACCTGAAACAATGAGGTTTGAATCTAGGTCTATGATGTGATGAGGTAAAAATAGGCTCAATAATAATCTCCTCATCACATTCAGACAAACTAGAATCAACATCACTGAATGTCTCATACAACTCATGATGTTGTTGTTTATTTGAATCAGAATTTTTCTTTACAAAATTAGAACATGATTCTTCTGACAAATCAGTAAAACTTGTACCATTGGTACTGGTGTCAGATGAAGACGAACTGCATTTTTCTGATGATGTCATATTTAATGGTATGAAAGATGGAATAGGTTGAGAAAAGAACTTTTCGAAACAGTTAATTTTAAGTTGCTCAGTTGTTTTTGGAGAAAGATCAGATGCATTACATTCATTACGAGAACAAAAATCATCACTACCATGATTTGAAGTACAAGATGGAATAAAACTATCAAGAGAACATGAGACATTCAAGTCTGTTACATTTGAACTAGAAACAAAAACTAAATTTAAACTAGACTTATTATCTAAAACACACTGCAGATTTTCAGGTGTACTAGAACTAGTGCATCCAAGCCCACTAGTTGGTCCATAGTCGTAGTCTTCACGTATGTACTTAGAGTTATTCCCGACTAAACCTGCAGACATACTGTCAGTATCTGATTTGATTAAATCATTAGAAGGATGAGGAACAGGCATAGGAGAATAACAGTATGTACTAGGTGGAGGATAAACCTGTACATTTTCATAACCCAAACCTGTTTTAATTCTTGCTCCCCGTTGAGATTTACAAAGATCATCATGTTTCATTCCAGAAATAGTCCATTTATCTAACTTTGACTGAAGTTTGCTTGCTTCAAATTCAGCAAGAGCAACCCTTTCGGTCAAATTATTAATCTCGACATTTCTTTCCAAAACAATTCTTTTTAAATGATAAGTTTCTTTTAAAGCCTCATTTAATTTCACAAAATATTTTGATTCATTCATTTTAAGTTCATCATTAATTCTTTTTAAATGATCAGGTCAGCTTGTTTTTTTTTTTTATAAATCTTGCAAAACCGATGAAAATTTCTTTATCGGGATGAACTCAATTAATCCCAACTAGGGGGAAAAAGTCATCTTTAGCATTCGAATTTAGCTGAATAAATGATAGTTTCGCCGAAATTATAGTTTCGCAGAGCTAGTTTCGCAGAAAAATATAGTTTCGCTGAGCCGACAGTACTTTCGCTTGCAATTTCGGCAGCAGTTTCGCTACCCAAATGCTTTAGACTGCTTAGTTTCGTCGATAATTTCGCACAAAACAAGCTTGAACTTTCGTTCAAAGATACATTCGATAGCAATTTCGCTTGTAATATGCACGCAAGCACTATTGAACTTTCGTTCAATGAAACTAGTTTCGCAGGACAGCAGAAAACAACTTCAATAAGGATAACCGATGTAGTTTCGCTGGAAGAACTCGTAGTTTCGCTGGATGAACTGGTAATTTCGCTGAACGAAGCTGAAAAACTTTTTCAACACGAAATCAATCTGAAATTGCCCAAATCTCAATGGATTTGAAATTTGATGGTTAACAGAGCTTTCCCAACCAATAACAAGCAAACTTCAATCAATATCCATATCAATAACACTCAAATCTGATCCGGATTTGATGAAAACTTGATATTGAACAAAAACACCCAAAACCTCAACTTCTCTCTCTAAAAATCTTCAAATCTTTAGTGAATTTGATCCAAAATGGCTCTGATACCAAATTGTAAATCCAGGATGATCAAACTTGAATCAAATCATGAAGAATTAGATCAAAATATGATAATCACAATCAAAACCCCTTTGATCTTCAAATTAGATTGCAAAATATGTTTACAAGTAAATCCCTCAATTAATTGGTCATTCAACCATTAACCTAATTCTAATTACAATTAGGCTATTTATAGTCTAGTTTAAGCTTCCATATTTACACTTAACCCCCTAGACTATATATTTAGACTAAAACATGACACAAACAAAGTAAAATATATTTTGTTCACACAAAATATATTTATTACAATAAAACTCCTAGTCATCTAAATCTTCAACGTCTCATCTCGTTTCCTCGTCTCGAACGTGTCGGGTTTGACTTTTGTTGACTTTGACCGTGACGTTGACTTTTGTTGACTTTCACTGTGTTGATAATATAGACTATCTTTTACAGCTCCAACACACAGCATCATGGCTCTCGTTGGGAAGTGAAGGCAGCTTCTCGTTGAAGATCAGCTGCAGAAACCTGGGGTACATACAAAAACCCTCCTTCCCCTTAGCCTCCAGATTCTCCACCAGATATGAAAAAATCATGCTCAAGAAGCTGAAGGGGTGGTTCAGCACCGGTGTCACATAGGCATTCTGAATCTGGTCTGATAGGTCATCGAACCCACCCCTCCTTGAAGCAATACACTTCAGGATTGCATGCGCCAAGTACTTGTACTGGGGGCACAGGTTGCTCTTGTTGAGCACACCTGAGTTTATGTCCCCAGCGTACTTAATCCTGAGAAAGCAGCCTCTAACTGTAAGTGGATGTAGTCTGGTGGGGTGATCATTAAACTCTCTGGATGTTAGCTGCAGTGATCTCAATGTTATGACCATGAATGGAGCTCCGTATACTGTAAGGCTCACGAGAACGATCAACGAAGGCATTCTCCCAGAATGCCTGAAGTAACGACCTGTAAGGCGTACACGGTGTAGAAATGGCCTTATGTATCCGAGAGCGTCGAAGGAAAGCTATAATCTCTGTAAACTCGGCCCCATTCCGAGTCGTATGGTCCAAATGATGTTGTGCTTTGGATTAATGGACCATCTATCAGCCATTTGCCTGAAACACAAGACACAGAACCATTAGTACATAATACATCAAAATTCAGTTCTAAGTGTATAGTTTAAATTCAGTCTGATTCATTCGTGCGAATGGATCATGCGACTGAAGTCAGTCGGTTGTCCTTTCATGCGACTGAGCTCATTCGGTTGAATGAGACATGCGACTGAGTTTAATCTGCTGACTGAGTCTGCGATTGGTTCAGTCGGCCGAATGAGCTCATTCGCATGGTTCATTCGGCCGATTGACCCAATCGCAGGATTCAATCGTGCGATTGGAGTTCATCCGGACGACCAGTCGCTTGTCCTACTGTTCAGTCGCCTGTTGTTCGAATCTTGACCAAAACAAGTGATTTAAGATGGGTTACCGGTTCAATAGACTCGCCATCTTGTCACTAATAACCTATTAAACTTAATTTTAACATTTTGCTTAGTTTAGGTTGGTTATTAGGTCATTTACAGTCCGTTTCTTGTTTTCACTCGAATATCACAAATTAGGGTTTCCTTTCTTCAGATTTCAGTGAGATGTCACTGCAATCTACCTGTATAAACGTCGACGAATGTCAGAAGATCAATAACAATGTGAAAACAATGTTTAGAGGAATTTTGGTAGAGTAATGCTAAGAAGTGCGATTTAGTAGCGATTGAGGGTGATGAGTGAAATGCGATCGACTGTGGCCCTTTAAATAGTGAAGCTGAGTTCAATCGACCGACTGGCCTCTTTCGCTCAGTTCATTCGGGCGACTGAAGCTCAGTCGTGCGATTGGCCCAGTCAGTCGCATTCAGTTGGCCGACTGAGGTTCAGTCGGTCAACTGACTCATTCGTACCCTTTCATTCGCATCTTCAGTTGACCGACTAAGTCTCGGTCGGTCGACTGACTCATTTGCACCCTTCCATTCGGTCGAATGGATCAGTCTGATAGGCCATTCGGGTGAATGGCTCAATCTCATGTCCAGTCGTGCGAATGGGACCCATTCGCATGGTTGGTCCATACTTATGGTCCAATCGTGCGAATGGGTTAGACTTATGATATTTTCTGCCATTTTGACCATTTTACATTTAAAACCCTTTTAACTATTGAAATTAACATTATGAGCATGTGATCATCTCAGACATGATCATTTTAACTTGAAAATCTTTTGATCACCTCAGACGTGATCCTTTTAAACACTTTGTCACCGCAGACGTGACCCTTTTAAGCACATTGTCACCTCAGATGTGACCCTTTTACACTTTGAAAACACATGTGGTCATCTCAAACATGACCCTTTTTAGTGAGTTGATCCCATACTGATTTTCATGATGTAGTCCGACAAACAAAAAAACTAAAATGACTAAATAAATTAGAAAATTTAATTAAAGTACAAAAATTAAACTTGTTTGTGGCTTTTTGTGAGAGATAAATCATAAGATAGAAATCTACTGGATTTGGTTCTGGAATAGGCAGCTTCAACTTAGATTGACCACACCTGGACCAATTCAATTTTGGAATCATACAGTCAAGTCAAATCATTTGGGACTTGTTATCACAACCTTTTGATGCTCAATTCTTGGTTTTCATCCAGAGTCATTAGCAAATTTAGGAAATCATACTGGTACTATTAGATTCCCACATTGATTTGGACTTTCAAGAATTGTAGCCACGATGATTGTCAGTATATTTGTCCTCTTTAAATCCATACACAGACTTTTGACACAGATTGGTGATAGTTTAAGGTTTAATTATTTCAACCAATATTTTTGGATCCCACGCTTATATGGTAATCAACATTCCTCAAGAGCTTTTGAGCGGTCTACGGGTATTTTTACAAGAAGAGACTATTCTTAGAGCTTTCAAAGAGAAGCCAATCCTCAGGTCAGTGCCATCGCACAGCAGAGAGGCGGCAAACAACAATGAATTCTAGAATATCTAGGTTATGCTTTTCCTCAGGTCAGTGCCATCGCACAGCAGAGAGGCACACAACCTATCTCCTTGTTAGAGCAGCTTAATTTTATTTTGCACAAAATGCACCAACAACATAAGTCATTAGCTTGATAGCATTTGTCTTTCATTTTTTTCATGCTTTGCTATATTTATGGTCATCCGCACACATTCGTGGCATTTACATGCTCATTACCCCTTATTGGAATATTGTTGATTGTGTTAACCAGTGACAAGATGGGAGCCCACAGTCAGTTGAACAACTTAGTTTGATCTTGAGATCACCAGTCAGGTCTAATCATCTATTGTGTTGAATCTACCGACATATCATTTGTGGTCTAGCAACCTCTAGGTCTACTCTCGTTGTGTTACCTTAGTATTTACCAGTTTTTCTATCATCTTCCCTTTTATATTGCTTAGACTACACAGACTTATACTTTAAATTTTGCATATTTTCTAAATTAAATTTTTAAAGTCCCTCTTGATTTGTTCCTGTGTACTATCATTTTCCAAAGGTTTTGAATCGGTATCACAGATACGATCTATCTTATATCAGCTGTCCAATCCTTCTCCCTTGTTTTTTTTATTAATGTTACTTGCTGACTTATTCTCCCCCTAAAATACTAAAATCATAACAGGTTTAATTATTTTAGGATTTTAATAAACAGCTAAATAATATGAGTTTAATTTAAACAGACTAAAATAAACAAATAAAATAAAAAAGAAAAATTAACTAAACTGCATTGGACTACACATGATCATCATCAGGCATAACCTCACTTTTCTTTTTGACGTCGTTGACCTCTAACAAATATTGAAAACGTGGTTTATCAAAGGCTTTAGTATAGAGGTCAGCGCGTTGAAAATCAGTATTAATTTTTACCACATCAATTAAGTTCTTTTCAAAACAGTCTCTTATGAAATGGTATTTAATACCGATATGTTTGGTCTTTGGATGTTGGACCGGATTTTTAGTTACTGCAATTGCAGCAGAGTTATCAACAAAAATAGGAGTAGAAGAAAACTTTAAACCGTAATCCCACATTTGCTATTGAATCCAGATGATTTGTGAACAGCAACTTGCAGCAGCAACATATTCAGCTTCACAGGTTGACAATGCAACCGAGGTCTGCTTCTTACACTGCCAGGTAACTAATCTTCTCCCAAAGAATTGACACCCTGCTGATGTAGACTTGTTGTTCATCTTGCAGCCCCCGTAATCCGAGTCACTATACGCCGTAAGCTCAAAGTCATCATCATGAGGATACCACAACCCAAGTGTGGGTGTACCCTTTAGATAACGAAATATCCTCTTGACCCCGATCAGATGGTTAACCTTAGGCTTAGCCTAATATCTAGAACATAAACATGTAGCATACATGATATCAGGTCTTGAGGTTGTGAGGTACATGAGGGATCCAATCATTCCTCGGTACATTGTGGCATCCACTAGATCCCCATTTTCATCAGGTGCTATATCATGATGAGTAGCAAGTGGAGTCCCAGCAGCAGAAGCATTCTCCATGTCAAACCGACTACGAATGTCTCCCACATACTTGGTTTGATGTAGAAATATCCCATTTGGTGTCCGATCCACCTGTAACCCGAGAAAGAACTTCATCTCCCCCATAGCACTCATCTCAAACTCTTTCTTCATAACTGCTTCAAACTCTTTGCATAAATCGTCGTTCTTTGAACCGAAGATTATGTCATCGACATAGATCTGTACGAGCAGTAGGTCTCCATCTTTTTCTTTGATGAACAGCGTGCAGTCATTGACTCCGATGCGAAAGCCGTGTTTCACAAGATGAGTCGAGAGTTTCTCATACCAGGCTCTTGGAGCTTGATGAAGCCCGTATAAAGCCTTGTCGAGTTTGTAAACTCTATCCCGATGATAAGGATCTTCAAATCCCTCGGGATGACTGACAGAGACTGTTTCTTTGATTTCCCCATGAAGGAATGCACTCTTCACATCTAATTGATAGACTTTAATCTTCATGTACGAGGCATAGGCAAGGAAGATACGAATGGCTTCCATCCTTGCCACGGGTGCAAACACTTCATTGTAGTCAATCCCCTCAACTTGGCGAAATCCCTGAACCACCAGTCAAGCCTTGTTCCTGATAATGACCCCTTGGTCATCCTTCTTTCATTTCAAAACCCATTTGGTGCCAATGACCTTAGCACCTTTAGGTCGATCAACCAGAGTCCATACACCTAACTTCTTGAACTGAAGAAGTTCTTCTTGCATGGCACTCACCCACGCCTCATCATTTAGTGCATCACTGACATATTTTGGCTCAAACTGCGAGACAAAACACCAATAAGCACCATCATGAATGTATCCCTTTTCCATAACCGAGGTGTAATCAGCTGAGTATAGCTGATTTCGGGTTTGTACTCCTGATCTGACATCCCGAATGACATTGTCTAAGGGATGATAGACGTTTAGGCGTGATCTTGGAGTAGTAGGAATAGCTACCTCAGAGCCAAGATTATGAACATTTGGTTCTGCATCTGAGGTAGTTGGAGTTTGAGGTTCTGAAGTCGAAGGTGCATCACTATTTGATGCTTGTGGACTTTCAGGAACTGGAACCTGTTCCTCCTGACTATTCTGATCATCTTCTTCAGCTTCATCTTCTGAGGAGGAGTCATTGTCGTCAACTACTCCCCCTGACTGAGTAGATGATTCTCCCTGTGAGCTAGATGATGTTGAATCATTAGATGGTGTATTCAAGATATCATACATCATTCTAGTAGCTAACTCGTCATCTGAAGGAGAGATAGGGATGTTGAAGGACTTGAAGAATCCATCATAGTCGAAAAAGTAGGCGGGTCCTTTGCCAGTAGGTGGTGTGGTATATCTCTGAACATCAACATTACACCACACTTCTACTAGACCCGTTGAGTTGTTATAAACTCTCTTGTTCGGTATGTTGTATCCTAGAAAGATCCCTTCATCAGCCTTCTCGCTGAATTTACCTTCTTGAGTCTTCTTCAGAAGTGTGCACGGCGCGCCAAATGGTTTGAGATACTCCAAATTTGGTTTGCGTCTTTGTAGTAGCTCATAACATGTCTTTCCGTGGCGCTTGACTATCAGAACTCGATTCAGTGTATAACATGCATTAGCCACTGTCTCATTCCAGAATTGGATAGGCAGTTTCGAGTCTGCCAGCATTGTCCGTGCTGTCTCTATCAAGCTTCTGTTCTTTCGCTCAGTAACGCCATTCATCTGAGGCGTGTACGCAGAAGTGAATTGATGCATAATTACCTTTTCCTTGCAGTAAGCCTCCATCCACTGATTCTTGAATTCAATCCCGTTGTCTGAGCGTACTTGTCTCACTTTCAGCTTGTAGAGAGATTCCAGTGTGGTTACTAATTCCTTGAATGACTCAAATGTTTCTGATTTGGACTTCAGAAACATTACCCAAGAGAACCTTGAGTAGTCATCAGTAACCACAAAATAGTACAAGTCGCCTGCAATGCTCTTTGTACTGACTGGACCAAACAGATCCATATGAAGAAGTTCAAAAGGAAGTTCTATTGAATGAACTTTCTTTTCCTTATGAGAAATTCTTCGTCTGTTTCCCTTTCTTGCAAGCTACACAGAAATCAGGAAGTTGGAAATTCTTGACATTGACTCCTCTCACGAGATCCTTCTGGATCAAGTGATTCATCTTCCTTTGATTAATATGTCCCATTCTCCTATGCCAGGAGATGGAGTCCTTCTCAGTTGCTTTTGAGAGAAAGCACTGAACTTCATGATCCGTTGTAGAAGCTGTTGACAGATCCAAAACATAAAGGTCTTTATATCTTGAAGCGGTCATCAGAACTTGATCCTCCGGAATCACGTAGTCTTTCTTTAGCACGTAACACTTCTTGTTGTCGAATATGACTTTAAATCCCTTATCACAGATTTGGGAAACAGAAAGTAAGTTGTTTTGAAGTTGTTGAACATAGTTCACCTTATCAAACTTAACTTTCTGATTCCCTAATTCTCCCTGAGCTGTGATATAGCCTCCCTGGTTTCCAGCAAACGAAACATGCCCTCCTTTTATTTGCTTGACGTTTGATAAAAGAGCCCAGTTTCCTGTCATGTGCCTGGATGCTCCGCTGTCTACAATCCACGTGTTGGTTTCAGCACTATATCGAACACCCTGCACATACAATGTAAAAGATTAATTTAGGTTAGGAACCCAAGCCTTTACTGGCTTGGGTTTCCCAGAGGCATCACACATCATGAATTCAACCCATTGACCCTTAGAGGGTGAGGGTAGCTCAGGTTCCTTCTTGTCATCATTTTCAGACACGCAGGATGACTTTTCTTTCCATAAGCCAGATTTGTGCAATGCATGTTTGTGATAAACAGTCGACTGGCTAACAGGTTGAACTTTAGGTTCACTAGTTCTTCTAGGTGGAGTTAAAGAACTCCTCTTAGAAGACCTAGACTTTGAATCCTGAAGTTCAATCTTCTTCCTAGGTGTCTGATAGTAAGGACAATAGGAAGCAATGTGTCCACGCTCTCCACAGTTGTAGCATGACCTGCTATCAACTTTATGATTAAACTTTCTTTGTGGAGATGTGTGTGACACTCTAGTAACATCACTTAGTTTAGGTTTTGACTCTGGTTCTTTTGATGTTTTCTCTTGTTTAACAAAATTAATTGTTTTAACATGTTTAACATCTTTTTCCTTTTGGTTAACTGGTTTTTGACTTGAACCTTGTGAAAGATTAACATTAACAATCGTTTTAGGTTCTGATTTGACTCTGTTTGACCCTGACTTTATATTAATCTTTTCAAATTCTTTCTCCAGATTAACACAAGGCATTTTACCCTTTGCCTTTGAAGTGGCCTCCTTTTGTTTGGTTCCAGATTCAATAGATGAACATGAGGAATCTGGATCACTAACAAGAGGAGTAGACAGCACATGATCCTTGATGGGGTTATTATTTATTGGTCTAGTCTTAGTGTTCATCAAGGTCTCAGGTGGTGGTGGAACCACTTTATAACCTAACCCCTCCCCGTTGTTTCTTTCTCTCACTAAGTGTTGTACAATGTGTGATGAACTTGTCCAACTGTGTAGTTTCTGTTTTAATGAGTTTACTTCTACTTCTAGAACTGCCTTTTGCTTCTTAGTGTCTTCTAGGGAGTTAAGATAGTATTAATGTCATTAGCTTGGTTAAATGCAACTACTTCAGTTTCCCTAAGTTGTTTAGTCAAAAGGTCTATCTTTTCTTTGTAAATATGCTCATTTTGTTTTAATACTCTATTAGCCTCAGTGCACAGTTGCAAATCTTTTACCAAGTTATCATTATGATCTAATAACCTAGCAAATTTATCATCTATGCTATTTCTAAAAGTATCACAATCAGAACAAGCATGATTATTAAACAGTTGGTCAGTGGTACTTACCTGAGAAGGTTCAGAAGAGTTAGCCATCAATGCAGCATCAGATGTCTCTGGTTCTGGTGATTCTGTCGATTCTGTCTTTGCTGTGGAAGTCCCTTCTTCAGGCTTGTAGCTGACCTCAGTTGCAGTTGTCTCTTCAATATTTGACATTGCTATCTCAACTACAATATTTCCTTCACTCGCGGAATAATCGTCTAAGTCTTCTACGCTAGCAATGTTTGATTCCTCTGGAGAGACAAAACGAAAGCTCCAGTCCTGTCCTTCATCATCATGAGCAGTCAAGGCTTTTGGATCCTTACTTGATGAAGTAGAACTAGTAGCTTGCTTGTCTTGACGAGTGAATGATGAAAATGGGTTCCCGTTACCCGTCTTCTTTGGTTTTACACATTCTCTCTTGAAGTGCCCCTTCTCTCCACAGTTAAAGCAGGTCACTTTACTCTTGTCAAAGCCAAATGTGGTATCCTTAGTAGCTACCAAGTTCTGTCCGGTCTTTTTCACAAACTTCTTCGCCCTCCGGACAGCACTAGCTAAGGCCCACATAATGTCCACCCTCTCCAGCTCCATTTCATCTACTTGCTCGTAGTCCTCGTCTGCCAGATGGCAGTTTCCAATCTTCCCAGCAACAAGTCCATCATAGGAATGAACCACTGCTGCCAAGAGATCCATGTGCTCTCGAGCTACTTCCACAGTCACACTACCGAGGTTCTCGGTCTTCAGTCTAGTAGCATTCGCTTCAGATCCAATGTAATGGGTACAAGGAGACCCTGACGTGTCTGATCCTGAAGGAAGCTTGTGAAGGACTCGATGAGCTAGACACAAATGCAGTCTGGAGAGGTGCTCCAGATGTCTTAGCTTGAGGCGTGACATTGTACAAAGCTAGATTCTGAGTGTACGAAGACTTCTGAGCTCTGTACTTCATCCTAAGTGCTTCTTCTCGCAGCTTTAGAATGAATTCATTGATATCCAGCTTTGCCAGCATTTCATTCTGTCTCAGGTTAGACACAAATGAAGCCCACTTTTCCGGCAATCCGTCTGCAAAATTAGTCACTTTTTCTTCCATGGTAGTAGCGACCCCATGTGTATGCAGTTCATTCATCAGATGGTAGAATCTATCTATAACATCATCTAAACTCTCGTTTCCCATCGCTGAGAAGTTGTCAAATTCCTTCTTTAACTCCTTAGCCTTGATTGCCTTCAGCGAAGCATTCCCGTCGTATCTCTTTTCCAGCTCATCCCATAGTTTCTTGGCCTGCTTATTTTCGAAGTATTGGTGGAAAATATCCTTAGGAATAGACTGTGTAATCAATGCATAAACTCTCTTCTCTGTATTATACTTAACTTTGTGCGCGTCAGTCATCCCTCCTGTCAGGATCAGTGATCACAAGTTCGATGGATTAGTGAGTAATGCAGCGGAATAAGATCAAGAATTAGACAAATTATAGCAAGAGTTTGATATTTGTAAACAAATATGAGAGAATATATTTCTGTGATAAGGAATGATTCAATTATACCAAATATTTCTATTCAATCATTCACAGTTACAATAAGGTTGACACTCCTTATATAGAGTGCAATCACTGCTGCTATCACGGAATTGTGACAACTGGCAGATCTATTACAAAAATAACTAACACTTAACAAACTACTGAAATGTTCACAACTACTGAGAACATATCAGAGTGCTAAGTATAAAACATAAAACTACTGATAAGAAACTACTGAAACTACAACGACTGAAGAACAAACTCTTCAGTCGTTTTACAAAACTACTGAAAAGATAAAACATAAAACTACTGAAAGTAAACCGTCACAACTACTGAAGAAGTCCTCTTCAGCTGTTATGACAACATCTGATACTTGGTCTTCAGCACTTGTGTCTTCAGACTTTGTCTTCAGCACTTGTGTCTTCAGACTTTGTCTTCAGCACTTGTCTTCAGACTTTGTCTTCAGCACTTGTGTTCAGACTTTGTCTTCAGGTGTTCTCTTCAGCTGTTGTGGACTTCAGTAGTTGTTGTGACGTCTGTGGGACTTAAAGGTTTTTCTGATCCGGCTCATTGGTTCTTTTGGTCCAACAAACTCCCCCTGAACCAATGCAGCCAAAACCTTTAACTTTATTGAGGTCCCACTTATTGTTGGCAAAATGGTTGGTCTTTTTCCTTCTTGATCAGTTGAGAAGATGACCCATATAAGCACTGGCCTGGAAATGAGTCTCTGATGATTTGGTTGGCAATGTATGGATGGGAGCTCTGTATTGGGGAATTGGACACTGAGCTGTTCCCCCATCCATGAGACTCACTTCCCATGTATAAGCCTGTAGGATTCTCTGGTGTATGCTCTGAGAAACATAATTTGTTCCTCCATGGTAAGATTTCCTGTTCACCATCAAACAATCCTTCACGCCCATACAGCTCTGAGATGTACTTGGCCTGTTTGCCATTTTTGAGCTCAACTGTTGTAATCTGTCTGTATGCAAACTCATCTGGGTGAGTACCTTCAAGTAACAGACTGAGCTCATTTTGTTTGAAGTTCTCAAGCTTCTTGTAGACTAACCCCTTTTTAATAACTCTGTTCTCTAACATCTTTTGGGGTGGCTGTTTAGTCTCATAAGCCTTCTTGAAGTCTTCTACAATTTCCCAGGGTGATACTACAAGGACCACTGTGATCTCTTCATCTACGATCCTTTTTACTTGGCCCTTGTATCTCGCAGGAATGTCTTTCTTTACAATTCTGTGAGCCACCCTAGGATCAGGCCATATCCTCACCTTTTCCTTTTGATATTGAAATGTGTTGGCAAGGGTGTACAATCTCAGAGCTTCTTTCTTCATACTTATTATTGATGAAGAAGCAGCATAAGTTTTGTCTATGCTTTTCAGCATTTCCTCATCATGAAGCCTTTGCTGCTGTTCTTCTTCTATCTTTACTCTCACAGTCTCCATCTGTGAGGTGGGAGTGATGGGCATAGGTTTGGCTTTAGGCAAAGTTAGGACTGCGGAAAGAGGCAGCCTATCTTCTTCCTCATCATCCTCTTCTTCTTCTTCTTCTAGCCTCAACATCCTTCTCTTCTTCTTCTTGGATGCATCATCGGCTGTTGGTTTTGAGGGTAAAGGAGTTGGTTTAATGGGTTGTGGTAGTGGTGATTTTGAAGTGGTAGGTTTTGCAGGTTGTTCTAGCATTCTTGTAGTGAGTGAGGCTTTGGAGTGTTTTGCTAGTTCATTTCTGTTCCCAGCACCTGCCTCATTTAGTGCTTCAATCACCAATCCCTTAGTGTATGCTTCAGACGTACAGATCTTGGTGGTTATTGCCAAGATACTGTCCCTGGTCCATGACTTAATCTCGATCAATGATCTCCCAAGATACTTTGCAATGAATCTGATCATGATCTCCAGTCTTTCTCTTTCTAATGCATCATAACTTGCCCATCTTGAGTTAATTTCTTCAACTTCAAGTCTTCTAATCTCTGAGTCAAGCTGTGCAGTATCGAACCCTTGTCTATACAGTTGATCAATAATGGAGTCCATAGATTTACTATGTGTAGCATCCGCCATTTTGATCATCTCATCAAGTTTGAGTTCTTTTTCTTTTCCTTCAACCTTCCTCTTCTTATATGTGATATGAAAGTCTTTGTGACTTTCACCCACTTGATCAATGTCAGCTCCCTTCACAAACTCTTCTTCCTTCTCAGTCTCCTTCACAACCTCCTCTTCCTTCTCAGTCTCCTGTTCTTTCAGTATGCTCTTCCCCTTTGCTTTCACTAACTGACTCTCCCCCTTTTTGGTTGCATTGGTTGCAAGGGTTTGAGTAGTAGAAAGCCTTGTGCTCACAATCTCCTCCACCAGGGGTTGTATGATTGAGGGAAGCCTCTCATCCATGGTTTTGATCACAATGTCTGTGATCATTGGGGTGATGAGAGGTAGGGATTTCTGGAAGATAGCAGCTGTTTGCTCAGAGGGGTTCTGTCCCTGAGAAGCAGTGCCAGAAGTAGAGGCTGGTGGGTTGTAAGTTTTGATTGGCTGAGTGTTTGGGAGACCTTCAGGTGAAGGTGCCATCTGTGGGTGTATGTTGGTGTCAGATGGACTTGCTTCTTGAGAGAATTGGTCAAGTAGTCTTTGTAGTCTACTGACTTCTTCCTCAAGAATTGTGTTCTGGGCTAGAACATCATAAAAGAAGCCCAGGTCATCATCAGCAGATGCTGAATCACCTGACCTCCTGCTTGTAGCAGGATGTACATGCCCTGGGTGTAGACCAGTTGTAGCATGTGCCCCTTTTTCTTGGAACTGGGGACTTCCAGCCTCAGGACGATGTCCTTCATCAGCTGTTGCCTCTGATGAGGTCTTAGCAATGTTACCAGCCTCAGTCTGATCATGTGCTGATTCAGAAGAGGTGGCAGCCTCACCAGATATTCTGATCTCCTTATCTACACCAGGAGACAGAACATTTAAACCCCTGTGCTGTGGGTTGTCAGAAGCATGTTGATCCTCTTCCTCAATGGCTGTGGTTTTCCCCTTTGGTGGTTGTTGGGGAGGAGGAGAGGCATGCAGCTGAGTCAGCACATTTGCAATTATAATGGTTGGACTTTGGGGGGCATTTTCATGGGGAGATAGGGTAAAATCAGTATGCACCTGGGGAGAATGGTGCGTTTCAATGGCAATCTCCTCAAATGAGGAAGATTCCAGATTAGTGGGTACCCCTTCTTTGGTTGCTTCAGGCTCCTTTTGAGAGGAATCCTGAGCGGCTGTGGCTGGTAGAGTCTTTGATACTGCTGGGGGGTTTACACCAGCAAGTATATCCTGCCTTGGTGGTACAGGAGCATCTTCAGGGGACTCATCTCCCTGAATAGCTGTTTTGGGTCGTTTTGTTTTTGGTTTGGTGGGGACTCTGGATTTGGTGGTGGTGGCTGTGGGTTCCAGCTGCGTGGGTTTGCGCAGCTTGGCAGCCATTTTCAGTGATTGGTCAGAGTTGTGCCGGGAGTATACTTCAGGCAATACAGCCATAGCAGGGACTCCCAGGCCAACAAGTCCCTCAGCTTGAAGCTGGTTTTCAATTATGGCCATTATGAACCGAGGATATAATATCCAACGGTTAGCAAGTTGTTTTTGGGCCATATCCTTGAGCTCTAAAAATAGTATTTCAGAAAAATTTAAAGGTTGTTGCTCAAGGATGGAGTACATTACCTGTTGCCACCTTGTGGACATTTGATCCCATGATGAAGTCTTGGGGGCCAAGGCAGACATTTACCATATGAAAGATGAGCCGTTCAGCATCCTGGAAATGTTTCTTCAATATGGTAGAGGCACTCAGGTTACCTTCGTATCCATGGTGGGCAAATGATAGATCTGTTGTGCCCTTTGGATAACTAGTCGGGAAAGTGGCATCATCCAGATTGAGGGTTTGGCGAAGAATGTCTGGAGTGATGACCACCTTTTGACTATGGACAAACGATTGAAGAGACTCTGTGTCATTCTCCTCAGAGACAAGAGTGACGTTTGTCCAGAATTGGCTAAGAGATTCGGCATATATGGTGGGGTTTAACAGAAAAGCTGTTTGGTAAGGTGACTGGACCATTAAATCAATGGCGTTGTGAAACTTGGTCCAGTATGGCGATTTTGTGAGATGAGCGACACAGTTGTGTCGTGGTTTTAGTTGCATGGTCGCCATGGATGAAGAGAGGTTACAGAGTTTTTGAACGTTAGGTTTGAGAGGAGAGGTGAGAAAAACTCTGAAGGTGGGATAAGGTATTTAAAGGGTAGGGTTATGAAACGACTGAAGGTTTTGGTGTTAGTCATCATTTGTTGAAACTACTGATGACGTGGCATTAACTTTCAGAGGTTTGAAATGACTGACCGTATTGGTGTGATCATCAGTTGTTATAAAACAACTGAAGACTTGGTTTTAACCGTCAGACGTTGAAACAACTGAAGTCTCTGATTTAGTCTTCAGTAGTTATAAAACTACTGAAGACAATTTTGACTTCAGGTGGTGAAACAACTGAGGACATGGTGTTTGTCATCAGTAGTTGTGAAACTACTGAAGACAGTGGTTTTGTCATCAGTTGTTGTAAACAGCTGAAGACTTGGTGTTAGTCTTCAGTAGTTGTAAACTACTGAAGACATAGGTTTGGCTTCAGTTGTTTAGAAACAGCAGTTGTAGAAACAACTGAAGAGAAATTACTCATCAGCTGTTTTCGTCAATTCATAGCTTTTCAGCTGTTTCAGTCTGACCTCCACACTTACTCATCAGACTTAAATCTGAGTTTCAGAGGTTTCATTGGTCATCAGTACTTATCTGCATTTCTGACATCAGTAGTTGTAGCTACATCAGCTGTTGTGATTTCATCAGCTGTTGTAACTACATCAGCTGTTTTAACAAATAAAGTACTTCAGTACTTGTGAGGAATGTAGCCTTCAGTAGTTATAAAAACTACTGAGGGGAAAGGAACTCATCAGTACTTATATATGACATGGTTACCAATGATCATCAGTATTTATTACTGAGATCATCAGTAGTTGTCACTTATTCTAGCTGCAGCATACCAAGCCTTAACACCAGGTTGTGGAAAGTTGAACTATCCAAAGGCTTAGTAAAAATGTCTGCAAGCTCATCAGCACTAGGAACAAACTTTGGATCAATCAGACCTTTTTCAAAACAATCTCTAATAAAATGGTGTCTGATTTCAATATGTTTAGTCCTAGAGTGCTGGACAGGATTCTTGACAATACAAAGAGCTGAAGAGCTGTCCATTAACAATGGGTCTTAGTCTCTGTTATGCCATAATCCAATAATTGGTTTTGAAGCCATAGTACCTGAGATGTACAGCTTGCAGCAGCAATGTACTCGGCTTCAGCAGTTGATGTAGCAACTGAGGTTTGTTTCTTACTCTGCCAAGAAATCAAACAGTTGCCTAGGAATTGACATCCACCAGAAGTTGATTTCCTGGTCAACTTACACCCTGCATAGTCACTGTCAGAAAAAGCAACTAATTTACCAGAATGTCTAGTAGAATACCATAAACCTAGAGATGGAGTGCCTTGCAGATATCTAAAGATCCTCTTGACTGCAATCAAATGAGACTCCTTAGGTGCAGCCTGAAATCTAGCACAAACACATGTAGCAAACATAATATCTGGTCTAGAAGCTGTTAAGTACATCAAGGACCCAATCATACATCTGTAAAGTGTTTCATCAACCACTTTACCTTTCTGATCTGTATCCAGTTGTGTGGTGTTGCACATGGGAGTAGAACAGGGTTTACAATTTTGTAAATCAAACTTTTCCAAAAGATTTTTTGTGTATTTGGACTGATGAATGAAAATTCCATCAGCCTTTTGTTTGATTTGCAAACCCAGAAAGAATTGTAATTCCCCCATGGCACTCATTTCAAACTTTTGTTGCATCAACTTTGTAAAGGCATCACACAACTGTGGATCAGAGGATGCAAAAATAATATCATCTACATAAATTTGAACAAGTAGATTATGCTGCCCAGCTTTCTTAATGAATAAAGTTTTATCTATGGAACCTCTAGTGAAATTATTTTCCAGAAGAAAGTTTGATAATGTCTCATACCAGGCTCTAGGAGCTTGTTTCAACCCATAAAGAGCCTTATCAAGCTTATACACCCAATTAGGATGCTTATTGTCCTCAAAACCTGGTGGTTGACATACATAAACCTCTTCTTTAATTTTCCCATACAAAAATGCACTTTTGACATCCATTTGAAAAACTTTAAGATTTTGATAAGCAGCATAAGCTAAAAACAATCGAATTGCTTCCAGTCTGGCTACAGGGGCAAAGGTTTCATCATAATCAATACCTTCTTCTTGTGCAAACCCCTGAACAACCAGTCTGGCCTTGTTCTTAACAATAAGCCCATTTTCATCAGTTTTGTTCCTAAACACCCATTTAGTGCCTATTGCACACTTACCTGGAGGTAGAGGAACCAGTTCCCACACTTGCTGTTTCTTGAACTGAAGAAGCTCAAGCTGCATGGCATCAACCCATCCATTGTCCTTTAAAGCAATGTGATAATTCTTTGGCTCTTGCTGACTGATGAAGAGAGCATAGAAGCAGAAATTTGACAATTGACTTCTTGTTGATACTCCAGCAGTGATATCACCAATGATTTGAGACATAGGGTGATTCTTCAGATCTTGGTACACAATGAGATCAGTGCAAGTGTTTGTAGCAGGCTCAGCAGCAACAGATGGTGATGGTGAAGCATTTCCTTGAAACCAATCAGTAGATGGTAATTCAAAGGAAGTTGAAGTTGTAGAAATCTCATCAGCATTTGTTGTGGATTGTGCTGCTGGAGCTACAGGAACATCAGGTCTAGCTGAATCAGGCAGTTGATCACTAAACTTGAAGAGGTGAGTACTACTATCATCATCATCAGCACCAGCAGTACCACCAGGTGGTGAACTGTTGACAGGAGCAACAGCAGGAGTTTGATAAGGAACATATTGCAGTATGTCCAAATCAAATATCTCCACAGGGCTTTGTGGAATCTTGTCCTTTGGAGATTCATTAAACTTAACATGTAGAGTCTCTTCAACCATCTTTGTTCTACAGTTGAAGACTCTGTATGCTTTGCAAGTTGATGAATAACCAACAAAGTACCCTGCATCCACCTTAGAATCAAATTTTTGGAGTTGATCCCGTGTGTTGAGAATGAAACAAGGACATCCAAAAGCTCTGAAGAATGAAATTAGAGGGGCCAAATGATGAAGAACTTCATATGGAGTTTTCATCAACCTCTTATTTACTAGAGCTCTATTTTGTACATAGCAAGCTGTATTGATAGCTTCAGCCCAAAAAGTCATTGGCAGTCCAGAGTCAGCCAACATGGACCTTGCAGCTTCAATAAGGGTCCTGTTCTTTCTCTCCACTACTCCATTTTGTTCAGGAGTTCTTGGAATGCTAAAATGCCTCTTGATTCCCTTTGAGAGGTAGAACTCATCAAGTGTATTGTTTCTAAATTCTGTTCCATTATCACTTCTAATACACTTGACTGAGAGGGAATACTGCTTCTCAACATACAACACAAAGTTGATAATCTTCTGAGCTGCTTCATCCTTTGAATGCAAGAAGAAAGTCCATACAAATCTGGAGTAATCATCCACAATTACCAGACAGTATTTCTTCTTAGCCATACTCATCACTCTCACAGGACCAAAGAGATCCATGTGAAGAAGCTGTAAGCAGGCATTGGACTTAGGTTCTTCTATGGAGGGAAATGAAGCTTTGTGCTGTTTTCCTTTTAAACAAGCAGTGCAGTCATCTTCACATTTGAACTCCTTCATAGGCAATCCCCTTACTAAACCATGGTTTATCAGCTGATTTATGTTTTTGAGATTAACATGACCCAGCCTTCTATGCCATAGTGTAGATTCTTGAGGGGAAGCCTTGGAAAATAGGCAAGGATGGCCTTTGAGATCTATTTTCTTGGAAAGATCTAAGGCATACACTCTTCCTGTCCTGTTGGCCTTAAGGAGAGTGTATTCATCCAACACCTTATCAATCAAACTTAGAACTTTGGATGACAGAATCCGGCAGTTCTGACTTGTGAAAAGAGCAACATGGCCTTTGTCACACATTTGACTGACACTCAAGAGGTTGTACTTGAGATTTTCCACATGGTTAACATCATCAAACTTTATTTCCCCATTGGAAACAAAGCCTTTGCCGATGATGTAACCCTTTGCATCATTGCCAAAAGACACAAACCCCTTCCTTCCTTGAGAGTAGTCATTAAGAAGTGATCTGTTTCCTGTCATATGCATGGATCCTCCACTGTCTACATACCAGATGCCTCTGTGGCATGTTGAAGAACCCTGCAGAACAAAACAAATTAGTTAGATTTTGAGACCCAAACCTTTTTGGTTTTGGGCCTGTTCACATCAACAGATGGTAGACTAACAGGTTTGTTGGAAATAACAGCCTGAGAGGAAGAAGATGGTGAAGAAGAGGAATCCTTTGGCTTGGACCTCCTTTTCTGTGGTTTCAACATAGGAACATCTAATTGGTTAACTCTTCCCAATAGATGTTGAACCATCATAACCAGCTGTGTCTGATTTTGTGATAAAGCTTTCAGCTCTTCAGACACATTAGCATTGGAGTTTGATAAGTTCTTATGTTGCACCTTCTTCTTTTGAGCAATCTCAGCTGTTACCTGTTTAACCCCTTCCTTTTTGGATTTCTTTTTGGACTTAAGGGTTACAGGATTTGATGTTGCTGGTACAAATGTGGCTTCAAACTCATTTTTCATTTTAACCATTTTCTCTTTAATTTCCTCTTTATGTTTGAGTTTGGATCCTCTTTTGTACCAACAATCATCTGTAAGATGATTAAACAAACCACATACTTCACATGGTTTTTTTCATCTTATGTTGATCATCAACTAAAGAGGATGAAACTACTGAAGACTTGCTCTTCAGTACTTTGGAAGCATTATTTGCTTTCTTGACTTCCTCTTTAGTAGTCTTCAAACTCTTTCTACTGACAGTTTTCTTCTTTTCAGTGCTGACAGTAGTTGGAGTTTGAACTTCAGGTGTTAAATCTTGCTCTCCAGTCCTTTCAGGACTTCCAGAAATAACTCCTGAGTTGATCAACTCTTTGATCATGTGAGTGTCAGCAATGGAACCATCAACATCAGCTGATAGGTTCTGAGAGGGCTTAGTGCTGACTTCTACTTTTGATGATGCTCTATCAAAAAGTGAATCACATGATGAGGTGGATTGGTTATTGCTTTCTCCATCAGATTTCACTTCTACTCTTGGAGCAAAATCTGTAGGAGGAGCAGTGTGATTATAACCAATGCCAAACTTCACATTGGAAGCTGATTGCTTACTAAGAAGCATTTCAAAACCTTTGCATGATTGTACCCATCGATCACACTCTACTTGGGTGACTGCAAGGGTTTCTTTGAGACTTCTCTGGTCTTCCAGAATAACCTCTAGCTTAGCCTTTTCATCATTTAATTGGCATTTAAGCTTATAAATCTCATCACTTTTACTATTAAGAGCAGACTCATACTCAGCTTGTCTTTTGGAAATGGTTTTCTCAAACTCAAGTTTTTGATTTATTAATGCTACATTTGCCTCTCTAATAGAGACAAAGGCAGCTATGCATGATTCAGAACATAACTTGGCTTTAGCCTCTGAAGATACCTGAGTTACCTGTGAAGATGATGCATTTGAGCAGGAACCCTCAGTAGACTCCAGAGCCATAAGTGCCAGATTCCCAAAAGGACTATCACCACCATGTTGATCAGCACCTGTGAACAGTTGTTCATGACCAGACATGTCATCTGGCAAACTGCTCCAGTCAACAACTTCAGGGGTGAAGAAGCTATGTTGTTGAGGTTGAGGAGGTTGATGAGATGGTTGAGGTTCTGGTAGTGCATGAGGTTGTGGTACCATAGGAGCTTGAACTTGACTGGTTTGTGGCATGTAATAACAAGGGTAAGGGTATGGCATTTGACCCTGAGGAACAAAATATGCAGGAGATTGTAGTTGAGAATGATGACTAGAATTGACAGGATGTTGCCCTTTGTTTTGTTGACTATTGCTAGGGAAAGTCACAAAAGGTGCAGAGGAATTAGATCCAGATGATCTACATTCTCTAGCAAAGTGTCCAAGCCTTTGGCATTTGTGACACCTCAACTTACTCTTGTCAAAACCAACTTTGGTTTTGCCAGAGAGTCCTGGGAACTTTCTTCCAGTTCTTTTGTAGAACTTCTGAGATCTGATATTTATCAAGGCCATTTGGCTCAAAATATCCATCTCTTCTAAGTCATCATCAGCAATCCCCTTGAGATCATCCATGATGAAGCATAGATTGTCATTATTACACCCAGTAAACTGACTATCAACACTCACAAATGCTGAATCAGAAATGTTTGAAGAGAAATCAATATGCTCATCATACTGGCATTCAGATGAAGCATATTCTGACTCATGACTAACCAAGGCAGTGTTGCCTGGTACAAAGTCTTCAGTGAGCTTACCAGATGAAGACAGTTTTCGTTTTTGTTCTATCTCTCTCTCAAATGTGAGCAATTTCCCATGGAGTTGGGTGAGAGATAGTTTGTCCAAATTTGCACTGGAGCGTAGGACAATAGTATATGTGTCCCATCTCTCAGGCAGTGATCTGAGAAATCTGTTATTCATCTGGATATTGGTGTACTCATGTTTGACCATTTTTAATTCAGAGATCAAACAAGAGAACCGCTCAAACTGTTGAGTCAGTGTCTCACCCTTCCTATGAGAGAATGTCTCATATTGTTGGGCAAGGATCTCTCTATTATTTGCCAAGACCTCATCTGTTCCTCCAAATTGTTCTTTCAAGGCATTCCAGAGGTCATGGGCAGATTCATAATGCATTAGCCCAGAATAGATTTCATTGGGTAGTGCCATGGCCAGAATTCCATGGGCTTTTGCATCAATCTCAAACAATTTCTTATCCTCATCTGAGTATTGATCCTTCCTCTTCGGAACCATTTGATTGGTTTCCGGGTTATTCACCATAGGCTTGTGTGGACCATGTACCACTGATGTCCAACAACCTGAGCTGTTAACAGACAGGTGATGGAGCATACGTCGTTGCCATATGTTATACTCATTCCTAACCAGCATTGGAGGCTTGGTTGAGGAACCAGTATTGTGAGGATCATTGGAAGGAGTAGTCATTTTGGGTCCAAAAACAATTTTATTCAAGCTTTTAAAAGATTTTAGACAGACCACAACAAACTCAATGAAAACCAAGAATAAATCTCAGGATGAATGACCAAAAACACAGAAAATTCAATCTCTATAACCGTTTCTTGCAAAAATGCTAATTCAATCAAACTTGGATCTTGAATAGCAGTTTCAATGATCAATTATTAGATCGATCAATGATTAACCTGCTCTGATACCATTTGTAAGGATCAGTGATCACAAGTTCGATGGATTAGTGAGTAATGCAGCGGAATAAGATCAAGAATTAGACAAATTATAGCAAGAGTTTGATATTTGTAAACAAATATGAGAGAATATATTTTTGTGATAAGGAATGTTCAATTATACCAAATATTTCTATTCAATCATTCACAGTTACAATAAGGTTGACACTCCTTATATAGAGTGCAATCACTGCTGCTATCACGGAATTGTGACAACTGGCAGATCTATTACAAAAATAACTAACACTTAACAAACTACTGAAATGTTCACAACTACTGAGAACATATCAGAGTGCTAAGTATAAAACATAAAACTACTGATAAGAAACTACTGAAACTACAACGACTGAAGAACAAACTCTTCAGCCGTTTTACAAACTACTGAAAAGATAAAACATAAAACTACTGAAAGTAAACCGTCACAACTACTGAAGAAGTCCTCTTCAGCTGTTATGACAACATCTGATACTTGGTCTTCAGCACTTGTGTCTTCAGACTTTGTCTTCAGCACTTGTGTCTTCAGACTTTGTCTTCAGCACTTGTCTTCAGACTTTGTCTTCAGCACTTGTGTTCAGACTTTGTCTTCAGGTGTTCTCTTCAGCTGTTGTGGACTTCAGTAGTTGTTGTGACGTCTGTGGGACTTAAAGGTTTTTTTCTGATCCGGCTCATTGGTTCTTTTGGTCCAACACCTCCTAAAGTAAGCTTTACTCCATCGGCTCCCATCGGCATACTATATCCAATCTCGATAGTTTCCCACAAATTTGGATCCACTCCATTGAGGTAGATCTCAAAACGTTGTTTCCAGTGGGGAAACTCATCTAAAGTTAAGAGCTTTGGTGGTTTATTATGATTACCCACCTCACTCTCAAGTAACAGCAGGTTCTGGATCCTTGAGTCCTTCCCAGCAGTAAAGGCTGACATTTGATCTTCCATCTCGAATAACTTTAAGTGTACTTAAACAAACTGTCTACTGGTGCGACTGGAGGATGCGAATGGGCTATCCGTGCGAATGAACTATGCGACTGGTTCAATCGTGCGGCTGAACTATGCGATTGGTTCAGTCGTGCGAATGAAGCTGAGCCGTATGAACACTGCGAACGAATGGTTCAGTCGTACGAATGGAGATGCGACTAGGTCCAATCGTGCGTCTGGGCAATGCGAATGAAGTCCAGTCGTGCGAATGGCTCACTCGTGCGACTGAAGCTGCTGTTTTGCGAAAATTTCTAGGTTAAACGTGTTTTAGCCGTAAAAATTCAAAATTTCGCAAACTCTAATCGCCTAAGTCCGTAGAAACCAAAACTTGATGAGCAGGGAACGTCCAAGATCACTTTTGACACAAAAGATTGCGTTTTTTAGTGTAAAAACACAAACTTTTTATCAATCTTGATTGAATCACACGTAATCAAGAGCTAAAGCTCTGATACCACTTGTTAGGACCTGGTATTTGAATGAAATACCGAGTGATTAGTGTGTAAACCAAACCAAATAGTGCGGAATCCTATTTGATTGGCGATCCAATCAGTGAGAACGCACGAAGAATCAATAAAGTATTGAATCTAACGTTAAGAATCGATTGGGAATCGATCTACAGCGTTCTATGAACTTGGAGAACGAATTGGGAGGCTTCTGGACGGCTAGGGTACGTCTGGAGTCGAAATAGAACGAATGCTTACGTTTTTCCACGAATTGGGTTGTATTTATAGGTTAGTATTGTTCATTCGTGCGACTGAACCATTAGTATGGTTCAGTCGTGCGATTGAACCATGCGGTTGATTCATCCGCACGACTGAGTGTTCAGTCGTGCGACTGAGCCAATCTTATGTTACAATCATACGACTGATCCAGTCTTCTGGTTCAGTCGTGCGACTGAGTCAATCGTATGAAGTTATTCATGCGTGTGGTCCATTCGCATGGGCCATTCGCATGAGAACTTCATTGTGTTAAGTTTGAATGTATTAATTAATATAACATTATGTGTAACCATTCAAACAACCACAAACCTAATTAACCAATTCAACATCGACTCATTAATGAAATATTAAACATTATAAATTACAAACAATCAATATCATTTCATTAACAATCCAAACATTACATCAAAATCAGATAAACAAGATCTATTACATTCATATCCTGATCTAGGGACATACATGTATCAACACGGACAACACTTGCTAAGGCCCACATAATATCCATCCTCTCCAGTTCAGTCTCATCTACCTGCTTGTAGTCCTCATCTGCCAGATGCCAGTTTCCAATTTTCCCAGCAACAAGTCCGTCATAGGAATGGACCACTGCTGCCAAGAGATCCATGTGCTCTCATGCTACTTCTACTGTCACGTTTCCGAGATTCTCGGTCTTCAGTCTTGTAGCATTTGCTTCAGATCTAATGTATTGGGTACTAGAAAACCCTGACGTTTCTGATCCTGAAGGAGAGGCTTGTGAAGGACCAGATGAGCTTGACACAAAGGCGGTCTGAAGAGGTGCTCCAGACGTCTTAACTTGAGGAGTGGCATTGTACAAAGTTGGATTCTGAGTGTACGAAGACTTCTGAGAACGGTACTTCATCCTAAGTGCTTCTTCTCGTAGCTTTAGAATGAAATCATTGATGTCCAACTTTGCTAACATTCCATTCTGTCTCAGATTTGACACAAAAGAAGCCAATTTTTCTGGCAATCCGTCTGCAAAATTTGACACTTTATCTTCCATGGTAGTAGTGACACCATGTGTGTGCAGCTCGCTCATCAAATGGTAGAATCTATCAATGACATCGTCTAAACTCTCATTTCCCATCGATGAGAATTTGTCAAATTCTTTCTTCAACTCCTTATCTTTAATGGCCTTCAACGAAGCATTCCCGTCATATCGTTTCTCCAGCTCATCCCATAACTTCTTGGCTTGCTTATTCTCAGGGAATTGGTGAAAAATATCCTTAGGGATAGACTGTGTTAGCAATGCATATACTCTCTTTTCAGCATTATATTTAACTTTCTATGCATCAGTCATTCCTCCTAAAGTAAGTTTCACCCCATCAGCTCCCACCGGCATACTGTACCCCGTCTCAATAGCTTCCCACATATTTGGATCCACTCCATTTAGGTAGATCTCAAAACGTTATTTCCATTGGGGAAACTCATTTAACGTTATAAGCTTCGGGGGTTTATTGTGATTCCCCACCTCACTCTCCAGTAGCAGTAAGTTCTGAATCCGTGAGTCCTTCCCGGCTGTAAACGCTGAAAACTGATCCTCCATCTCGATTAACTTTAAGTCTCTTAAACAATCTGTTTAACTGGTGCGAATGGAGTGGTGCGAATGGGCTACCCGTGCGAATGAACTATGCGACTGGTTCAATCGTGCGGCTGAACTAAGTGATTGGTCCAGTCGTGCGAATGAAACTGATGCGGATGAACAATGCGAACGGTTTGCTTAATTGTACGAATGAAGATGCGACTGAGTCCAATCGTACGTCTGGGGGATGCGAATGAAGTCCAGTCGTGCGATTGGGTCAATCGTGCGACTGAAGCTGCTGTATTTCGAAAATTTCTAGGTTTAACGTGTTTTGG
Source organism: Flaveria ramosissima (assembly GCA_025215565.1). NCBI lineage: Eukaryota > Viridiplantae > Streptophyta > Magnoliopsida > Asterales > Asteraceae > Flaveria > Flaveria ramosissima. The sequence goes on from CM046035.1 coordinate 27,516,561, forward strand.
CCGTAAAAACCCGAATTTTCACCAAACCTAATCGCCTTATACCGGAGAAACCAAAACTTGATGAGCAGGGGACGTCCAAGACAACGTTTGACACAAAAAGATTGTGTTTTTAGTGAAAAAACACAACCTTTGTATCAAAATTGATTGAATCACACGTAATCAAGAGCCTAAGCTCTGATACCACTTGTTAGGATCTGGTATTTGAACGAAACACCAACTGATTAACGTGTTAACCAAACCAAATAGTGCGGAATTCTATTTGATTGGCGATCCAATCAGTGAGAACGCACGTAGAAACAATAAGGAATTGAATCTAACGTCAAGAATCGATTAGGAATCGATCTACAGCGTTCTATGAACTTGGTGTATGAACTTGGAGCTTTCTGGACGGCTAGGGTACGTCTGGAGTCGAATTGGAATGAATGCTTACGTTTTTTCACGAATTAGGTGGTATTTATAGGTTAGGGTTGCTCATTCGGGCGACTGAACCATTAGTATGGTTCAGTCGTGCGATTGAGCCATGTGGTTGATCCATTCGCACGACTGAGTGTTCAGTCGTGCGACTGAGCCAATCTTATTTTACAATCATACGACTTATCCAGTCTCCTGGTTCAGTCGTGCGACTGAGTCATTCGGCTGAAGTTGTTCATGTGTATGGTCCATTCGCATGGGCCATTCGCATGAGAACTTCATATTGCTAAGCTTGAATGTATTCATTAATATAACATTATGTGTATCAATTCAAACAATCACAAACTTATATAACCAATTCAATATCAACTCATTAATGAAATATTAAACATTATAAATCACAATCAAACATTCTCATTTCATTAATATCCCAATCATTACATAAGTGTAAGACAACCAAAACATATTTCATTCATATCAGGATCTAGGTACATATGTATCAACAGTTAGGCTTGGGTTAAGGTGGGATTGAAAGGGGTTTTAGAGTGGCTAAAGGAGAATGAAATCCAACTTAAACATAATAGACGTCTTATTTGTCAATGCAACTCTTCTATTTGCACTACTTGTAACAACTTCGCACACTATTTTTGTTGTTGCATATTTTGGTCATTTTGACCTCATATTTAGCTTTTATGTTTTTTATCATTTTTTAGGCAACTAACTTTACTATTATTGGACTAATATTGACGTAACTCTTCTAGTTTATGGATTGGATTCACCTCCTAAGGTTCTAACACAAAGGCTTAAGGCTTGTGGGTTTATTGTTTTGGCTTGAGAAAAAAAAAACAAGTTGGGGCTCAACATGGTATCTATAGGGAGATTTTGTGGGTATGGAATTGAAAAGAAGGGTTTAAACAAATAGGTTAATCCTAATGCCTCTATCATATTTATGCACACATTGGTCTATGATCTTGATATGTATCAATTACACGAGTTCTAACTTGTATGCACACCGTGGATTCCCTCTTTATGCAAAGAAATAAAGTAACTCACAGTATACTATGAGTCTCTTAATTAGGTTCAACTCTCACGAAAACGATGGAAAGAGGTAATAAAATATGTAGCATGTATGTTATCTACAATTGGTTTGTTACACCACTTAGGACTTTCACCTACTTTTATGAAGATTCATGATTAGGGTGCATTACTCAATTTTAAAACAAACATTCCAAAGGATCCATAAGTGCACAAACTAGTAACAATAAACCATGTATGCAAAATTTTGAGTTCCATGTACACTTAAGTTTACTTAGACAAGTTTTTCAAAGTTGCTCAATTTTTTAAAAAAGGTTCAAAATTTTCTTTCAGTTGTCCCCCTTATCCCCACACTTGGGATACATTGTCCCCAATGTATGGTTTTACAACATGAATAAACATGGTAATGACTAATAAGCAAGATAAGGAATGAGTACATAGACCTGATCATTAGTGAGAGCTTATAGTAAGGGACTTGCTGTAGATACATGTGTACCTAGTTTAGGAACTAAATGTAAATGTCTTTCATGTCTTACATATATGTAATTGAATGGGTATGAATGAAATACAATGTGTGGTTGATGCATATAATGTTTAATATCTCATTGTTTATTGTGTGATAACACATATTGAACTAACTATATAGGTTTATGGTTGTTTACATAATTCTTAGTCAATAATGATTGAGAAACATGTTCAAACTCAATTGTGTGAAGTTCTCATGCGAATGGACCATACGCATGAATACTTCATGCTAATGAACGAATCGCACGATTGAACCAGGAGACTGGATTAGTCGCACGATTGTGACATGAGATTGACTCAGTCGCACGACTGAACATTCAATCGTGCGGATGGATCAACCGCATGCTTTAGTCGAACAACTGAACCATGCTTTCAGTCGTACGAATGGAAAATCCTAACCTATAAATACCACTTAATTCGAGGAAAAACGAAACAATTCGAATACCTACGCACATAATCGTACCCTAGCCGTCCAGAGACTCCAGAACACCTGTTCCAAGTTCATAGATCGCAGTTAATCATCTTGCAATCGTTCTTAACGTTTTGATTCATTCTTAGATCGATTATACTTGCGTTCTCACTGATTGGATCACCAATCAAATAGGATTCCGCACTATTTGGTTTGGTATACACGTAAATCAGTTAGTACTCCGTACCTAAAAGGTCCTAACAAGTGGTATCAGAGCTTTGGCTCTTGATTTGCGTGTGATTCAATCGATTTTGATATAAAAATCATGTTTTTTCACTCAAAAAACTCAATCTTTTGTGTCAAACAGTGTTTTCGACGTCTCCAGGTCAAAAAGTTAACGTTTTTCGGTATACGACAATTAGGGTTCGTGAGAAATTCGTGTTTTTGCATCCAAGTGTTCAAAACCTTCATTTTTGCAAAAACAGTAGCCTTCAGTCACACGATTGACTCAATCGCATGACTGAACCCATTCACACCTCCCATACGCACAATTGAACTTAGTCACCTTGTTCATTCGTACGACTGACCAGCTTCATTCGCATAGACTCCAGCCGCATCTCCTTACGCACGACTGAATCCAATCGCACGATTGAATTCATCCGCACACTTCATTCGCACGATTGACTCATTCGCATAAGTTCAATCGCACGAGTGGTCCATTAGCACTAGTGAAGTACTTGATCTCAAAAGTTTAAAGTTAACGAGATGGAAGAACAATACTCAGCGTTCACTGCAGGTAGAGACACACGGATCCAGAACCTCTTACTTCTGGAGAATGAGACTGGGAATCATAATAAACTACCTAAGCTTATAACGTTAGACGATTACCCAGAGTGGAAGTAACGTTTCGAGATCTACCTCAATGGAGTTGATCCCAACCTTTGGGAATCAATTGAAACAGGATATGACATGCCGGTTGGTGCAGATGGGGTAAAATTGACTTTAGGAGGGATGGCTGACAGCCAGAAGACGAAGTATAATGCAGAGAAGAAGGTTTATGCCCTGTTAACTCAGTCTATTCCAAAGGATATATTCCATCAATATTCTGAGAATAAACAGGCAAAGAAACTTTGGATAGCCTTGGAAAAACGCTATGACGGAAATGCTTCGTTAAAAGCTCTAAAGGCAAAAGCTTTAAAGAAGGAGTTTGACAACTTCTCTTCAATGGGCAAAGAAAGTCTGGATCATGTAATTGACAGGTTCTATCATCTCATGAATGAGCTGCATATACATGGAGTTACAACGTCAATGGAAGACAAGGTATCCAGCTTGGCAGATGGCTTACCAGAGAAGTGGGATTCGTTTGTATCTAATTTGAGACAAAACAATATATTGGGAAAATTAGATATAAACGAGTTCATCCTGAAATTAAGAGAGGAGGAACTTAAGATGAAATACAGGTCGCAGAAAGGAACATATGACCAAAATCCTTCACTTTACAACGCCTCTTCCACAACAGCGAGTTCAGGAGCACCCCTTCAGACTGCATTTGTTTCAAGTTCATCTGCTCCTTCACCAACCATAGCTTCAGGGTCTGACACGTCTGGATCATCAAGTACCCATTATATTGCACCTGAGGCTAATTCTACCAAGTTAAAGACCGAGAATTTCGGGAACATCACTGTGGAGGTGGCTAAAGAACATATGGATCTATTGGCAGCAATTGTTCACTTGTATGACGGTTTGGTTGCTGGAAAGATTGGTAACTGCCATCTAGCAGATGATGATTACCAACAGATAGATGAGAATGAGCTTGAAAGAATGGACATAATGTGGGCATTGGCAAGTGCTGTGCGAAGAGCTAAAAAGTTTGTTAAGAAGACGGGACAAAATTTGATAGCCACTAAAGACACTACTTTTGGTTTCGATAAGTCCAAAGTTACCTGTTTTAACTGTGGAGAGAAGGGGCACTTTAAACGTGAGTGTGTAAAGTCCAAGAAGACAGGCAACGGAAACCCATTCTCGACTTTTAACCGTCAGGACAAACCAACAGGTGGAGCTACCTCGTCTAGTACAGAGACAAAGGCCTTGACTGCTCAAGGTGACAAAGGACAAGATTGGACCTTCAAATTTGTGTCACCGGGAGAGTCAAACATCGCAAATGTTGAAGTTTTGGATGATGACACGGCAAGCGAAGGTGATATAGCAGTTGAGCTAGTAATGTCAGATCATGAAGATACTGCTACTGTGGTCACTCACCTGATTGAAGAAGATACCAAAACGACATGTTCAGAATCTCCAACAGCTGAAGAGTCAACCTCTGCATTGATGGCGGATTCAACTGAATCTTCTCAGGTAAGTACTAAAGACCAACTCTTTGACAATCATGCTTGTTATGAATGTAATAAATTTAGGGAAAGCATAGAATTGAAATTTGCTAGATTATTAGATCACAACAATAGATTAGTAAAGGACTTGCAACTGTGCACAGAAGCAAATCGCATTTTAAAACTAAATGAGCACAGTTATAAAGAGAAAATAGAACTGTTAAATAAACAACTTAGGGAAACCAAAGTTGTGGCTTTTAACCAAGCAAATGACATTAAGTTCTATTTAAACTCCCTTGAAGAAACTAAAAGAAAAAAGCAGTTTTGGAAGTCGAAGTAAATTCATTAAAACAAAAACTGCACAGTTGGACTAGTTCTTCTCACATAGTTAAAAACTTAGTGAAAGAACGAAATAACGGGGAGGGATTAGGTTACAAAGTGGTTCCACCACCACATGAGATCTTGTTAAATACTAAATGTCGACCAGTAAATAACAATCCTATTAAGGATCATGTGGTGACCACTCCTCTAGTTAGTGATCCAGATTCCACGTGTCAAAAGGTGGAATCTGTCACTAAACTGAAGGAGGACACTTTGAAATCTAAGGGTAAAATGCCTATCGTTAATTTGGATGAGCAATTTGAGAAGATTAAGGTAAAGTCAGGGTCAACAACGTCCAATAATGAACCCAAAAAGACCAAACAAGTAAACCAATCACATGATTCATGTCTAATTCCAAATAAACAAAAGGGTAAAGATGTTAAAAAGGTTCAAACAATTAATTTTGTTAAAGAAGATAAGACATCTAAACAAGAAGTAACAAAACCCAACAAGCCCAAAGTCACACCGGTCTCACACACTTCCCCACAGAGATGTCTTTCCCAACATGTTGAAGGTCGATCGTGCTACAATTGTGGAAAGAGAGGACACCTTGCTTCTAACTGTCCTAAGTATCAGACACCAAGAAAGAAAGTTGAACTTTATGATACAAAACAGATTTCTTCTAAAAGGAGTTCTATTACTCCACCTAAAAGAAATAATGAAATTAAAGTTCAAACCATAAGCCAGTCGTCTGTTTATCACAAACAGGCCTTGCACAAAACTGGCATGTGGAAAGAAAAATCAAATCAAATGTCTGATACTGAGAGCAGTAAAAAGAATGATATGCCCTCACCTTCAAATGGACAGTGGGTAGAATTTATGATGTGTAATGCCTCTGGGTCACCCAAGCCAGTTAAGGCTTGGGTACCTAACTTAAACTAATTATTTCCTTTAAATGTGAAGGGTGTCCGCTATAGTGCTTCTACAAATACCTGGATCGTGGATAGTGGGGCATCAAGCACATGACTGGGAACCTGTCACTCCTCTCAAACGTCAAACAGATTAAGGGAGGACATGTTTCTTTTGCTGGAAATAAAGCAGGTTACATCACTGCACAGGGAGAAGAGGGAAATCAGAAAGTTAAGTTTGACAAGGTCAACTTTGTTCAGCAACTACAAAATAACTTACTTTATGTATCACAGATTTATGACAAAGGTTTCAAGGTTGTTTTTGACAACAAGAAGTGCTACGTGTTGAAGGAGTACATCATTCCGGAGGACCAAATTTTAATGTCAGCTTCAAGGTATAATGACTTATACGTCTTGGATCTATCAAAGGTCTCCATAACCGATCATCAAGTCCAATGTTTCTTGTCAAAGGCAACTGAGAAGGAATCCATCTCCTGGCATAGGAGAATGGGACACATAAATCCAATGAAGATGAATCATCTCATTCAGAATGATTTGGTCAATGAAGTTAATGTCAAAAACTTTCAACTACTGGATTTCTGTGTGGCGTGTAAGAAAGGGAAACAAACCAAGAAGTATCACAAGGCAAAGAACATCAACTCTATTGAATTGCCTCCCGAACTTCTACATATGGATATGTTTGGTCCTGTGAGCACCAAGAGCATCGCTGGAGATTTGTATTGTTATGTAGTCACCGATGACTATTCCAGATTCTCTTGGGTAATGTTTCTGAAATCCAAATCAGAAACATTTGATTCGTTCAAACAGCTTGTGACCATATTAGAATCTCTATACAAGTTAAAGGTACGTCAGATTCGCTCAGACAATGGTACAGAATTCAAGAATCAGTGGATGGAGGCATTCTGCAAAGAAAAGAGAATTGTACATCAGTTCACATCTGCCTACACTCCACAGATGAACGGAGTTACTGAACGGAAGAACAGAAGCTTGATAGAGACATCCAGGACGATGCTAGCAGACTCGAAGCTGCATATTCAATTCTGGAATGAGGAAGTTGCAAATGCATGTTACACTTTCAATCGAGTCTTGGTGGTTAAAAGACATGGTAAAATGTGTTACGAGTTGCTCCAACGACGTAAACCTAATCTAGAGTATCTTGAACCGTCTGGCGCACCATGTTGTTAGGATCGTGTATTGCACGAAATACTAACTGATTAACGTGTATGCCAACTCAAATAGTGCGGAATCCTATTTGATTGGCGATCCAATCAGTGAGAACGCACGTCGAATCAATTATCAATTGAATCTAAACGTTAAGAACGATCTAAAATCGATCTAATGCGATCTGTGAACTTGGAACAGGTTCTTGGAGGTTTCTGGACGGCTAGGGTATGTCTGGAGTCAAAGTAATATCAAGTGTTCCGTTTTTCCACGAATTAGGTGGTATTTATAGGTTAGGGTTGCTCATTCGTGCGACTGAACCATTAGCATGGTTCATTCGTGCGATTGAGCCATGCGGTTGATCCATTCGCACGACTAAGTGTTCAGTCGTGCGGCTAAGTCAGTCGCATGAAGTTGTTTAGGCGTATGGACTGTTTAGGCACATGGACACTTTGTCACATGGCCATTCGGACGCATGTGAACTTCACTTAACCAAGTTTGAATGAATTCATTAATATAACATTATATGTATCAATTCAAACAATCACAAACCTATATAATCAAGACAATATTAAACTCATTAATGAAATATTAAACATTATAAATCATAACCAAACATTCTCATATCATTAATAACCCAAGCATTACATAAGTGTAAGACATTCATGACATATTACATTAAGATCCACATCTAGGTACATATGTATCAACAAACTCCCCCTTGGACCTAGATCTATCTAATGTCTTTCTTCTTCATTACCTCCTCATACTTTTTGTACTTCTCTTCTTTTGTGACTCCTGCGTGTATCTCAAATGCAAAGCAGAGTCTTATAACGTTCTGGAACTGTAGAGCTTGTACAATATCTTGAGAGTCATAGAATAGTGGCCACTTGTATAATGTCTAGACATCATTTGCAGACAAGTTAGTGAGCCATATTGGGTCAAATACCCTGATAGTATCCATTTTTTCTTCTTTGTTTAAGACTATGACTGCCTCTCCTGTTCTCCAATCGTAGTACCACCATTTGAAGTGTGGAGTGAAGTCCTGTGGCCTTTTCCGTAGTGGGATCTTGGACATGGTGCGCGGAGGACTCCACTTCAGCACTATTCTCGGCTTTCCAGTTATGGCATCAACCTCAGACCTTCGGATATACCTCGAAGGTTGTTGAGGTTTGAAGTTGACCCATCTGGTGTGGTACTCCTTCTTTAATGCAGCCTCAAACCAGCCTGACATCTTTCTCGGGTGAGCATATAACAGCTTTAGCTTGGCCAGCTGGTTGAGCTCAAAACCAGGTAGAGTCTTTAAATCATGTGGGAATATAAAGTACTCAATACCCTTCTCTCTCTTTATGGCGTAAACGTTAAGATCCTCAAAATGTGCCCACGCCATATTCTTGCCTGACACCTTGTGATGTTTCTTCACTTTGTAGAGCTTGGTGTAGACATTCGGTTTAGGAGCAGCGCGTTGGGCTCGGATTTCCTCAAAACATGCAGCCTATTCTGCCTTTCTGATATTAACATCGGCGTCTGAGGCTTGGGCCTGTTCCTCACTCTTTCGGACTCTTGCTCCAACTTATCGAGCATCTCAAATGTTTCACTAACCAGCGAATCACCCAGGTTGGGCACCACATTTCCTTCTTGGTCAGCATACTGTGGATAATGTTCTGCAGTGACATCCTCGATTTCTATCTCATCAATGTCGTTTAGTTCTTCGTCACTGGTTGACTCAAAAGTTGGAGCATCCTTGATAATCTCATCAGGATTCAGCTTGAACATTTCAGCCAGTTGCTCATTTGTAAGATCATGAATTATTTCCCCCTCTTCAGGGGTATAACTCACTGATCTCCTGACGATCCCTTGCAGATCAAGAATCATAGTCAGTTGAGTCTTGACCTACTGAAGGGGAGCAACATCATATTCGTTCCTTTGAAAATTTGGATCTGCTTGATTTAGACACGTAACACATCAAACATTAGTTAATAATCAAAACAGAAACACAGTAATATTATATAAACATTAAGTACATAAGTTTAATACATGATTCAAGTACAAAAGCTATCAAATACATAAATGTCTAATCATTACTTTTGTCCTGAATAGCTGGCTCATCAGTAGGTGAAGCAGAAGAAGAAGCTTGTTGGTCTTGATTTCTCTTCGAACGTCTTTCTTGACCCTGAGCTGAGGCAGATGCACCTGCATCTCCTCCTTCATCATCATCATCATTCTTCCTTTCTTCTGTTTTTTCTTCATCATTCGACTTATCATCATCATTATCTTCATCATCATCATCATCCTCATCCTCATCATCGTCATCACCATCGTCATCACCATCCCTTTCCTTTATCTTCAGAGGCTCATCCTTAGTTCCTTTGAGCTTGAGCATGATAGTCCTTTTGGCATCCTCCAACTCCTCTATTTTCTTTGCTGATAGAACTTTGTGCTCCTGGAGTTGTGCAATCTCTTGGCTCTGAGCAGCCATCTGCTGTGCTTGCTGCTCAATTAGCTGAGCCTGCTGAGAGATCTGCTGAGATTGTGCAGCTGTAAGATCTACCAACTGACGAATCTGAGCTGTCTTCTCGTCATCGGCTTTCAGCAGCCTAAGCACCATACAGTTCAATGCTGAGAGCTGTTCCTCTACCCCACTGGGAGGTAAAGGTGATCCAGATGGATGGGTGGGATGTTATGATGGCCCGGCTTGGTGGCTAGTGGTGGTGGTGGTGGTGAAGATTGGGGTTGGTCTAGATGATAGTGGTGGTGGAGTGGGTGTGGTAGATATGGTGGTGGATGGGATGTATGTAGTGGTGGGTGGTGTGGTGACAGTGGTAGAGGGTGTGGTAGTGGTGGTGGTAGCTGTGGTGGTGGCTGTGGTGGTGATCAAGGTAAATCTTCTTCTCTTGCTCTTCATGCCATGAGGCTGAGCCATCCTCTTTTTCCTAGTTCCCTTTGAGGAGGATGCTCCCCCTTGGCTGCTGGGTGGGTCCGGAGTATATGATGGATCTGTATCAGCAACTGCAGCATCCCCGGACTCCCCATGGCGTCCACCAACCGCCCTAATACCTCTCTTAGTGGCAACCACCTTGCTGCCCACCGTTCGTACCAGAGGTTCTTCATCTGACTCCTCCTCCTCTTCCATTTGGAAGTCAGGGTGAATAGGAGCTGATTCGGGGCCACCCTGAACATCCCCTCCCTGATCAGCATCATGATCATCGTCGTCGGAGTCATCGGAGGGTAGAACAATCTCTTCAACGTCTGAGTCACTGTCATCGTGGCGCCATTTCCTCTGAGCTGGCGCCACATAATCCTCACGGGCCAGATGCCCAAACAGTCGCCTGACAGAGGGTTTCACCCGCTTCCCCCTGTACACCTTCATCCTGCCTAAGGTGGTATCATCCATCACCTTAAGCACCATGGCATCTTCCTTCTCCTTCGGCAAGGAAGGGAGCTTCTGGTCAATAATCATCTGCATGAATCTAGGGTACATGCAGAAGCCCTCCTTCCCTTTCCCCTCAATGTTCTCCACCAAGTAGGTAAAGATCATCCTGGAGAAGCTGAACGGATGGTTCAGCACCAACGCTGCATATGCATTCTAGATCTGATCCGACAGCTCATCAAATCCTCCCTTCCTAGACGCTATGCACTTTAGCAACACATGAGCGAGGTACTTGAACTGGGGGCATAGGTTGCTCTTGTTAAGCACCCCTGCATTGATGTCCCCAGAGTACTTAGCTCGTAAGAAACATCCTCTGACAGTAAGGGGGTGTAGTCTAGTGGGACAGTCAGCATCATCCCCAAACTACAACACAGTCCTGAGATCATCCTTCGTGATCTCAATGGCCTCTCCAAAAATAGTACTCCTGATACGATGAGGCTCAGAAGATCTGTCAACAACTGCGCCTTCCCAGAAGGCTTGCTGAATAGAGCGATATGGAGTACATGGAGCAGATATAGCATGAGCGATCCTTGATCTGCTCAGAAATATGATAATGCCAGAAAAGTCTGAAGCATTTCTGGATGTCAGATCCAGATGAGCACAAATATTGTGCTTAGTACTCATAGTCCAGCGACTCGCCATCTTATACATAACAAATATAAACATTAGTATCCGTCGGCTAAACATATCTTGAATCACTTGGACTTGAAAATATTCTTTTCTGTCATGCGAATGAGGCTGTGCGACTGAGATCAAGTCGTGCGAATGAGCAGTGCGACTGAGGTCCAGTCGTGCGAATGACCTCATACGTACGACTTAGTGAGCGACTAGACTCATACGTATGTAAACTCATGCGTTTACACCAGTCATGCGACTGAACTCATACGCATGGTTCATCGTGCGGTTTAGCTATTCGCACACCTCAGTCGTGCGACTGAAGTTCATCAACCAGTCCATTCGCATGACTTTCTGACTGTTCAATTCAAATTCAAATTTTGACCAATTTTTAAGTTTAGACGTCGTGTTCTGGTTCATTAGACTCGCAATCCTTTAATTTATCACCTAAGAACTTTGATTTCATTAGTTTACTTAGTTTCGTTAGGTGATTAGTCCAAACATGTTTTGGTTTTTCGAATGGGTTCGATTTTCCAGATTTGGTCTCAAATTGAATGAAATACTGATGGATTTGCACCGCAATATACCTGTATAATCAGTGCAGAGAGTCAGTACACAACAATCAAGGATTTATAGTGATCAAACAAAAATTTGGCAGAGTAACGCTAAGTCGTGCGAATTAGGGCAAATTTGGGCAAATTTGGGAGTGATGAGTCTCTGCGACCGACTCCCCCTCTATTTATACTAAACCTGAATTCAATCGTATGACTGGACTCATACGCTCATTTCATTCGTACGAATGGGCCTCAGTCGTGCGATTGGTTCAGTCGCTCCCCTTCAGTCGTCCGACTAGAGTTCAGTCGTGCGACTTGTTCATTCGCGCACTCTCAATCGTCTGACTGGTTCATTCGTATAAGCCATTCGGTTGAATGGTCCATACTCATGTCCATTCGGCTATAGAAGGCATGAGTATGGTCCATTCGTACGATTGGTCCATACTCATGGTCCAGTCGTGCGACTGGGTCATACTTATGAAATTTTCTGCCTTTATGACCATTTAACATTTAAATCCTTTTCAACTGTTGAATTAACATTATGAACATTTGATCATCTCAGACATGATCATTTTAACTTAACAAACTTTTGATCACCTCAGACGTGATCCTTTTAAACACTTTGTCACCTCAGACGTGACCCATTTACCTTTTGAAAACACATGTGGTCACCTCAGACATGACCCTTTTAGGTGAGTTAATCCTTTCTGAATTCCATGATGTAGTCCGATATTAAACAAACTGAATTGACTAAATAAATAAAAACTTTAAACTGAAGTACAAAAATAACCTTGTTTTTGACTTTTTGTGAGGTGTAAATCCTAAGATAGAAATCCACTGGATTCGGTTCCGGAATAGGTAGCTTCAATTTAGTTTGACCATAACTGGACCGATTCAATTTGGAATCATACAGGCAAGTCAAATCATTTGGGACATGTTATCAAAAACTTTTTGATGCTCACTCCTTGTTGTTCATCCAGAGTCGTTAGCAAATTTAGGAAATCATACTGGTACTATTAGATTCCCACATTGATTTGGACTTTCAAGAATTGTAGCCACGATGATTGTCAGTATACTTGTCCTCTTAAATCCATACACAGACTTTTGACACAGATTGGTGATAGTTTAAGGTTTAATTATTTCAACCAACATTTGTGGATCCCACGCTTATGTGGTAATCAACATTCCTCAGGAGCTTTTGAGCGGTCTACGGGTATTTTGACAAGAAGAGACTATTCTTAGAGATTTCAAAGAGAAGCCAATCCTCAGGTCAGTGCCATCGCACAGCAGAGAGGCGGCAAACAACAATGAATTCTAGAATATCTAGGTTATGCTTATCCTCAGGTCAGTGCCATCGCACAGCAGATAGACACACAACCTATCTTCTTGTTAGAGCATCTTTAATTTTCTTTTGCACATAACGCACCAACAACATAAGTTATTAGCTTGATAGCATTTGCTTTTCAATTTTTTCGTGCTTTGCTCTATTTATGGTCATCCGCTCACATTTGTGGCGTTTATTTGCTCGTCACCCCTTATTGGAATATTATTGATTGTGTTAACCAGTGATAAGATGTGAACCCACAATCAATTGAACAATTTAGTTTGATCTTGAGATCACCAATCAGGTCTAATCATCTATTGTGTTGAATCTATCGACATATCATCTGTGGTCTAGCAACCCCTAGGTTTAGTTTCGTTGTGTTACCTCAGTAGTTACTAGTTTTCCTATCATTTTTCCTTTTATATTGCTCAGACTACACAGACTTATACTTTGAATTTGGCATCTTGTCTAAATTAAACTTTTAAAGTCCCACTTGATTTGTTCCTGTGTACTATCATTTTCCAAAGTATTTGAATCGGTATCACAGATACGATCTACTTTCTATCAGCTAGCCTCTTCTTCTCCCTCGTTTTTTTTAATGTTACTGGCTGACCTATTCTCCCCTAAAATTCTAAAACCGTAACCGATTTACGTTTTTTTAGGATTTTAATAGACAGCTAAATAACATATATTTAATTTAAACAGAAAATAGAATAAATAAAGGAAATAAAAAGAAAACATAAAAAATTAGACTAAGTGTATCGGACTACACATGGTCATCATCTGGAATGACATCACTTTTCTTTTCAACGCCGTTGACCTCTAACAGATATAGAAAACGTGGTTTGTCAAAAGCCTTTGTATAGAGGTCAGCGCGTTGAAAATCAGTGTTTATTTTTACCACATCGATTAAATTCTTTCCAAAACAGTCACGTATAAAATGATATTTTATGCCGATGTGTTTGGTCTTAGGATGTTGTACCGGATTTTTAGTTACTGCAATTGCAGCAGAATTATCAACAAAACTAGGAATAGAAGAGAAATTTAAACCGTTGTCCCGCATTTGCTGTTGAATCCAAATGATTTGTGAACAGCAACTTGCAGCAGCAACGTATTCGGCTTCACATGTTGACAATGCAACCGAGGTCTGCTTCTTACACTGCCATGTCACTAATCTCCTCCCAAAGAATTGACACCCTGCTGATGTAGACTTGTAATTCATCTTGCAGCCACCGTAATCCGAGTCACTATACGCCGTGAGCTCAAAATCATCATCATGAGGATACCACAACCCAAGAGTTGGGGTACCCTTCAAATACCAAAATATTCTTTTGACCCCAATCAGATGGTTAACCTTTGGCTTAGCCTGATATCTTGAACATAGACATGTAGCATACATTATGTCAGGTCTTGAGGCAGTGAGGTACATGAGAGATCCAATCATTCCTCGGTACATAGTTGCATCGACCAGATCACCATTTTCATCGGGTGCTATATCATGGTTTGTAGCAAGTGGAGTCCTAGCTGCAGAAGCATTCTCCATATCAAACCGACTGAGAATATCTCCTACATACTTGGTCTGATGTAGGAAAATTCCTTTTGGTGTCTGATCCACCTGTAACCCGAGAAAGAATTTCATCTCTCTCATGGCACTCATCTCAAATTCAGCCTTCATTACTGCTTCAAACTCTTTACACAACTCTTCATTCTTTGATCCGAAGATGATATCATCAACATAGATTTGAACAAGCAGCAAATCACCATCTTTCTCTTTGATAAACAGTGTGCAATCAATAACCCCTCTGCGAAATCCATGTTTCACAAGGTGAGTTGAGAGTTTCTCATACCAGGCTCTTGGAGCTTGATGAAGCCCGTATAAAGCCTTGTCGAGTTTGTAAACTCTGTCCCTATGATATGGATCTTCAAATCCCTCGGGTTGACTGAGGTACACTGTCTCTCGGATTTCACCATGAATGAATGCACTCTTCACATCCAATTGATAAACTTTAATCTTCATATATGATGCATAGGCAAGGAAGATGCGGATGGCTTCCATCCTTGCCACGGGTGCAAACACTTCATTGTAATCAATGCCCTCGACTTGTTTAAACCCTTGAACTACAAGTCGAGCCTTGTTCCTGATAATGACGCCTTGGTCATCCTTCTTGCATTTCAAGACCCATTTGGTGCCAATGACCTTAGCCCTTTAGGTCTATTACCAGAGTCCATACACCTAACTTCTTAAACTGAAGAAGTTCTTCTTGCATGGCACTCACCCATGCCTCATCATTCAGTGCTTCACTGACGTATTTTGGCTCAACCTGCGAGACAAAACAACGATAAGCACCATCGTGAATGTATCCTTTTTCCATTACCGAGGCATAATCAGCTGAGTACAGTTGATTTCTGGTCTGCACTCCTGATCTGACATCCCCAATGACATTGTCTATGGGATGATAGACATTTAGATGTGATCCTGGAGTGGTAGGAACAACTACCTTAGAGTCAAGATTATGAACATTTGGTTCTGTATCTGAGGTAGTAGGAGTTTGAGGTTCCGAAGTCGAAGAGGGATCACTGTTAGATGCTTGTGGACTTGCAGGAATTGGAACCCGTCCCTCCTGATTGTTCTGATCATTTTCTTTAGCTTCATCTTCTGAGGAGGAGTCACTTGCTTCGAGTGCTCTCCCTGAGTGGTGAGATGAGTCACCTTGTGAACCAAATGATGCTGAATCCAGTGACGGTGAGTTCAAGATATCATACATCATCCTTGTAGCTAACTCTTCGTCAGAAGTGGAGATAGGTATGTTGAAGGACTTGAAGAATCCATCATAGTCGAAAAAGTAAGCGGGTCCTTTTCCAGTAGGTGGTGTGGTGTATCTCTGAACATCAACATTACACCACACTTCTACTAAACCCGTTGAGTTGTTGTAAACTCTCTTGTTCGGTATGTTGTATCCTAGGAAGATACCTTCATCAGCCTTCTCGCTGAATTTTCCTTCTTGAGTCTTCTTCAGTAGTGTGCATGGTGCGCCAAATGGTTTGAGATACTCTAGATTAGGTTTACATCGTTGTAGTAACTCGTAACATGTCTTGCCATGGCGTTTGACTACCAAAACTCGATTTAATGTGTAACATGCATTTGCCACTGCCTCATTCCAGAATTGGATAGGCAGTTTCGAGTCTGCTAGCATTGTCCGTGCTGTCTCTATCAAGCTGCGATTCTTTCTCTCAGCAACGCCATTCATCTGAGGCGTGTAGGCAGAAGTGAACTGGTGCACAATTCCCTTTTCCTTGCAGTAAGCCTCCATCCACTGATTCTGAACTCGGTCCCGTTGTCAGAGCGTACCTGTCTTACCTTCAGCTTGTAGAGAGATTCCAGTGTAGTTACTAATTCCTTGAAAGACTCAAATGTTTTTTATTTGGACTTCAGAAACATTACCCAAGAAAATCTTGAGTAGTCATCAGTAACCACATAGCAGTACAAGTCACCTGCAATGCTTTTTGTACTGACTGGACCACACAGATCCATGTGAAGAAGTTCAAGAGGAACCTCGACAGAATGAACTTTCTTTTCCTTATAAGACTTCTTCGTCTGTTTGCCTATCTTGCATGCTACACAGAAATCCGGAAGTTGGAAATTTTTGAGGTTAACTCCTCTCACTAGATCATTCTGGATCAAGTGATTCATCTTCCGTTGATTTTTGTGTCCCATTCTCCTATGCCATGAAATGGAGTCCTTTTCAGTAGCCTTTGATAAGAAGCACTCAACTACATGATCCGTAGTAGAAGCCGTTGAGAGATCCAAAACATAAAGATCTTTATATCTTGAAGCTGTCATCAAAACTTGGTCCTCCGGAATCACATAGTCCTTCTTCAGGACATAACACTTCTTGTTGTCAAATATAACCTTAAATCCTTTGTCACATATTTGGGAAACAGAAAGTAAGTTGTTTTGAAGTTGTTGAACGTAGTTCACTTTATCAAACTTAACTTTCTGATTTCCAACTTCCCCTTGAGCTGTGATATAACCTCGTTTGTTACCAGCAAAAGAAACATGCCCTCCTTTTATTTGTTTGACGTTTGATAAGAGTGCCCTGTTTCCTGTCATGTGCCTGGATGCTCCGCTGTCTACAATCCACGTGTTGGTTTCAGCACTGTAGCGAACACCCTACACATTCAATTTAAAGCATTAGTTTAGGTTAGGAACCCAAGCCTTTACTGGCTTGGGTTTCCCAGAGGCATCACACATCATGAATTCAACCCATTGACCCTTAGAAGGTGAGGGTAGCTCAGGTGACTTCTTGTCCTCATTATCAGACACAGAGGTTGACTTTTCTTTCCATAAGCCAGATTTGTGTAAGGCATGTTTGTGATAACAGACGACTGGCTAATGGGTTGAACTTTGGGTTCACTAGTTCTTCTAGGTGGAGTCAATGAGCTCCTCTTAGAAGACCTAGGTTTTGATTCCTGAGTTCAACTTTCTTCCTAGGGTCTGATAGTAAGGACAATAAGACGCAATGTGTCCACACTCTCCACAGTTGTAGCATGACCTGCTATCAACTTTATGATTGAACTGTCTATGTGGAGACGTGTGTGACACCCTAGTGACATGATTATGTTTGGGCTTTGACTCAACTTCTTTTGATGTTTTATCTGTTTAACAAACTTAATTGTTTTAACATTCTTAACATCTTTCCATTTTGGTTAACTGGACTTTGACATGAAACTCGTGATAGGTTAACATTAACTGTCTTTTTAGGTTCAGATTTGACTTTGTTTGACCCTAACTTTATATTAACCTTTTCAAACTCTTTTTCCAGATTAACACAAGGCATTTTACCCTTGCCTTTGAAGTGGCCTCCTTTTGTTTTGTTTCCAGATTCATTTGAAGTACATGAGGAATCTTGATCACTTACAAGAGGAGTAGACACCACATGATCCTTGATTGGATTGTTATTTATTGGTTTACTCTTAGTGTTCATCAAGGTCTCAGGTGGTGGTGGAACCACTTTATATCCCAAACCCTCCCCATTGTTACGCTCTCTCACTAAGTGTTGGACAATATGAGATGAACTTGTCCAACTGTGCAGTTGCTTTAATGATTTACTTCTACTTCTAAAACTGCTTTTTGTTTCTTAGTGTCTTCTAGGGAGTTAAGATAGTACCTAATGTCATTTGCTTGGTTAAAGGCTACTACTTCTGTTTCCCTAAGTTGTTTATTCAAAAGGTCTATCTTTTCTTTGTAACTATGCTCATTTTGTTTTAAAACTCTGTTTGCCTCAGTGCACAGTTGCAAATCCTTTACTAAGCTATCGTTATGATCTAATAACCTAGCAAATTTCAGATCTATGCTTTCCCTAAATTTATTACAATCAGAACAAGCATGATTTTGAAAAGTTGGTCAGTAGTACTTACCTGAGGAGGTTCTGATGAATCAGCCATCAATGCAGCATCTGATGTTTCTGGTTCTGGTGATTCTGTCTTTGTTGTAGTTGTCCCTTCTTCAGGCTTGTAGTTGACCTCAGTTGTAGTCTCTTCACTGTTTGACATCGCTAGCTCTACTGCAATATCTCCTTCACTCGCGGAATCATCATCTAAGTCTTCCACACTAGCAATATTAGATTCTCTTAGAGAGACAAACCGAAAACTCCAGTCCTGTCCTTCATCATCATGAGTAGTCAAGGCTTTTGGATCCCTGCTTGATGAAGTAGGACTGCTAGCTTGCTATCTTGACGAGTGAAGGACGAGAATGGATTCCCGCGTTTCTAGTCTTCTTGGGCTTCACACACTCACGTTTGAAGTGCCCCTTTTCTCCACAGTTGAAACAGGTCACCTTGCTCTTGTCAAAAAAACCAAAAGTAGTTTCCTTAGTAGCAACCAAGTTTTGTCCGGTCTTCTTCACAAACTTCTTAGCTCTCCGGACAGCACTTGCTAAGGCCCACATTATATCCATCCTCTCCAGCTCTGTCTCATCTACCTGCTCGTAGTCCTCGTCTGCCAGATGGCAGTTTCCAATTTTCCCAGCAACAAGTCCATCATAGGAGTGGACTACTGCTGCTAAGAGATCCATGTGCTCTCTTGCTACTTCTACCGTCACGTTTCCGAGATTCTCGGTCTTCAGTCTTGTAGCATTTGCTTCAGATGCAATTTATTGGGTACTAGAAGACCCTGACGTTTCAGATCCTGAAGAAGAGGCTTGTGAAGGACCAGATGAGCTTGACACAAAGGCAGTCTGAAGTGGTGCTCCAGATGTCTTGACTTGTGGAGTGGCATTGTACAGAGCTGGATTCTGAGTATAAGAATATTTTTGAGCTCGGTACTTCATCCTTAGGGCCTCTTCTCGCAGCTTTAGAATGAAATCATTAATATCCAACCTCGCTAGCAATCCATTCTGCCTCAGATTTGAAACAAAAGAAGCCCAACTTTCTTGCAACCCGTCTGCAAAATTCGACACTTTGTCTTCCATGGTCGTTGTGACACCATGCGTGTGCAGCTCGCCCATCAAATGGTAGAATCTATCAATAACATCATCTAAACTCTCATTACCCATCGATGAGAAGTTGTCAAACTCTTTCTTCAACTCTTTAGCTTTAATAGCCTTCAATGACGCATTCCCGTCATACTTTTTCTCCAGCTCATCCCATAACTTCTTGGCTTGTTTATTCTCAGAGAATTGATGGAAAATATCCTTAGGGATAGACTGAGTAAGCAACGCATACACTCTCTTTTCAGCATTATATTTGACTTTCTGTGCATCAGTCATGCCACCTAATGTAAGTTTAACTCCATCTGCACCTACTGGCATACTGTACCCCGTCTCAATGGCTTCCCACATATTAGGATCTACTCCATTTAAGTAGATCTCAAAACTTGTTTCCAGTGTGGGAACTCATCTAAAGTTATAAGCTTAGGGGGTTTATTGTGATTCCCCACTTCACTCTCCAGTAGCAGTAAGTTCTGAATACGTGAGTCCTTCCCGGCTGTAAACGCCTGAATACTGATCCTCCATCTCGATTAACTTTAAGTCTATTAACAATCTGTTTTTACTAGTGCGAATGGAGCTGTGCGATTGGGCTACCCGTGCGATTGAACGATGCGAATGGTTCAATCGTGCGGCTGAACTAATGCGATTGGTCCAGTCGTGCGAATGAACTGATGCGATTGAACAATGCGAACTGTCTGCTTAGTCGTACGAATGAAGATACGAATGAGTCCAATCGTACGTCTAAGGGATGCGAATGAGTCTAGTCGTGCGATTGAGTCAATCGTGCGACTGAAGCTGCTGGATTTCGAAAATTTATAGGTTTAAGGTGTTTTGGCCGTAAAAACCCGAATTTTCACCAACCCTAATCGCCGTATACCGGAAAAACCAAAACTTTATGAGCAGGGGACGTCCAAGACATCGTTTGACACGAAAAGATTGCGTTTTTAGTGAAAAAACACAACTTTTGTATCAAAAACGATTGAATCACACGTAATCAAGAGCCAAAGCTCTGATACCACTTGTTAGGATCGTGTATTGCACGAAATACTAACTGATTAACGTGTATGCCAACTCAAATAGTGCGGAATCCTATTTGATTGGCGATCCAATCAGTGAGAACGCACGTTGAATCAATTATCAATTGAATCTAAATGTTAAGAACGATCTAAAATCAATCTAATGCGATCTGTGAACTTGGAACAGGTTCTTGGAGGTTTCTGGACGGCTAGGGTACGTCTGGAGTCGAAGTAATATCAAGTGTTCCGTTTTTCCACGAATTAGGTGGTATTTATAGGTTAGGGTTGCTCATTCGTGCGACTGAACCATTAGCATGGTTCATTCGTGCGATTGAGCCATGCGGTTGATCCATTCACACGACTGAGTGTTCAGTCGTGCGGCTGAGTCAGTCGCATGAAGTTGTTTAGGCGTATGGACTGTTTAGGCGCATGGACACTCAGTCGCATGGCCATTCGGACGCATGTGAACTTCACTTAACCAAGTTTGAATGAATTCATTAATATAACATTATGTGTATCAATTCAAACAATCACAAACCTATATAATCAAGACAATATCAACTCATTAATGAAATATTAAACATTATAAATCATAACCAAACATTCTCATTTCATTAATAACCCAAGCATTACATAAGTGTAAGACATTCAAGACATATTACATTAAGATCCACATCTAGGTACATATGTATCAACATGTACACTGCTGAAGAAACATCAGTCAGGAAAGTTCAGTGAAAAGGCTGAAGAAGGTATTTTTCTAGGATACACCATACCGAATAAGAGGGTTTATAACAACTCATTGGGTCAAGTAGAAGTGTGGTGCAACGTTGATGTTCAGAGATTCACCACCCCTTGCAGGAAAAGGACACACCTTCTTTTTCGATTATGATGGATTCTTCAAGTCCTTCAACATTACTCTCACTCCTTCTGATGATGAGCTTTCGACAAAGATGATGTATGATGTCTTAAACACACCGCCCATTGATTCGACAATATCCGGGTCATAAGTGCAGGACCGTTTAAGGGCTTAAACACAATTACAACACAACAACACAATGAGGAGATTAACTAAACTTTAATCAAACAGTGAACTTGGAAACCAAAGTGATACAAAGAACACAAGTAAAGCAAGAGACAGAACAAGAGAGTATGGGTTTCAAGGAGGCAGTATATTGCTTTCTCAAGTTCTTTTACAAGTGTTACAAAGCATAAAGAAAGATACAAGAACTTGAAATACTTATACTACAACCTACAGCCGGCTATACTTTGAAAGCCAGCTGGATACAATTGACTAGACACTAACAAAATCAATTGTAGGATCAAAAGGCATATCTGCCTTTTGACCTTGTGACTATGACATGCCATAGCTCACATCCTTATACATTACAAAAAGGATAAAGTACATGAAGTGGAAAGTTACAGACTCAAGACCTCAATGTACAGTTACCAAAAGCAAGGCCCTTTTCACCAACTCATGTAAGTTGGTGACTTTACAAGATGCAGCGGAAAAGGTGCTTTATGGAACAGTACATCAGATAAAGCATGTGTACTAAAAGTCTTCGGAAGAAATCTGTCTTCATAGGTTGAAGCTTCGGAAGACTTTGTCTCTGAAGCTTCGGAAGACTTCATGTTTGGCTTCGGAAGATATTGGTCTTGGCTTCGGAAGATTTTACACTTAGAGTATTTTCTAATGCTTTGTGTAAAACTTCCGAAGCATTCTTCACTTCAGTACTTAGTGCATGTTGCTGAGACACTTAGGCTGTTTTGGGTTGCATCAGACTTCAGGAATCCTTACAAACTCCCCCTAGGCTGATGCTACCAAAACACTTAGAAGATCTTCAAATGTTGGTAGTCTTCAGTACAATCAGGACCATTCCTTTCTTCATGAGATGGTCAGGATCATCAAGACTCTCATAGTATCTTCTCATCTCAAAGAGATCATGCAGAGGTAAGTTGATTATGTCTTGCCATGAGTAGACATTCTCAACACCTTGATCTCTGATAACATTCCATCTTTCTGGATTGGTAGAGTAAGTCCAGGACAAGATGGGTGTCTCACTAGTTAGAGGAGCCACTTGAATAGGAGTTGATTGGGCTGCCTCATCATGCACTTCCTCAGGTTGATCTGATTCAGCCTGAGGTGCAGAGGTAGATGACTTTGGCTTCTTCTTCTTAGTCTTTGGTTTAGAAGCCATCCTCTTCTTCCTCTTGGATGTCTTTAACTGAGAAGACTGGTCTGCAGCACCATGTTGATCATCAGTGTCTTTCTCAGTTGGGTGTTCCTCCCTCACAGGTTCAGAAGGAGAGGGAGTTTGACCCTGCCTAGGATCAGAAGATGAAGCTTGCTGAGGCTCAGCTGGAGGTGCTGGTTGAGGTGTCTCTGGTTGTTCAAACTTGACCTCCACTTCAGGTGGGACTTGACTTGGAAGAGAGTGCAAGTCAATGAGTTCTCCACTTTTAATCTTCTGCTTGATCACCCTAATATGCTCATCCATAGTGGATAGAGACATGGGGCCAAGTCTCCTTCCGGAGAATCCATACAGCTTCAAGAAGCTCACCATTCTTTGTCTGTCAGCAGACTTCTTTGCATTCTTTTGAATGATGGCTCTTGACTTTGCAGCTTCTTCCCTTAGCTTCCTTTTAGTTTCTTTCTTTCCTTGACTAACTCAAGCTCAAGTTGCTTTAGATACTCGAACTCAATGAAGTCATAGGACAAGGGAAGAAGTGCATCTGCCTGATAGAAGCCTGTGGCACTCAGGTAGTTGATCATCTTGATCCTATCTTCTTCTTTATCTACCTGAGGTTCTTGTGGAGCCACATCTTCCTGTGCAGGACTTTCTTGAACTGGTGAGAGAGTGGGAGCATGCTTGTAAAGTCTTTTCTGTCTCTTCTCCTCTTTGAGTTGGAGAAGTATCCTTGCATCCTCTTTCTCCTTCCTGACTGCCCTTAACTCATCATCTTGAGTATTGGTCTGGGAGCAGCCCTGATTGCAGCTTGCATGAAGCTAGATGACCCAGTAGAACTTTCTCCCCTTAGTCTCCTTTTCCTCTCTCTCTCTTCCTCCTCAATTTCCTCAGGAGTCATTATCCTTTTCCCTTTGTCACCAACAGACCTTTGTGACTCAGGGTGGATTGAGGCTTGGCCTTCATTGCTTGGAGTAGCTTCCATGCTCTGGCCAGAGAGAGGCTGAGAAACACCTTCACCAGCAGGTGTCTCAGATGGAGTTTGGACCTCTGCAGCAGTTGTTGATGATGAGACAGGGGTCTCAGGTTCTGCCACTGGGCCTTCAGTCAAGGTTTCCCCTATGAAACTAATCTTAGGGTCCACCTCAACATCCAGTTGACCGATGACATTGCCTGATTCCCTAAGTCTCCTTCTTAGAGTAAACTCTGCAAGGATCCTGTCTTGGATTCTTTGAGCCAGCCTGTCAGCTTGTCTTGAATTGCTTGGATTGACAAGTGGCAAGTTGACTAAATCCAGTCTTTCATAGAAGCTCAGGCTTTGGAATTGAAAAATTCTTGTTGGCCTTGAACTCTCTGAAGTATAAGGGCTCTCCTGTCATCATCATACCTCCACCTTATGATGTAGTTGCCAGTTCCTTGTGGTGGAGATGAGACAGCCCTTGGTATACCTTCCTCAAAGAGACTCCTGATGAGAGAGTCTATAGAGTCCACATTAATGTGAACTTGAGGAAGTTGCTGAGAATGCACAACAGCAAGTGAGGATGGTGAGTCCTCTATGTCCATTCTCTCTGAAGAACTCCCAGGTTCTGTGGTTGTAACAACTTTCTCCCCCTTTTTGGTAGCATCACCCACTTGCATAGGTGAGCTGGAGGATAAGTCAATCACTTCCACAGGTTCTTGTGTTCCTGGTTGAGCTCTCCTTAAAGGTCTCCCAGCTAGTTTTTCCTGCAGATATGAAATCTGGAGTTGCTGATCATTGACCCTGTTTTGCAGGGTAGTCACCTGAGATTCCAAGTGACTAACCTTAGAGACTAAATAGGTGCATGTTTTTGACAATTTTTGCACCTTTAGTCTCAAATTCCCCTCATCTTCATCAGAAGATTCATTGGGGGATGAGATGATTGGACCAAAGTCCTCTCTCTCACCACCAGCTTGAGTTTCTTGGCTGCTGGTTTTCCTCTGCTCACTGGCAGCCTCAGTTGAGATGCCAATGGGCTGAGTTGCCATGGTTGAGGTCTTAATGATGTAATCACTTTCAAAAGTGAGAGCCTCTTCCATATGGACATCCTGAACAGGTTCAGAAGTGTCCACCTCAGTAATAGGTGACTGATGGGGGATAGACTGAGGAGAGTCAGAGGTACTCATCTCTCTTTGAGTAGGGGAGGAGAAGAGAGACTCATGGTACTCACTGAATCCTAAGTCTTCATCAGTGTAGAAGGATAGGTTGGGAATTGGTTGGTTGAGATCCAAAGGCTGGGGATGGTAGCTGTCCCCTGAAGGTTGTTCACTTGAGTGTTGAGACTCAGAGTGAAGGCTTAAGGCTGTTGGGCTAGTGAGCTCATCAGGGTGAGCTTGAGGAACCTCAGCCCTGATAGGTGAAGTAATGGGAGTGGTTTGCTCCTCAGGAGAAGTGGGAGCTCTAGTGTCCACTTCTTCCTGTAAGGTTGAGTATTTGGGGGCCTGCACAGACTCAATAGCCTGAGCAGGGGTTCGTTTGGATTTTCTTTGGTAGGTGAGGGTGATTTCTGGTCTTTTTATAGGTAGGATAAAAGAGGTGTGGGTTCAACACTAGCTTGTGTTGCTAGGTTGTCACCTTGAGCAATGAGCTCTAACATTTTTGGGACTAGGGCTGTTTCTACCCCTGAGAAGCCTACAGTTGGCTTCTTCATTATTTTAAAGATGCCGGGCTTCATCTGTCCCAATTTAAGAATATTACTTGTTTCCCTCAACTGTGAGCCCAGTTCACAGTTGAGAATGTGTTGAACATATCTAGGAAACATGTAATACTCTAAGGAGTCTAAGTTTGCAAGTAAATTAGTATAAACAAATTGTGAATACCTGAACTTGACCCCCTGAACCATTCCATGAACTATAAAGGAGAGATCCTCAGGAATCTGGTCCCATCCACCATGCTTGTTTGACAAGCTGTGGATAACCACATGGAGCAGGAATTTCCATTGGGATGAGACCTTCCCTTTCCTAAAGGTCTTTACAGAGAAATCTCCCTCATAGCCCATCTGCTCAAAAGAATGATTAACAGCTTCTTTTGGGAAGGACACCTCACCTTCTTCATCATCCAGCTGCAAATGTTGATTAATGATGGCCGGAGTGATGAAGATTGTCCTCCCTTGCACTGTGGCAGACAGTGCCTTCTCCCCATCCATAATGACCTCTTGGCAGGTCTTCCAGAATTCAAGCAAGTGATCCTCATATAGAGTAGGATCAATGGTCAGGGAGGTGAAGTAGTTTGACAGAGTCAAGAATTGGCAAATCTCTGAGAAACTTGCATCTTTCTCAGAGCTTAACAGAGCAACTTGATTATGTTGCCTGTGAAGTTGCATGGAGAAATCAGGGTTGTTTCTGCGGTTAAGGTTGGCCATTTCAGAAGCTTAAGGGTGAAGAAAGGTAGAAAGCAAAGGCGGTTTAGAGAATTAGGTTAGAGAAATAGTAGAATTGAGGAAGATAGTGGGAAAGAGGGGGAACCGTTGGGTATTTATATGAAAAGGGATTTGAACCAAAGTTAATGAAAGAGGATAAACTTTGAAATCCGGAAGTCGGTCCCACCTCTGAAAAGGTAGTTTACTTTTGCTCAAAAAGTAGTTTTCTTGGAATTCGAAAAGCTTCCGAAGTTTATTTGTCTTCGGAAGTTTTGATTGAAAAAGCTTCCGAAGCTAAAATGGCTTCGGAAGATTTTCCTGAGAGTCTTGAAGATTTATGCTTCGGAAGAGAAATAAACCCTTGAATGCTTTGTATAGGAATAAACAAAGCTTCCGAAGGTTAATTTTGCTTCGGAAGGAAAAAGTCCTTAAAAATAAATAAGTGTCTGAGATAAGAATTTTAAGCTTCGGAAGATGAATTTGACTTCTTCCGAAGGTAAAATCTCTTAGACAGTTATTATTTTGAAGACATGTTTTTCTTCCGAAGATAAAATTTTATCTTCCGAAGTATCAAAAATTTTCAAGAATCTAAGGAAAGTCTTCAAAAAGAATTTTACATCCAAAGAAAACATGAGCTTATGAAAGTGATGAACTAGACAACTTAGGACACACATATTTTAAGAAGAAATAATTAGAATTAGTTTTAAGAAAAAGTCTACTCAAAGTTAATCATCCCAATAGCTGATATCAGATACTTAAATCTCTGTTCATCAAAAGCTTTTGTGAACAGATCAGCATATTGTTCATCTGTATGAACTTTGACTAGTTTAATTAATCCTTTTTCATAGTTATCTCTTATTAAATGATACCTGATGTTGATGTGTTTGGTCCTTGAGTGCTGCACAGGGTTCTCAGTGATAGAGATAGCACTATTGTTGTCTATGTGGATAGGAGTCTCTTTGAAGTTAAATCCATAGTCCAGCATCTGATTTTGAATCCAAAGCACTTGAGCACAGCAGCTTGCAGCAGCAATGTATTCAGCCTCAGCAGTTGATGCAGACACACAGGATTGTTTCTTGCATTGCCATGAGACAACCCTTCCACCAAGGAATTGACATCCCCCAGATGTAGACTTTGCAGTCATATTGCAACCACCATAATCACTATCTGTATAGGCATACAGATTGAAATTTGGATTCTTTGGATACCATAGACCAAGTGTTGAAGCACCTTTGAGGTATCTTAAAATCCTTTTCACAGTGATTAAGTGAGACATCTTAGGGTTGGCTTGATATCTTGCACAAATACATGTAGCAAACATGATATCAGGCCTGCTAGCTGTAAGATACATAAGAGACCCAATCATAGCCCTGTATAAGTGCTCATCTACACACTCCCCCTCAAGATCTGGACCAAGGGAGTGGTTTCTGGCTATGGGTGTCTTAGCAATCTTACAATCAGTCATGTTGAACCTCTTGAGTATGTCTTGAACATACTTTGACTGACTTATGAAGATGCCATCTTCAACCTGCTTCACTTGAATTCCCAGAAAGAAGTTGAGTTCTCCCATTGAACTCATCTCAAATCTGTCTTTCATCAGCTTCTCAAAGTCTTTGCAGAGCTTTGGATTAGTTGAACCAAAGATGATGTCATCTACATATACTTGAACCAGCAATAAGTCATTTCCCTGTCCTTTGATGAAGAGAGTTCCATCTATAGTACCACCTCTCCTGTATCCATGTTTACAAAGATACTCAGATAGTGTCTCATACCACTTCCTGGGTGCCTGATGCAGCCCATAAAGAGCTTTGTCAAGCTTGCAGACATAATCAGGATGATCAGGGTCTACAAAACCAGGTGGCTGTTTGACATAAACCTCCTCATCAATCACTCCATATAAGAAAGCACACTTTACATCAAGTTGGTAGACCTTGAAGTTCTTGGATGCAGCAAATGCCAGGAATATCCTAACAGCTTCTAGTCTTGCTACAGGAGCAAAGACATCAGTGTAGTCAATCCCTTCTTCTTGTGTGTATCCTTGAACAACTAGTCTTGCCTTGTTCTTGATGATGATTCCTCTATCATCCTTCTTATTTCTAAAAACCCATTTGGTTCCAATGGTAGTCTTCCCATGAGGAAGAGGACAAAGGTTCCAAACTTTCTGCCTTTTGAATTGAAGCAGCTCTTGTTGCATAGCTTCAACCCAACTTCCATCCTTTAGAGCTTCATCAACTTTCTTATCTGAGAGAAACAAGAGTGAAGACAAACATTTGCTTCATGGGTTTGTCCTCTTGTTCTTACCCCTGTGACAACATCTCCAATGATGTTTGTGGTGGGGTGAGACTTGTGGATCCTTAGCTGAGGGATCACAGCAAGTTGTTGAGAAAGATCTAAATTTGAGAAATTTAGATCTGGTCTGGAAGATTCACCCTCCACATTATCACACTTATCAAGATTAACTTGATCCAATGAGTGTGAGACATCATTGATGTTGTCATCTATGGTATGGTTATTAGCATCAAGAAATTCCTGATCACTATCACCATCACCATTGTTGTCTTCTACAAGTGAGGTGTCTTTATCTGGTTGAGAGGCCTCTGAGCTGGAATTTGAAGGCATGCCAGATGTATCAGCTGAATTTGTCATTGTTGTGCTGATAGAAACCTCATTTGCTGAAGTAGTTCCAACTGGAGCTGAAGATGTATGAGTTGAAGGTCTTCCTAGCTCAAATCTTGGATCAGGATCACCTGTATTTAGATTTTCTGCAGATCCTGAAACATGCTCACAAGATTTGTTAAAACAGTTGGTAACTAAATCAAGATCAAACAGCCAATCCGGACCAGAACCAGCCACACAAGGAGTGTGCTCATTGAAAGTCACATTGGCTGACTCCTCAACAATTCTAGTTCTGAGATTGTATACTCTATAAGCTTTAGCTTGAGAAGAGTATCCAATAAATGTCCATCATCTGATTTCTCAGCAAACTTGGCAATTTGATCTTTGGTATTCAAGATGGTGCAGGGACATCCAAATGACCTGAGAAAACCAATGAAAGGTTTCCTCTTGTGCCAAAGTTCATAAGGAGTCTTACCATGTGTCTTAACTACTAAAACTCTGTTTTGCACATAGCAAGCAGTATTAACTGCCTCTGCCCAGAAGGTGATAGGCAGTTTAGAGTCAGACAACATAGTTCTTGCAGCTTCAATAAGTGTCCTGTTTCTCCTCTCAGCAACTCCATTTTGCTGAGGAGTCCTGGGAGCACTATATTGTCTTGTAATACCTTTTTCATCACAAAATGTATCAAGGATTTGGTTCTTGAATTCAGTTCCTTGATCACATCTTATGGTTTTGACCTTGTGATCACATTGATTCTCAACTTTTAAGATGAAATTCTTCAGAATCTCAGGGGTTTCATCCTTAGTTCTAAGGAAGAAAACCCAAGTGAATCTTGTAAAATCATCTGTGATCACCAGACAGTAAGAGGTCCTTCCTAAACTCATTACACTGGTGGGGCCAAAGAGATCCATATGTAACAAGTGTAGGGGAGTAGTGATGGAGTTCTTTTCCTTAGGCTTGTGAGATACCTTGTGTTGCTTCCCTTTCAGGCATGCAACACAATGATCATCACTAGTAAACTCTTTCTTTGGCATTCCAGTTACCAGATCATGTTTAATTAATTTATTCATGTTCTTAAAGTTTACATGGCACATTCTTTTATGCCATAGGAAAGACTCATCACTATTTGCTTTAGATAGAAAGCATGAAACTTCTCCAGAGGGAGATGTTTCTTGCAAATCCATCTTGTACATGTTCCCTTTCCTGGGGGCTCTGAGCAGGATATGCTCATGAGGAATGACCACACCAGGCTTGAGAACAATGCACTCATGCTCAGTAAAGAGCATGTTATGACTCTGATCACAAAATTGGGATACACTCAGAAGATTGTACCCAAGCTCCTTAACAAAGTTTACCTTCTCAATGCTGAGCTTACCATTTGTGACCTTGCCCCTTCCAGAAATGTAACCACCTTCATCTCCTCCAAAAGCAACTGGTCCTCCATCAATTCTCTCAAAATTATGGAGTAGAGACCTATTGCCTGTCATGTGCCTGGAACAGCCACTGTCAATTATCCAGACATTCCTGTTTGTCTTGAGCTGTTCCTGCACAAAGAAAATGATTAGTTACATTTGGAAACCCAAGCCTTACTTGTCTTGGGCTCATTAAGTGTAATAGAAGGTAATGCAACAGTAATAGATCCTATGGTTGTACTATGGGGATCTTCAGCTGTTGTTGATGGAGAAACCTCAGTCATTTGGTCTTTCTTAGACTTCCACACCACCTTTGGAGTCTTGGACTTGACCTTCAAAACCTTAGAAGCTTTTGGAACTTCACAAGTTTTGATGACTGATCCTTCGGAAGAATCTACAGTCACTGCAGCAGACTTCAGTGCTTCGGAAGAACTCCTTTCTTCCGAGACCAACTTTGCTTCCGAAGGTAATTTTCCATTTACCTTCTTCTTTGATTTGGAGCTTCCGAAGGAAACAGACTTTCCTTCCGAAGCTTGAGACTTCTTGAGACTCTTTGAAGTCTTTGTTTTGGTCATGTGGACAGTACTTTTAGGATTGTATGGGCAATCCTTAGCAATGTGAGAAGTACTTTCACACATAACACACAACATTTTCTTCTTCAAAGAAGTCTCCTTTTGAGAGCAAGACTGGCTTTGGTCACATCCCTTCTCCACCTTCATCTTGGTAGATGCTGAGACAGTTCCTTTGGGCTGTGAACTGTTCTTGGAGTTTGATGGTCCAGGCTGTGCAGCAGTGGTACACAGCAGCTCAGTCTTCTTCTTTGTACTGAGATGATTTGAACAAGAACCATGACTCTTAGCTGAGGAGTCTTGGTTGATGTCTTCAGTCCTTACTACTTTGAAACCTGCAGAGATAAAAACTTGTTTCTGCTTAGCATCAAAAGTAGCCTTGATTTCTTGAGCCTTCTTTGCTTTCTTTTGCTCTTCCTGATCAAGTTCTTTCTCTTGGACTTGGTCATCACAGTTGATTTCTTCTCCTCAGAAGGATAGTGGCCCTTGGAAGAATCCTCTTCTTCACTCTTCTCAGAGGAATTCTTCACTATCACTTCTTCATCATCCTCACTTACAGGATCTATGAGAGGAAGCTCATCTTCACAAGTTCCACACCTAGGAGATCTTACAGACAAGATTGTGTGTGGAGGAGCTATCTCATTTGATCCCAGTCCCTGTCTATTTTGATAACAAACCTTGTTGTGCAGGGATGAGGATATCATGTTCTTGAAGGTCTCTTCTTCAAGAACACTCTTCTCTGCCTTGGCTTTGCTGATCACAAGCTCAGCCTGGCACTCAGTCAACTTAGTGATGAGATCTTGGATCTGAGTTCTAAAATCTGTATGTTCATGTTTTAGTACTGAAATGGTTTTCTCCAAGTCCTCTATCTTTAACTTGTAATCATTTTCAGACTTTCTAAAATCAGATTTTAATATGTTTAATGACTCAAGATCAGATCTCATCTCTAGGTTGTAGGACCTGTATCTATTTACTTTAGCAATGCATTCAGGGGAGCAAAGATGTTCCAATACCTTGGCTTCATCATGGTCAGCCATCAGTGCTTGGTTTGGAGAAGCATCCTCCACCTGAAAACTCCAGTCAAAGCCTCCCTCTTCAACAGCAACAGCAGCATGTTGCTTTGTCTTCTCAGCCTGAGGGGCTTTGTCAGTGTAGTTTGGTCTGGGTTGTGTTTGGCCCCCATTTGCTTTAGGTGCCTTACACTCCCTAGCAAAGTGACCCATAAGGTTACAGTTGTAACACTTAACTTTGCTTTTATCCAGCCCAAACTTTCCACTGGTAGCATTGCTTGGAAATCTTCTTCCTGTCCTCTTGTAGAACTTCTTGGCTCTGTGAGTGAGGAGAGCCATCTGCTGAACTATCTCCATGTATTCCAGGTCATCTGGATGGATACAGTCCAGGTCTTCAAGAGTGAAAAGATAATTCCCACAGCTTTCATCTGCAGACACAAAGGCTTGAGAAGAACTTGTCTCTTGGAATGGGCTTCCTTGAGTAAAGTTCTCCCTTGGTGTCTCCGGGAAGGTGATGAAAGGACCCTTTTGTGAGTTGTCAGGGTAGCATATGAGATGATGTTGGGGTTCTATGCTGTCCCTTTCAACCACATGAAGGGCTGAACCCATTTGATTGTTGGAGTTGCCAGATGAACCTTGCATGTTCATCTCCATCTGGTATCCACTGAGAATCCCATACAACTCTGTAAGAGTAAGAGTCTTAAGGTTCTCAGTCCTCTTGATCACCACACAATAGTGTGTCCATTGCCTAGGAAGTGAGGACATGAACTTCCTTACAATGTCCCTGTTCTCAAGAGGAACTCCTCCATCCACTAGGGTATCCACAATCTCAACATACCTGAAGTATTGTTGAGTCATGGTTTCACCTGCTTTGAAGGTGAAATTCTCAAACTGCTGCTTCAGAAGATCTTTCTTGTTCTCCTTGGCTTCAGAGGAGCCTTCATACATCAGCTTCAGTGCATCCCACAGCTGTTTGGCTGTCTTGCACTTCTTAAAACCTCTGTATACAGAGTTTGGGAGAGCAGTCTGAAGAGCAGTCATGGCCTTCCTGTCAATCTCTACTCTTTTTCTATCTTCATCTGAGTAGTTGGCCACATCTTTAGGAATCATACCAGCACCAGTAGCAGAGGGGGTGCTGGGTATGAAAGGTCCATTCTCAACAGATTCCCACATTCTTGAATCAAGAGACCTGATGAAGCCTTCCATCCTCATGCACCAGGTGTCAAAATCATCAAGAGTGATCAGTGGGGATTTGTTCATGGTTCCAGTCTCCATATCAGTCTTTGAGATGGAAGCCATTTGAAGAGTTTAGCTTTTGTGTGTGTGAGGGATCTTAAGATGGTTAGATCTTATATCAAGAGCCTGGAATGCTCTGATACCAATTGCAGGGCCGTTTAAGGGCTTAAACACAATTACAACACAACAACACAATGAGGAGATTAACTAAACTTTAATCAAACAGTGAACTGGAAACCAAAGTGATACAAAGAACACAAGTAAAGCAAGAGACAGAACAAGAGAGTATGGGTTTCAAGGAGGCAGTATATTGCTTTCTCAAGTTCTTTTACAAGTGTTACAAAGCATAAAGAAAGATACAAGAACTTGAAATACTTATACTACAACCTACAGCCGGCTATACTTTGAAAGCCAGCTGGATACAATTGACTAGACACTAACAAAATCAATTGTAGGATCAAAAGGCATATCTGCCTTTTGACCTTGTGACTATGACATGCCATAGCTCACATCCTTATACATTACAAAAAGGATAAAGTACATGAAGTGGAAAGTTACGGACTCAAGACCTCAATGTACAGTTACCAAAAGCAAGGCCCTTTTCACCAACTCATGTAAGTTGGTGACTTTACAGAGATGCAGCGGAAAAGGTGCTTTATGGAACAGTACATCAGATAAAGCATGTGTACTAAAAGTCTTCGGAAGAAATCTGTCTTCATAGGTTGAAGCTTCGGAAGACTTTGTCTCTGAAGCTTCGGAAGACTTCATGTTTGGCTTCGGAAGATATTGGTCTTGGCTTCGGAAGATTTTACACTTAGAGTATTTTCTAATGCTTTGTGTAAAACTTCCGAAGCATTCTTCACTTCAGTACTTAGTGCATGTTGCTGAGACACTTAGGCTATTTTCGGTTGCATCAGACTTCAGGAATCCTTACAATAAGGTCAGACTTCTAGTAACTCAGGGGGAGCACTGGAGGTAAGTGACTCCTCTTCTGACAATGAAGAAGTGGAAAACGTTCAGGTGGATCAGGAGGCACAGGTTCCTACTACCACAAGTACACAAGCATCAGATGTAGATAACTCTGACACTTCGGAACCCCAGACTCCCACTGCCTCAGATACTGAACCTGCGGTTCACAATCTGGATAATGAGGTAGTTGTACCCACCAATCCTGGATCTAGACTAAATGTTTATCATCCTCTAGACAATGTCATAGGGGATGTACAATCGGGAGTATAGACAAGAAATCAGCTCTACTCAGCTGATTATGCTTCAGTCATGGAAAAAGGCTACCTTCACGACGGTGCTTATCGATGTTTTGTGTCTCAATTTGAGCCAAAATATGTAAGTGACGCCTTATATGATGAGGCTTAGGTGAGTGCCATGCAAGAAGAACTTCTTCAATTCAAGAAGTTAGGAGTGTGGACTCTGGTGGATAAACCTAAAGGTGCTTAGGTCATTGGCACTAAATGGGTTTTGAAATGCAAGAAGGATGACCAAGGGGTCATTATCAGAAACAAGGCTCGACTAGTAGTTCAAGGATTTCGACAAGTCGAGGGAATTGATTACAACGAAGTGTTTGCACCTGTGGCAAGAATGGAAGCCATCCGTATCTTCCTAGCCTACGCATGGTATATGAAGATTAAAGTCTATTAGCTTGATGTGAAGAGTGCATTCCTTTATGGTGAAATCCGAGAGACAGTGTATGTCAGTCAACCCGAGGGATTTGAGGATCCGTATCATTGGGACAGAGTGTACAAGCTAGACAAGGCTCTATACGGGCTTCATCAAGCCCCAAGAGCATGGTATGAGAAGCTCTCGACTCATCTTGTGAAACATGGCTTTCGCAGAGGAGTGATTGACTGTACACTGTTCATCAAAGAAAATGATGGTGACTTACTGCTCGTACAGATTTATGTTGATGACATAATCTTCAGTTCCAAAAACGAAGATTTATGTAAAGAATTTGAAGCAGTAATGCAAGCTGAGTTTGAGATGAGTGCCATGGGAGAAATGAAGTTCTTTCTCGGGTTACAGGTGGATCAGACACCTAAGGGAATTTTTCTACATTAGACAAAGTATGTAGGCGATATTCTTAGTCGGTTCGATCTGGATAATGCGTCGGCAGCTGGGACTCCACTTGCTACAAACCACGATATAGCACCCGACGAAAGTGGCGATCTGGTTGATGCCATCATGTACCGAGGAATGATGGGATCTCTCATGTACCTCACTGCCTCACGACCGGATATCATGTACGCGACGTGTCTATGCTCCAGATATCAGGCGAAACCGAAGGTCAACCATCTCATCGGAGTCAAAAGGATTTTTTGTTATCTGAAGGGTACTCCAACACTTGGGTTGTGGTATCCTCATGACGATGACTTTGAGCTTACCGCGTATAGCGATTCGGATTATGGCGGCTGCAAAATGAACTACAAGTCAACTTCAGCGGGATGTCAATTCTTTGGGAGAAGATTAGTCACGTGCCAGTGTAAGAAGCAGACATCGGTTGCTCTGTCAACTTGTGAAGCTGAATACGTTGCTGCTGCAAGCTGCTGTTCACAAATCATCTAGATTCAACAACAAATGCGGGACTATGGTTTGAAATTCTCGAACACTCCTATATATGTTGATAATTCTGCTGCTATAGCCGTAACTAAAAATCCAGTCCAACATCCTAAGACTAAACACATCAGAATTAAATATCACTTTATACGTGATTGTTTTGAAAAGAATTTAATCGATGTTGTTAAAATTAATACGGACTTTCAACGCGCTGATCTCTACACAAAAGCCTTTGATAAACCAAGATTTTTATATCTGTTAGAGGTCAACGGGGTGAAAAAGAAAAGTGATGTGATCATAGAGGATGAAAATGCTTAGTCCGACAACGTTTTTTTTATTTTCTCTTATTTTCTTTTATTTTTCTTATTTTAATTTCCTGTCTCTTTAAAATCCAAAAACGCAAAAATAATTTTCGGTTTTAGAATTTTAGGGGGAGAATAGGTTAAATTAGTATTAAATTAGTTGTTGTAATTTCAGTACTTAAAAAAGACGAGGGAGAAGGACAGTCTAGCTAATAGAAATGAGATCGTATTTGTGTTACTGATTCAATGTTTATGGAAAATGATAATACACAGAAACAAAGAGTTTGGGAATTTATAAGAACTTAAGTGATTAAGATGCAAAATTAGAAGTATAAGTCTGAGAAGTCTAAGCAAAATAAAAGGAAAATGATAGTAAAACTAGTATGCTAATAAGGTAACATAAAGAGAGTAGACCTAAAGGTTGCAAGTTCAGTATATGATGTGTCGGTAGATTCAACACAATAGATGAGTAGACCTCATTGGTCACTTAAATTCAAACTAAATTGTTCAACTTGTTGTGGGTTCCAATCTTATCTCTAGTTAACACAATAAACGTATTTCCAATAAGGGGTGACGAGCAAATAAACGCCACAAATGTGTGCGGATGACCATAAAAAAAGCAAAGCAAGAAAAAAAAGTGTAAGCGCTATCAAGCTGATGCGTTACGTGCAAAAGAAAAGAAAAATGGTCTCACAAGAAGATAGGTTGTGTGCCTCTCTGTTGTGCGATGACACTGACCTGAGGATAAGCATAACCTAAATATTCTAGAATTCATTGTTGTTTGCGTCTCTCTGCTGTGCGATGGCACTGACCTGAGGCTTGGCATCTCTTTGAAAGCTCTTAGAATAGTTTCTTCTTGTCAAAACACCCGCAGACCGCTCAAAAATCTCCTGAGGAATGTTGATTACCATATAAGCGTGGGATCCACAAATGTTTGTTGAAATAATTAAACCTTAATTCATCACCAATGAGTGTCAAAAATCTGTGTATGGATTTAAGAGGACAAGTATACTGACAATCATCGTGAGCAGCAACTCTTGAAAGTCCAAATCAGTGTGTGCATCTTAAAGCTCTAGTGTGATTTCCTAAACTGGCTAATGACTCTCGATAAATACAAGAATCTAGCATCAAAAGGCTTTAGTAACATGTCCCAAATGACTTGATAAACCTGTATGATTCCATAATGAAGTGATCCAGTTATGATCAATGTAACTTGATGCTATACTGTCTAGAAAGAAAATTCTGGTAGATACTTATCTTAGGATTTCAACCTCATAAAAAATACAAAATTATGTTTTAGTTTTGTTTATTTCTAGTTGGTTAAGTTAGTTAATTTCAGTTAAATTAGTAGTTAAAAGTCGGACTACGCATAAGGGCCACGTCTGAGGTGACCAAACTGGTTTTCACATGTTAAAAGAGTCACATCTAAGGTGACAAATTGTTTTGTTTTAAAAGGATCACGTCTGAGGTGATCAAAGGTTTTCTAAGTTAAAATGATCATGTCTGAGATGATCGAATGCTCGAAATGTTTTATCAATTGTTCAAAAGGACTAAGTGTCAAATGGTCATAAAGTCAAAATCATAAGTATGAGTCATTCGCACGACTGGACCATGAGTATGGACCAGCCGTATGATTGGAACATACGTATGAGCCCAATCGCACGACTAAACCACGCGTATGGCCCAGACGTGCGATTGGACCATAAGCATGAGTAAACTCACACGATTGGATCACAAGATTGAACCAATCGCATGAATGGAGGTGACCGAATGAGACAGTCGCACGACTGAAGGTGACCGACTGTGCCAGTCGCACGACTGACTTCTAGTCGCACGAATCAAGTATGCAACTGGGCTCAGTCGCACGACTGAAGGAAACCCTAGTATAAAAGGAGGAGGAGTCGGTCGTAGTCATTCATCACTCCCAAATCGCCCCCAAATCGCACGACTACACCGTTACTCTGCCCGATTTCCATTTGATCATTCTAGACCACTGATTGTTGTGTACTGACAATTTTTAGTGATTATACAGGTAAAGTGAGGTGCAATCCACTCAAATGTCCATCGATTTGTGCCCTAAATGATTAAATTTAAGCCCTAAACAGAACCGAGACTTAGTTTGACTAATAAACTAATAAAACTAAGTATATTGTGAAACTAAAGGCTATTAGGTGTTATATCGGTCACTTGCGAGACTAATGAGCCAAACCACGACGTCTAACATTAAGTTTTGCTCAAAATTTGAATTTGAATTGAACAGTCCGTTTGTCATGAGAATGGACACCCTGATGAACTTCAGTCGCACGACTGAGCTGGGCGAATGGCTCAATCGCACGACTGTACCATGCGTATGAGTTCAGTCGCACGACTGGGGTAACCGCATGAGATAGCATACGACTGATCCAAGTCGCATGCCCAGTCGTGCGTAAGAGCTCAATCGCATGACTAAATCTCAGTCGCACAGTTCATTCACACGACAGAACATAAAACTTCAAGTTCAAATGAATCAAATTGTTACACATTGACACACACTAACGTTTATTTGCATTGTGTGACAGATGACGAGTCGTTGGCCCATGAGCACTAAGCACATTATTTGTGCTCATCTAGATCTCACCTCCAGGAATGCTGCAGATTTCTCAGGCATTATCACTTTCCTACGGAGATCGA
Organism: Flaveria ramosissima; assembly: GCA_025215565.1. Classification (NCBI taxonomy): domain Eukaryota; kingdom Viridiplantae; phylum Streptophyta; class Magnoliopsida; order Asterales; family Asteraceae; genus Flaveria; species Flaveria ramosissima. The sequence goes on from CM046035.1 coordinate 27,555,051, forward strand.
GGATCTTCTGTTCCATATCTACTCCATGCACACAATACCGATCACTTTAGCAGGCCTTTTGGGAAGGCGCGGTTGTCGATAAGACCGCAGAGCCCCACCGTATTAGGAGCTCTATCTTGGGTCATGCTATAGAGATCACAGAGGAGGATCTCAAAACTGTTTTAGAGCATGGAGACGACACCGACTATCCGACCCGACTGCACCCACTAACAGTGCGCGGCTGCTTCCTACGAGCCAAGTACTCGGGGGACATCACCGCAGGTGTGCTCAACAAGAGCAACCTGTGCCCCCAGTTCAAGTACTTGGCACATGTGCTGCTTAAGTGCATTGCCTCCAGGAAGGGAGGCTTTGATGAGCTATCGGATCAGATTCAGAACGCCTACGTGGCGTTGGTGCTGAACCATCCGTTTTCAGCTTCTCTAGGATGATCTTCACCTATCTGGTGGAGAACATCGAGGCCAAGGGGAAGGAGGGATTTTGTATGTACCCGCGCTTCATGCAGATGATCATTGATCAGAAGCTCCCTCAGCTACCTAAGGAGAAGGAGGACGCTGTGGTGCTCGAGGTGATGGACGATGTAAGGCCCCGTTCCCGAAGACCTCACAGTTGGTCATTCACAGCATTAAATACATTAAACATTATAAATTTACAAGCTTAAGCAGCGGAATTATTTTAACAAAAGCCATTCATTTGATTAAAAACACTGTTGTTGAGCAATACACTATTGTTTAACCGAATACAAAAGAATTATTTAGTTGCATTACAAAACAACAGCAATAACGAGTATGAATGGATGTCAGTCTTTCCCTGCGGAGTTGCTTCACCCTCATGCCATCCTCAGCAATGTTTACCGGCCAACTAAAAATGTAAAAAAGTCAGCGTTGCTGACTGAGTTCTAGTTTTAAAAGGAATAATATACTTTTTGTAAGGTATACATATGAAAATACTCTTTCTGTGAAAATTCATCTCTTTATACGTGAGGACGCATTAACTATACAACTAGATAATGTTTTTTCTCTTTACTGTATGCCTTGTTTATTCTGTACTCTTTTATCTTTATCTTTCACTATCTATATGGACCAATGAGCAATACCCTAAACTATATGCGCAGGGGACACTGGTGCTGGGCCCTCTGGTCCCTCAATGGGCTCTGATTACTGCATACAAGGCCGGCCCAGTCACCTAGGGTTTGCTGCAAAGGTCCGCCAATCTTAATTGACTGGCCCCGTGTGCATAATAGGGTAGCTAACCCGCATCACAGTTGAGCTAACGACAACATGGTCGTGCACCTCCTATAAGCTTGCAAGACTTGTTAACATTTTATTTAAGTTACACTTCTCTTCTTCATTACTCTTTCGCTTTATTATTATTAATAATACTTCACGTTACGATAATAAACACACCACGTAAAGTCATACAATAATAATGATGATGATAATAATAATAATAATAATAATAATCATAATAATAATAATAATAATAATAATAATAATAATAATAATACAAAACAATCATTATAATGCATGGAAGAAGGCATTTAATAAACCCTAGACAAACAACGGTCAAAACCCTAACTGCACAAACTCCCATAAATTCCTGTAATAAATTCTAAGTGTTAGGCGCACCAATACTATTTGGCCGCATGAGCCCTTTTTGGGCGCTTCTCCACTATGTAGGCGCATCAGTCAACACTTCACCGTTTTAACACTTAGGCGCATGAACCATTCAGGCGCATGGGCTATTCAGACGTATGGATACAATTGGGGCGCATGAACACTTAGGTGCATGGGCCATTCGAACGCATGGACACTATTGGGGCGCATGGCCCTACACTTAGTCGTCCGACTAATATTCTAGGTGCATGAACCACTGTTCAGGCGCATGAGTTACACTTAAACATTTCTAAGGCATTTCCAGGCCCATGAGCCTTATTTAGGCACGCCGGGTAAGTCTTCCGGGAATACGTCCAGAAAGTCGCACACCACTGGTACCTCAGATAATTGCGGTACCGACGCATTCACATCTTTTACGTATGCCAAGTAGGCACTACATCCACGTTTCATGCACTTTCCCGCCACCGCCATCGAAATCACTTTCGGGATCGTAGTAACGCGATCTCCATAAATCGTAACCAAAATCCCATCGGGCACAACTAATCGAATCATCTTCTTGCGACATACGATGTTTGCTTCATAGGTTGCTAACCAGTCCATCCCTAGTACTACATCAAATCCACCTAGGGGCATCACGTGTAACCTAGCAGCAAACCTATGACCTTCTAGCTCTATAGCACAGTCCTCTATCACATTAGTAATTCTAGTGACTTACCAATAGTGGTTTCTACATCGAATGGTTCACTGACATTTCTACTACTAATAGGCAACTTAGCACAGAAAGTAGTGGAAATAAAACTCCTACTAGCACTGGAATCAAACAATACAGAGGCACAAGTTTGGTTTACTAGAAACATACCTGACACGACATCAGGATCAGCTCTGGTCTCCTCCTGGGTCATGGTGTAAGCTCTAGCACTTGCCCTCTGCCCTCCTTCCTCCGGCTTCTTCTTCGCTCTAGAGCTCTCCGCCCTCGGCTTCTTACAGTCTTTGGTCGCGTGGCCCTCCCCGCCACAGTTATAGCACTTCAGCGCCCTACAGTCTCTAGCGATGTGGCCAGGCTTGCCACACCTGAAGCATACATTCATTCCCATCCTGCACTCACCGGTATGCTCCCTTCCACATCTGCCACACTTTATCAGCCCTGATCTTGACGACACCCCACGGTCGTCCACCTTCATCTTCTTGTTGTTTGGAGTGAAACCACCACGTCCAAACCTCTTCCCATTCTAGTTCTTACCATTCCCACTCGTCTTCTTCACCTTCACCACAGTCTCCTCTCGCTCATCATACAATCTACCTGCCAAATCCACCACCGATCGGAAGGTACCTGGCTGAGCAGCAATCAGGTGCCTGCGAAGGTCAGCCGACAGTCCCTGGATGTACCTCTTGATCTTCCTTGACACCGGCGTCACCTGATCCGGCATCAGCCTTGCCATCTCGTTGAATTTAGTGGTGTACTGCTGGTGGGTCATGGTCCCCGCTTCAAGTTGCAAGAACTCCCTCTCGATTTTATCGAGTTCCCTATGAGGACAGAATTCCTCGATCACCAACTGCTTAAACTCCTTCCATTGCATTTTCCTGATGGCTCTGGCACCCTCAGCTTGGACAATATTGTCCCACCAACACAGCGCCGAATCAAAGAAAGAGTGAGTTACGAACTTCACCTTCTGGTCCTTGCGGCACTCACTGATCTCCAAGACTGCCTCCATCTCCCTCACCCAGCGGTGAGCGGCAGCAGCATTGCCATTGCCATTGAAATTCGGGGGCTTACACCTTTTGAACGCCCCATAATTGCACCCTCCGGTCGCTACCCCCACTACATCATCCTCCTCCTCATCGGACAACACAGTCTCAGGCTCCGGTTGTTCCTCCTCCCCTCTGCTTCCCTTGCCCGTTGATCCCTTTCTAGTCTCCTTCTCCTTCCTCTCCTCGCTTCTCACAGCCCTAATGACTTCAGTCACCACAGACGATAAGACTGTCTGCATGACCTGGTGTACTTCATCAGCAATCGCCTCCCTAGCTGAGGCATTCAAGCTAGCATTCTCATTCTCTTCGCTCAGGCCATGAACCTCAGGGTTCTCATGGGTCGTCTCAGGAGCCTTAGCACTACTCCTAGTCACACGTGGACGGCCTCTGCCTCTAGGAGTCTTGGAAGATTTCTGTCCAGCCATCCTCTAACACACTATAAGATTCAAACACCAACACGGTCATTCAAGATAATAACTCAGTTTATGTCGAGTATAGTAAGTCCCTAATTATAGTGGCCAGTTGTGATTAGCCACTTACTTTACTCTTCATACCCCAAGCATTTCCTATCCTGACTTAATCAGTATCTAAATCTACCAAGAGCACATAAATCAAATAGCATGCGCACATAATGCCGATTAACATTAAAGAAAATACCTGATGGCACGTAGCTACTCGGGCTGACATCCTTCTAGTTGTCCCATTTTCAGTTTAAGTTTAGGTTTTAAAAAAATTATTTAACCCAATTCTCTTAAACTTTGGCTCTAATACCAACTTGTAAGGCCCTGTTCCCGGAGACCTCACAGTTGGTCATTCACAGCATTAAATACATTAAACATTATAAATTTACAAGCTTAAGCAGCGGAATTATTTTAACAAAAGCCATTCATTTCATTAAAAACACTGTTGTTGAGCAATACACTATTGTTTAACCGAATACAAAAGAATTGTTTAATTGCATTACAAAACAACAGCAATAACGAGTATGAATGGATGTCAGTCTTTCCCTGCTGAGTAGCTTCACCCTCGTGCCATCCTCAGCAATGTTTACCTGCCAACTGAAAATGTATAAAAGTCAGCGTTGCTGAGTGAGTTCTAGTTTTAAAAGTAATAAAATACTTTCTATAAGGTATACATATGAAAATACTCTTCCTGTGAAAATTCATCTCTTTATACGTGAGCACGCATTAACTATACAACCAGATAATGCTTTTTCTCTTTACTGTATGCCTTGTTTATTATGTACTCTTTTATCTTTATCTTTCATTGTCTATATGGACCAATGAGCAATACCCTAAACTATATGCGCGGGGGACACTGGTGCTGGGCCCTCTGGTCCCTCAATGGGCTCTGATTACTGTATACAAGGCCGGCCCAGTCACCTAGGGTACGCTGCAACGGTCCGCCAATCTCAATTGACTGGCCCCGTGTGCATAATAGGGTAGCTAACCCGCATCACAGTTGAGCTAACGACAACATGGTCGTGCACCTCCTATAAGCTTGCAAGACTTGTTAACATTTCATTTAAGTTCCACTTCTCTTCTTCATTACTCTTTCGCTTTATTATTATTAATAATACTTTACGTTACGATAATAAACACACCACGTAAAGTCATACAATAATAATGATAATAATAATAAAAATAATAATAATAATAATAATGATACGAAACAATCATTATAATGCATGGAAGAAGGCATTTAATAAACCCTAGACAAACAACGGTCAAAACCCTAACTGCACAAACTCCCATAAATTCCTGTAATAAATTCTAAGTGTTAGGCGCACCAACACTATTTGAGCGCATGAGCCCTGTTTGGGCGCTTCTCCACTATGTAGGCGCATCACTCAACACTTAACCGTTTTAACACTTAGGCGCATGAACCATTCAGGCGCATGGGCTATTCAGACGTATGGATACAATTGGGGCGCATGAACACTTAGGCGCATGGGCCATTCGGACGCATGGACACTATTGGGGCGCATGGCCCTACACTTAGTCGTCCGACTAATATTCTAGGCGCATGAACCACTGTTCAGGTGCATGAGTTACACTTAAACATTTCTAAGGCATTTCCAGGCGCATGAGCCTTATTTAGGCGCATGAACCTTCTGCTCAACATGCTACTAAGGTTCTTTCAATCCCAAACATCATACTAATCATTTCCAAACTTACTAAGGCTATTCTAAACATGAACTACCTATAAGCATCTAAGAATCATCATCAAATAATACATATGGGTATACATACATAATCATAATAAAAACCGTTTAAATACATTTTCAGCCCCAAAGAGTTTAAAACAAGTAAAACCGGGGTCTAGAAACTCACCTGGTGCAACTTTGGGTGTATCTTCCTTCTAACCCAAATGCAAATGAGTTCAAACACCTAGAAACCCACCAAACACACACACACGAACACACACACAAACACATAAGCACATAACTGAGACAAAACCCATCATAAACACTTAAAACCCATGAATTCTTACCTTGAATTCAGCCTCTTCTTTTTCTTCTTCTTCAAACCCGTAGGTTCTCTGCTCCCTCTCTCTCTAATCCGATTGCAAAAGGTGACAAGTAACATGGTGTGGGCGGCTATTTTGCTTTTGTACCAACTTTTATTCTTTTTGTCCTTTTGACACTTTTAACCCCTCAACTTGGGTTAAATTGCATTTCCTACTTTTATTCTTCATTTCTTATCTTTCTTTTAAAAGAATAACCGGGCATTACAGACGATACCACCTTGGGCAGGATGAAGGTATACAGGGGGAAGCAGGTGAAACCCCCTATGAGGCGATTGTTTGGGCATCTGGCCCGGGAAGACTATGTGGCGCCGTCACGGAGGAAGTGGCGCCACGATGATAGCGACTCCGATACTGAGCAGATTGTGCTCCCCACTGATGACTCAGGTGATGATGACAGTGGCGATGGTGGAGACACGGGCCCCACTCCATCTAGGGCCACCACTACAGATGTTACACCTCCACCATCCACTAATGGAGAAGCTGATATAGCAGGTTTCCATCAGGATTTCAGACGTGATGAGGAGGAAGAGAGTGATGATGAGCCGTTGACGAGAAAGGTAGGGAGCAGGGTGGTTGCCACCGAACATGGAATGGAGGCGGTTGGAGGACGCCAAGCTGCGTCTGGGGAGACTACTACAGATCCTACTTATACCCCAGACCAGCCCAGCATCCTAGGGGGAGCATCCTCCTCGAGGGGTTCGAGGAAGAAGAGGATGGCTCAGCCCCATGGGATGAAGCCGAAAAGACGGAGGTTCACGCTAATTCCTACCTCCACCACCACTGCCACCATATCTACCACCACCACTCACTCACCCACTACCACAGCTACCACCACCACTCCTACCACCTCACCCACCATCACTACCACAGCCACTCCACCACCCATCTACACTACTTCCACCACCACTACAGCCTACCCTTCACCACCACCCATATTCACCACAGCCACCACTACCACCACCATCCACCAGCCCGGACCATCATCCTACCAGCCATTCACTACAGGATCCTCCCTACCTTTTGTTAGGGTAGAGGATCAGCTGGCAGCACTTAACAGGATGGTGCTGAAGCTGTGGGCTGCTGACGAGGAAAGAGCTGCACAAATCAGACAGCTTGTGGAGCAAAACACTGCCCAAGCACAGCAGATCTCACAGCAGGCCCAACTAATAGAGTACCAGGCTCAGCAGATGGCTGCTCAGGGTTAAGAGATTACCCAACTCCAGGAGCATAAAGTTCTATCAGCAAAGAAGATAGAGGAGTTGGATGATGCCAAAAAGACCATCATGCTCAAGCTCAAGGGATCAAAGGATGAGTCACTCAAGATAAGAGAAAGAGATGATGATGATGATGATGATGATGATGATGATGATGATGATGATGATGATGATGATGATGATGATAATGATGATGATGATGATGATGATGATGATGATAGTGATGATGATGAGGCCAGTGATGATGAGGAGACAAAGGAAGGGCAGAATGATGATGATGATGAAGAAGGAGATGCAGCTGCATTTGCCTCAGCTCAGGGTCAAGAGAGACGTACAAAGAGAAATTAAGACCAAGGAGCCTCATCTTCTGCCTCACCTACTGATGAGCCTGCGATTCAGGGCAAAAGTAATGATTTGACATTTATGTATTTGAAAACTTTTGTACTTGAATCATGTATTAAACTTTTGTAATTAATGTTTATATATTTTTAATGTTTAACTGTCTTGATTATTGACTAATGATGGATGTGTTACATGTTTAAATCAAGCAGATCAAGCATATCAGCAAGATGAATACGATGTTGCTCCCCTTCAGCAAATCAAGTCTCAACTCACAATGATTCTTGATTTGCAAGGGATAGTCAGGAGGTCTGTAAGCTATACTCCTGAAGAAGGAGAAATCATTCATGACCTTACTGATGACCAACTTGCTGAGATGTTCCGGCTCAACCCGGACGAGATTGTCAAGGACGCTCCTACTGTTGAAGTTACAAGTGATGATGAGCTCAATGACATAGATGAAATTGAGATCGAGGACGTCACTGCTGATCATTATCCAGAGTATGCTGACAAAGAGGAAAATATGGTCCCCAATCTGGGTGACACTCTTGTCAGTGATACGTTTGCAACACTGGATCAGATGGAGCAAGAGTCCGAGAAGAATAAGGACCAAGCCCAAGCCTCAGAAGCCGATGTCAACATCAAAAAGGCTGAATGGGCGGCATGTTTTGCAGAGATCAGAGCCCAACAGACTGCTCCAAAGCCAAGTGCCTACACCAAGCTCTATAAAGTGAAGAAGCATCTGAAGGTGTCAGGAAAGATCATAGCATGGGCATATTTTGATGATCTAAATGTATATGCTATCAAGAGGGAGAAAGGAATCGAGTCTTCAGATTCCCATACGATTTGAAGACTCTACCCGGTTTTGAGCTCAACCAGCTGGCCAAACTGAAGCTGTTGTATGCTGACCCAAGAAAATTGTCAGGCTGGTTTGAAGCTGCATTGAAAAGAGAGTACCACACCAGGTGGGTTAACTTCAAACCTCAACAACCGACGAGGTATATCAGACGATCTGAAGTTGATGCCATTACTGGAAAGCCAAAGATAGTGCTGAAGTGGAGTCCTCCGCGCATGATGTCAAGAATCCCTCTAAGAGAAATGCCTCAGGATTTCACTCCACACTTTAAATGGTGGTACTATGATTGGAGAACAGGTGAGGCGGTCATAGTTTTGAACAGAGATGGAAATATGGAAACTATCGGGGTATTTGACCCAATGTGGCTAACCAACTTGTCGGCTAACGATATTTACATGTTATACAAGTGGCCACTGTTCTATGACGCGCAAGATATAGTACAAGCCCTCCAGTTCCAAAATGTTACAAGGCTCTGTTTTGCATTTGAGATATATGCTGGAGCTACAAGAGAGGAGAAGTACAAGAAGTTTGAAGAGCTGATAAAGAATGTTAGACAATAGAGTAAACTAGGTCCAAGGGGGAGTTTGTAGATACATGTGTACCTAGTTTAGGAACTAAATGTAAATGTCTTTCATGTCTTACATATATGTAAATGAATGGGTATGAATGAAATACAATGTGTGGTTGATGCATATAATGTTTAATATTTCATTGTTTATTGTGTGATAACACATATTGAACTAACTATATAGGTTTATGGTTGTTTACATAATTTTTAGTCAATAATGATCGAGAAACATGTTCAAACTCAATTGTGTGAAGTTCTCATGCGAATGGACCATGCGAATGGACCATGCGAATGGACCATACGCATGAATACTTCATGCTAATGAACCAATCGCACGACTGAACCAGAAGACTGGATTAGTCGCACGATTGTCACATGAGATTGACTCAGTCGCACGACTGAACATTCAGTCGTGCGGATGGATCAACCGCATACTTCAGTCGCACGACTAAACCATGCTAATGGTTCAGTCGTACGAATGGAAAACCCTAATCTATAAATACCACTTAATTCGTGGAAAAACGAAACAATTCGAATACCTACGCACATAATCGTACCCTAGCCGTCCAGAGACTCCAGAACACCTGTTCCAAGTTCATAGATCGCCGTTAATCATCTTGCAATCGTTCTTAACGTTTTGATTTATTCTTAGATCGATTATACTTGCGTTCTCACTGATTGGATCGCCAATCAAATCGGATTCCGCACTATTTGGTTTGGTATACACGTAAATAGTTAGTACTCCGTACCTAAACGGTCCTAACACTTGCGCCTCCCCACACTTGAGTGCTTGCGTCTTGTGCATGATTGAACTGGCTAAAAAAAACAAAGGACACAAAAACTAATAAAAAAAGTAAAACTCACTTTCGTAGGAATCACGGTTGCATTTAGCATATGCAACAAGCCTTTGAACCCTTCGGTAGACCCGAGTGGACGAGTTGTAGTCTCGTGAGGGTTTCTGGTGAACACACCCACAAAGTTCTCGGGTTACCTCCCGCAAGCGCTAAGTTTTAGGTCTTCAGCCAGACCTTACCTGCGACCACTTATGGTGGTCATATTGAGTGCTTTTCTCCAAATTTATATTTGGAGAACTGTTTCTCATTGCTTGATGGATTCTCTTGTTTGCTCCCATAAGGGTCAAACATCTCTTCTTTGCCCCATGCATTCTCCTCATCCGGTGGCTTACCCATCTTAAACCTGTAGGGATCAAAACCATTTTCCTTGGTGACTCCACCTCACATTCTCCTCCTTTTTCTTATTCTCAAGCTTAAACCTGTAGGGATCAAAACCATTTTCCTTGGTGATGTCCTCACTTACATGTGATATGTAAGGAGGAGCACACCCGTTAGTAGCATTTATTTTCGAACAATCATTATTAACCATATATGTAATTGATTTTGAAACCACATTAAAGAACAACTTACGGCTTTCATATGTCATGTCGATGATTCCATCTCGGCAATTGATTTAAGCTTTAGCTGTTGCCAAGAATGGGCGCCCTAAAATTACATTTGGTTGCTCATTCGTCCTTACAGGTGTATAATCAAGCACCATAAAATCCACCAGGTAGTAGAACTCCCCTAGCTTGATGATGACATCCTTGACCATTCCTCGTGGTTGTTTCCATGTTGAATCAGCAAGCACCACTGTGTTGTCGGTTTCGTGTAATGGGCCAAAGTCATATTGGTCATACAAGCTCCTAGGAAGGATGCTTACACCGGCTCCATAATCCAAAAGTGCACTCTTGATTTTAAATTTCCTAACTTGAATGGGAAGGATTGGTTCACCCGTGTCACTTCCTTCTTCTTCATCACCTTCCTTATTATTAACTGCAACTATTTGAGGAGTAGAGGTTAAATCATAATCAATACATGTAGATTTAGGAACAATACTAACCGAGTTTATGTGCATGTTCTTTGAACTTGAGGCTTGATGTTGAGGGTTCTTGGATAGGAAGCTTCCCCTGTTCCCGTCCGGACAATTGTTCAGATAATTGTCCTAGTTGCTTTGCAATGGCCTCATTGGTTTTTTCTTGCACCTCTTTAAATTGCTTAAACTCTTTCATCTCCTTTGCAAGGTCTTGAATTGCCGCAAGGATTGCATTGTCATTACCATTACTTGTAGAAGTCTCTTGTTGATGTTGTTGATTCCTTTGTTGGTATTGACCTCCTTCTTGGTAACTCCCTTGATTGTAGTTATTCCTTTGGTAGCCGCCTTGATTGTAGCTTTGTTGTCGGCCTTGATATTGGTGGCTTTCTTGATTTGGTACCTAAAAAGGAGGATTCAATCAGTTAGTAGAATTACCATATTTAAGATTTGGGAGATTTCGAAGACCGGGATGATAGGTGTTGGAAATCCTGTCATATGTCTTCCTTTCTCCTTGTCCTTGTTATTGATATACTTCTTCACTCTTTCCCACATTTAAGTAGCATGTTATCCGAGGGTTGGTATGGCCTATGTCATTACCAGTGCACATACGTCGTATTCACTTAGATAGTGGTGGTTTGCCACACCACTCTTTCCAACCTTGAGGCTTGCAATTCTCGTTTCGAAAACCGCAATTCATACATGGCTATAGATCATTCACCATCTTTACACTGAACCCCCTCGACCTTCGACTCAATTGTGCACGCTTCTTGGAGATCACAATCATCCTTTCAATAATATACAATCATCATCCTTCATGGTTTAAGGTAAAGGTTCTTGCATTGTGGAATTTACATCTCTTGCATCCTCCGGTGATAATCTGTTGGTCCATGTGATCGAATAACAGTACAATTGAAGTGATGAATTGATCAATATCAAACACTCCATGCTAAACAACAACAATTGAGAATATAGAAGATGAATCTAACACATATTTGATACTCAAAGGAACAATAGCAATCAATAACATCAAGCACAATAGTATTTCATCAGTGAGAAAACTGCTTAGAATTGGTAGCTTGCAACAAGATCCACGATTAGGGTTTTGCAAGCTTACCTTACAAAGTGAATTGACAAAAGTATATATAGCAGTCATAGTTCGCTGACAGTTTCGCTACAGGCGAAACTGTCATGCCGAAACTATAGTTTCGCCCGGCAGAACACAAGTTCGCCGGGTAAACCAAAACAGCAAACTGTGAGCGAATGTATAGATTCGCTCACAGTTTCGCTGGACTGCCAAAACTGCTAATTACTAAGAACATACAAAAGGAAACTAACAAAAGTCCTATTACAATGTAAAGTAAACAACTATACTAAAGTGAGTCCAACCTAACATGATCTTCAATACTCCCCCTAGGTTGGACCTCACTATCTTCACTTCTCTTGATTTGACTCGTCGGCTCCAGTTTCCTCTGCTGCTGTTGATCTATCTTCATCACCTCCTGCAGCAACATCTTCAGAAGCTTCAGCCACTGATCCTCCAAGGTTCTTTCCTGCATCACTAGCTTCCTCAGAATGACCACTAGCCTTTGCAAACTGCCTGGTCATATCTTGAACATCCATGGCAAAATCATCTTGGGCTCTCACCCTTTCAGCTAACTCTTAACCTCCGCCCTTACTCCTCTTATCTTGTTTGCAACATTCATAAACAGACTGGCCTCTTTTCTTGTTTCCTCTCCAGCCCCAGCCTTAATGTGATTTTCACAAAGAACCAAAAGATCTTCATCACTGAAGCTAAATAACTCCATCGGGTCAAACACCCTAAACTCTTTTCCATGTTTAGCTCTAATCACCGCCTCTCCAGTATTGTTGTCATAAAACCACTTTTCAAAGTCCTGTAGTGTTGGGGAAGAGGATCAGCCAATCTTACCCTATTACAGTCTTTGGTGGTTTGACTCTCAGTACAATCCTTCCTTTGCCTGTCTCCCAATCTTTATCTTTCTTTGACCTTTTTCTTTCAGCTTTCATGTATCCAAACGACTCGAAATTATCATTAAGTCCATTTTTGATTTCCTTCTCAAGAAATAATGCTCTTTCACTTAAGTGAGCATTGATCAAAGGCAAAGTTGCCAAACGTCTCAAATCCCATTTGGGCAAGGTCTTAAAAGCCTTCCTCTTAAGCATATAGCTGATATTTCCTCCTCTTCTTTTGATCATGAACATCTTTAAGCTAGGATTGTAGCACCAACTTATGATCTTCTTATCTGCTTCCTTCCTGCTTAAACCTTCCAGATTTTGAAATAAAGGAGTAAGTTCTTCAACCTCCTTTCCTTGACCAACCAATCATTCTTGTCCATTTCAAACACATCAGCTTCATCTTCTCCCTTCTTAGCAACATAAATCAGTGGTCGCTCATCAACTTCATAAAATTCTGGTTCAGAATCATAGTCTATCAATTGTTCATCCTCCTCCTCTTCATCAACCAAACCTTTCCCTCTATCAGATACTCCCTCAGTGGTAGCTGTAACAACCACTTCTTCACCAACAATATCCTTATCAAAATCAAACTGCAAGTTTACAAACCCAGCCTCAATAATATCTTCATCATCATTCCTTCCAACATCCTCTTGGTATCTCCTGTTCTCCTTCTTCAGTATTGCTGCTCCAGAAGTACCCTCTCCTACCTTAGATGAAGTACCCACATTCAAGAATGAGTACTTAGATGTATCAGTCAAATCATCTAACTCAGATTGAGTCAGTTGACTAGGTAGGCCGGCTGCAGCTTTCATCTGAGTAATCTCCTCAAACAACTTCTTAATCAGTTTATTTTGGTCAACCAACATCCTTTGCATTCCTCAATCACCTCATCCTTCTGTCTTTCTCTGATCTCCTGATTCGTCAGTTTAGTCTTAATCATACTCAACTCATTCGCCAATGAAGTATTTAGATTACGTATCACATCCTCATCAAGATTTGCACTAGCCTCTCTCCTGGCTGTAAATCCCTCATGTCGATGTTTGGTTCTCCGCTCAGGCTCAACAAAAAGTTTTCTTCTTAGATCTCCTTTTTCTCTACCCTGATCTCCTCTGCTTGTGCATCAATATCCTCTTCAAAATCATAATCCTTTTCTTTCGCGTATCTCTTCCTTTTCTTAGTTGCATCAGCTTGCTGCACTCTTGTTTCTTCAGCCCTTTTGCTTTCAGATTCATCAACCCGTCTATATAATTCCAGCGTTCTGGAGGATACATATTCTCCCAGAGATGGGTGATTTTACCACTAAAATCATGACGGATAGCACAGCAATCAGCAAAAATACGAGGGTTCATCTGCACCAGTCTCTTGATTTCACCATGCTTTGGAACATCAGGAATAAGATCATCAAAAATCATCTGAAGAAGAAAGCGAGGGTATAACAGCCATTTGTCTTTCTTCACAGCCATCACGTTCTCTGCCATACATGCAAAAATCAGTCTAGCAATATGTTGGCCTTCTCCCCTTTACAACACAGCACCATAGCTTTAGCCCAATCGAGATTAAGTCCATCGGATCCACCTTTACGGTGATCTAAACACATAATAAAAACATGAGCGATATATCTCCACTCCTTAGATAAGAAAGACTTTTTGATCTCTTTCCTTGAACCAAAAGCTGGTCCCTCATACCCCATTCGTCTGAAAGCTTGAAACACTTCAGACTCTGTCATATCCACTTCATCTCCAGAATCATCATCTAGTCTAAGAATCCTAGAAACACTCTCAGCAGTAATAGTCACATCATGATCAATAACTTTGGCTGTGATTCTCTGTACATCTCCTCTAGTATCGTATTCTGCTGATCTCCAAAATCTCTAATATGAAGATCATAAATAGTAGGTGGTGAGTGAGAAATAGCATAGGCAATAGGTGATCTCTGAAGCCATCTGATACAGTCACGAAATCCAGCTGCCTTGGGAAGAGTATCGTCTAAAATGGCAGTGATGTTATTCCTCTCATCAAATTTGAGATTTGCCATGATAACCTGAAAAGAAAAACAATTAAATTTGAATGAGAAATAATGAAAATAAGAAAATAAGACTAAAACCTAGAAACTAGCAGTTTCGGCAAGCGAAACAATAGTTTCGCTCACTAAGACATGATAGTTTCGCTGAATCAAAGACAGTTTCGACAATGAAAACAAACAGTTTCGACAAGCGAAACTATAATTTCGCTCATGAAACTTGTTATTTTCGCAGAACAAAAGGCAATTTCGGCAAGATTAGTATAGATTAAAGAAGTTTCGCAATTAGTTTCTCCAAGCACAAACTTAATTTCGCTATTACAAAATTGGTTTCGCTGTTCAGAATAAAACAAGATCAAGCGAAACTGTGCAAGTTAAAGACCAGACATTGCGAAATTAAAGAAAATATGGCGAAACTGTTAAGTTCGCCCGGACAGCATAACTTTACAGTTTCGCTGAAAAGAAGAGAACTTTCGTTCAGTTTCGCAGAAGATCAGTAGTTTCGCTGAAAGAACAGCGAACCCACCGAAGAGTCACAATCCAGATTACTTAAATGGAGATGATTTAACCAGATTAAAAGATGTATCAAGGTTCGAAACTCACATGCGAAGCAAATAACACAAATTATCAGTCCAAAACACAAACACAAATCAAAATCGCCAAGAAAGTCACGGAGAAACCCTAAGTGCTACACTGAAGATTTGCGAAATTATGAGAAAAATTTCGCAAACATGACTTATATAGCAAATAGTTTCGCAGACAGCGAAACTATAAATTCGCCAGGCGAATTTACAGTTTCGTCCAGTGAAACTGTAATTTCGCTAGGAGATAACTGGTTAACAACTTATTAGCAAACCTAGCGAGATTGCAGTTTCGCTTTGCGAAACTATTAGCGAAAGAATAATTTCGCACCAATATTAATTAAAATATATATTTTATTTTTTTTTATTTTATATTTATTATTTTTTTTAATTATTTTTTTTTTAATTTATTTTTTTTTAATCAACAAGAAGCACATCACATAATGAGATCTAAATAATCAGAGATCACATTCTCTAAATATTTATGAACATAAAGATGATCAAAAATCATCTACCAGTCATGAGATCATACTGAATACAAGATCTGATCACAATCTGCACAGAAACAACTGAAATTAGAACAAATCAATAACGATTGCTGATATAATTGTCCACTTAAACTCATGCCTTATCCTTTTTCAACAAACAGCTTATGATTCGTTTAAGGTTCGATTAGATGCTTTAGAATGTTAGGACCCCACAATCATTTGGTAAAAACCCTCACCCAACCTCAGGATTTCTTGAATTATGAATCAATCTTCATAGACAAGGCTTGTGCGTTAGTGTGCAAATGATTATAACAGAATATTTCATTCTGAGAGAAATTCATCGATAAGATGATTTGACATAATTATATCAAAATGGTGAGAGCTCCAGATCTATACTCACGTATAACAGAGGAGATAACCATTTGAACATGTGCTGATGAGAGCTCCAGGTCAGTACTATCGTACAGCAGAGGAGATCATCACTCCAGGTCAGTACTCACGTACAGCAGAGGAGATAAGCACAGACACATGACACCTTACACCAAACATACCACTGTGGTTCTGGGTGATGACATAACAAAGCAAAATGGACGAAGATTCATTCTCAATCCAATTTTTGTCAGGACTCAGTTTTTGTGCAAGCCAAAACGATTGAGTAAATCCAGACATTCTTAAGCATGATGTTTAATTTAATCATAAAGCTGCTGTCTACTTTATTCATCAGGCTGAGTCTATCAAGCATATCGTTAAAGAATCTGATCATTTTTTTTAAAAAATAATATGAAACAGAATCCAGTATCAGTTACTATCATTTCTCATAGAAGTACCGGTCATGTATATAAAAATACTTAGAGAATATACAATCATTTCTCATCATGTTAAATTCCGATCTCAGAACTATGAAATTACTCCCCCAAATTTTTATTTTCATATTTCTATTATTATAAGTTAATCAAAAATTTTTATTATATAATTTTTTATTTTTTTTATTAATCAAAGAAATAGAAAATGAAAATTTAAAAAGATATTAACCCAAGCATAGAAATCAATTCATAAAAACGAGGTTTATCAAATGTTTTTGTGAAAAGATCAGCTTTTTGATTTTTTGTATCGATGGGTATAATATTAATGAAACCCTTCTCTTGAGCATCACGAATCGCATGAATTCGTGTTTCAATATGCTTGGTGCGGGAATGATGAATGGGATTTTTAGCAATTCCAATGGCAGCCTCATTGTCACAGAATAAAGGTGTATGAAGAAAATTAATCCCATAATCAATCATTTGGTGTTGGATCCAGAGAACTTGAGAACAGCAGCTGGATGCAGCAATGTATTCAGCTTCCCCTGTAGAAAGAGAAACAGTAGTTTGTTTCTTGCTCTGCCAGGATACCAAACAATTTCCCAAATATTGACAACCGCCAGACACAGATTTTCTGTTTAACCTGCAACCATTGGAATCACTATCAGAGTAAGCATGTAAATCAAAATTCCCACCATATGGATACCACAATCCTAAACGAGACGATCCTTTGAGATAACGAAATATTCTTTTGACAGCTTTCTCATGAGATTCCTTTGGGGCCGACTGATATCTAGCACAGTAACCAACAGCGAAAGTGATATCAGGACGACTTGCAGTAAGATACATGAGAGAGCCAATCATAGATCTAAAAAGATGAGGATCAACTGGTTTTCCATTTTCATCCGGAGTGAGACAAGTCTGAGCCGTAAAGGGAGTCATCTCTGTAGAAGCATCATCCATCTTAAATTTCTTCAAAATATCTTTAATATACTTCTCTCCTGATGAATAAGAATTCCTTCTTGCTGTTGTTCAACTTGCAATCCAAAAAGAAACACATTTCACCCATCATACTCATTTCAAACCTTTGGCTCATAACTTCTTCGAACTCTCTACACAATTGAGAATTTGTAGATCCAAAAATAATATCATCAACGTACACTTGGACAAATATCATTTCACCATTCACCTCTCTTTTGAATAAAGTCATATCAATGGTACCACGAGAGTAACCATTGCTTAGAAGATATTGCGTAAGAGTCTCATACCAGATTCTGGGTGCTTGATGAAGACCATATAAAGATTTATCAAGCTTATACACTTATCAGGAAAATCAGGATCTTCAAAGCCTGGTGGTTGACACACATATATTTCCTCATCAATGTCTCCGTAGAGAAAAGCACACTTCACATCCATCTGGTAAACTTTGAATTGTTTATGAGCAGCATGAGCAAGAAATATTCTGATTGCTTCAAGACGAGCAACTGGAGCAAAGACTTCTGTATAATCAATCCCTTCTTCTTGAGCGAAGCCTTGCACTACAAGTCTAGATTTGTTACGCACCACCACTCCCCGATCATCTGGTTTGTTTTAAACACCCATTTTGTACCAATTGGATATTTGTTAGGAGGTAAATCAACTAAGGTCCAAACCTTAAGCTTTCTGAATTGTTGAAGTTCCAATTGCATAGACTCTACCCAACAAGGATCTTGTAGAGCAGCATGAAAATTTTTGGACAATTTAAGAGATGAAGCATGAGAAAAGACAAACATTAATTAGACCAGATTGACTTCGCGTGCGAACACCATCAGAAACAGATCCAATCACATTATCAAGTGGATGATCTTTCAGAGTTTTGTAATCACTTGAAGAAAGGAAAGATGTTGAAGAAGTATCACCCATAGCTGGTGAAAGATTAGATGAAGGTGAATCAATGATAGATGTTGGATCAGGTAAATGAGAGATGTAGGAGGTAAAGAATCAGATGATGGAGCCTGATCAGGCATTGGAGACGAAGAGCTGACATCAGTTTGAAACAGCATCATTTACTAACGTGGTGGATTGAACAGACGATGGAGATGATGAATAATATTTGTTTGAGTACTTGGAATTGATGTATCATCATCGAAAACTGGAAGATTAAACGAATTGAACACCGTATCGGAGTCAAAGAACCATGCAGGTTCAGATTTAACTTCAGAAGAATTGGATTCCTGCCAATCAACATAAATGACTCTTGAACAATACGTGTTCTCTTGTTATAAACCCGGTACGCCTTTTGTGAAGAAGAGTATCCAACAAAATAACACTCGTCAGAAACAGCACCAAATTTTGTCTTTTGAGATTGAGTATTCAAAAGAGTACAAGAACAGCCAAATGGTCGAAAGAAATCAATTAGTGGCTTCCTCTTATGAAAAAGTTCATAAGGAGTCTTCACTTTATCTTTCACAATTAACACCCTGTTTAGAACATAAGATGCACAATTGACAGCTTCAGCCCAGAAAATAATTGGTAATGAGGATTCTATCAGCATTGTACGAGCAGCTTCCACGAGAGTGTGATTCTTTCTTTCTGCAATACCATTTTGCTAGGGTGTTCTTGCAGCACTAAATTGTCTCACAATCCCTTTTTGAGCACAAAATGAATCGAGAATTTGATTTTTGAATTCAGTGCCGTTGTCACTTCTTAGTCCCATAACTCTTTCTTACTGATTGATTCGATAGAAAGAATTAATTTCTGCAATTCCTCTGCAACTTCGCCTTTATGTGCAAGAAACCTCACCCATGAATATCTTGAGAAATCATCTGTAACAACAAGACAAAAAGATTTTTTAGCAATTGATTTAACACTAATTGACCCAAATAAATCAGTATGTAACAACTCAAGAGGACTTGATATGCTATTTAACAGTTTGGGTTTATGAGGTTTCTTATGTTGTTTCCCTTTGGCACATGCCATGCATTTTTCATTACAGAAAAATCTTTTAAAGGAAGTCCTCTAACAAGATTGTTCTTTACTAATTTATTAATTATCTTAAAATTGACATGGCCTAAGCGACGATGCCACAAGAGTGACTCAGAGGTTGATGCTTTTGAGAGAAGACAAGTTGTAGTAGCCTTTGACTCATTTGAATTCATATCAAGAAGATATGTATCATGTTTCCTTGGAGCACGCATGAGAATTAAATCATCTGGAATGGCAATCTCTGATTTCAAAAATAAACATTCGTCAGATTTAAATAGAACAGGAATGTCTTTATCGCAAATTTGAGAAACACTCAGAAGATTAAAAGCCAATTCAGGAACATGGTTGACTTTTTCAGAGAGAAGAGAACCATTGGTAACTTCTCCTTGTCCAATCATTTTTCCACCCTTCTTATTTCCAGCAAACGCCACATATCCTACATCTATAATCCGATAATTGGTCAACAAATCCTTTAATCCCGTCATATGCTTGGAACATCCGCTATCAACATGCCAAAACTGTGTACAATCTTTGATGAGGATTCCTGAAATGAATTAACAAATCATTAGCCAGGAGTAACAAGGACCCAAGATTGAACAACTTTACTTTTTAAAGAAGCTGATTTTTTACAAAAGAAATTATTAATCAATTTTGTCAATTTATTCCAAAACAATTCCTATTAGAGGATCCTTGAATCAAAGGACAATTTTTGACAAGATGATCCTCTTGACCACACCTGAAACAATGAGGTTTGAATCTAGGTCTATGATGATGATGAGGTAAAAATAGGATCAATAATAATCTCCTCATCACATTCAGACAAACTAGAATCAACATCACTGAATGTCTCATACAACTCATGATGTTGTTGTTTATTTGAATCAGAATTTTTCTTTACAAAATTAGAACATGATTCTTCTGACAAATCAGTAAAACTTGTACCATTGGTACTGGTGTCAGATAAAGACGAACTGCATTTTTCTGATGATGTCATATTTAATGGTATGAAAGATGGAATAGGTTGAGAAAAGAACTTTTCGAAACAATTAATTTTAAGTTGCTCAGTTGTTTTTGGAGAAAGATCAGATGCATTACATTCATTACGAGAACAAAAATCATCACTACCATGATTTGAAGTACAAGATGGAATAGAAACTATCAAGAGAACATGAGACATTCAAGTCTGTTACATTTGAACTAGAAACAAAAACTGAATTTAAACTAGACTTATCATCTAAAACAGACTGCTGATTTTCAGGTGTACTAGAACTAGTGCATCCAAGCCCACTAGTTGGTCCATAGTCGTAGTCTTCACGAATGTACTTAGAGTTATTCCCGACTAAACCTGCAGACATACTGTCAGTATCTGATTTGATTAAATCATTAGAAGGATGAGGAACAGGCATAGGAGAATAATAGTATGTACTAGGTGAAGGATAAACCTATACATTTTCATAACCCAAACCTGTTTTAATTCTTGCTCCCCGTTGAGATTTACAAAGATCATCATGTTTTATTCCAGAAATAGTCCATTTATCTAACTTTGACTGAAGTTTGCTTGCTTCAAATTTAGCAAGAGCAACCCTTTCAGTCAAAGTTTAATCTCGACATTTCTTTCCAAAACAATTCTTTTTAAATGATCAGTTTCTTTTAAAGCCTCATTTAATTTCACAAAATATTTTGATTCATTCATTTTAAGTTCATCATTAATTCGTTTTAAATCCTTTTCATTATCAATTAACAAACGATTAGCCTTATAAATCCCAAAAAGTCTAATTTTGCAAGCAGATGAGCACATATCCTGTATTACCTCATATGGAAGTCCCATTACCATCCTTTCAGCAGCTAAAGCTTTATCGCACATGCATACTGGAGTACTTGATTTCCTCTCCTCAACAGTAGCAGCAACATCATCCTTCTCTTTTCCTATCTCATCTTTTGAATTTCTTTTCTCATTTGAACCTGCAGTTTCCTCCTTCCATCTCCATCTACCTTTTCTTCTTTCTCCTTTACTAAAGTCTTGTTTTCTCTTTTGAATTCCTTGAACAGCACAAATCCATCTTCACCAACTTCCACTTCATTACCTACCACAATCTCAGCAACTAACGCGTGATTTATCTCAGTTCTTGTTTCTTCCACCTCTGCACTCCAATCAAAGTTTGAGATCAAGGCCGACTCCTTTTTGAATTTACTTCTTCCTTTTCTTTCTCTGCTGTCAATCTTGGTACTCCAGTGTTACTAGGATCTGTGATAATTGGTAATGGACATTCACGTTTAAAATGTCCCAATTGTTTACAATTAAAGCACCTCAATTTTGACTTATCAAATCCTAGTTTGGAGGTAGATGATTGGCCACCAAAGTTCTTTCGTCCTGTTCTTTCCATGAATCTCCGAGCTCTTAAAGTTACATAGCCATTTGCCATTGAATGTCAGTTTCTTCTAAATCATCAGGATCAACCTGATACATGTCCTCCATAGTCATTCTTTACCTTTCAGTTCTCCAGCAACAAGAGCTTCATAGCTCTGAACAAACATTCCAAAAAGAGCCATTGTTTCAGATGGAATTGAAGTTTCAGCATTGACCTTAGAATTTCCCAAATCTTTTCCAACATGACTATTACCACTTGAGAAATTACTTGTATTGCTCCCTTCTTGAATTGGATTTTGAATGTGAGAGTTTGCAGCGGATGACAACAATGCAGCATTTTGAGAAAAACCAGATGTGGGCATCATAGTCTGGTTAAATTCTCTTCTTTTCATATTCAACTCAAAAGATTTCAACTTGTTAATGATATCCATCAAATTGTAATCTGTAAAACCTCTTTCTTGTTTAAGCATTCTCACTTGAAGACTCCACTGTGGTGGAAGAGAATCGAGAAGCCTATTAACTTGTTCACTGTTGGAGAGCCTTTTATCATACTTCTTTAGAGTGCTTGAGACGGTTAAGAAACGGTTTGTAAGATCTGTCAAACTTTCATTCTTGTATCCTACAAATGAATTGAACTCCTTTTCAGCCTGAATACTCTTGTCTTTCACCAAATCTGCATTCCCATCATAGAATTCACAGAGAGCATCGTAAATGGATTTAGCATTTTTATGCTCTGCAAAACGGTTGTAGATGTCTGGAGCCAAACAGAGAGTTAGAGCACCAAAAGCCTTTTGATCACGATCAATCAATTTCAGATCTCTTTCAGTATAGGAAGATGGGTCTTTGTTCTGAGAAACAACATCACCAACAGTAACCGTAGGTATGTGAGGACCTGAAATAATCGATTCCCATTGATTATGATCAGTGTAGAAGAAGAAAGCTTTGAGACATCTCTTCCAATCTTCAAAATTATCTCCATTAATGAGTCTTGGAGGTCTATTAGGAGCAACACTTTCAAGATCAGCAAGTGTAAGAGTAGTTAATTTCGACATGATAGTTTCGGCAGAAATGTTTATAATTTCGCTGACAAATTCGCAGAAAAAAAGATGACTTAGATAACAATTTCGCTGAAACAGTACTTTCGCTGACAATTTCGCAAAAACTGACACTTTCGCTAGCAATTTCAGCAGCACTTTCGCTTGAACAGAGATAACACTTGCTTAGTTTCGCTGCTAACTTCGCACGAAACAAGCTTGAACTTTCGTTCAGAAATAAATTCGGTAGCAATTTCGCTTGTAGACTGGTCACAAGCACTAATGAACTTTTGTTCAAGGAAGTAGTTTCGCAGAAACTCTAGAAAACAACTTCTGATCCAAGATAACTCATAATTTCGCTGAAAGATGATGACAGTTTCGCTGTAAGAACAATAGTTTCGCTGGTCGATCTCAAAACCCTTTTTCACCTCAAAATCAATCTGAAATCATCCAAAACTCAATGAATTTGAGATCTGATGATTGTAGAATCTTCCTCAATCAAAAACAAGCATAATTCAATCAATTTCCATGCCAAAAACAGCTGATAATCCAATGAAAATTGATTGAAACTAGATATTGACCAAAACCACAAAAACTCAACAAATCAAGAGCACTAAGGCTCTGATACCATATTGTGGGTCCATGTGATCGAATAACAGTACAATTGAAGTGATGAATTGATCAATATCAAACACTCAAGCTAAACAACAATAATTGAGAATATAGAAGATGAATCTAACACATATTTGATACTCAAAGGAACAATAGCAATCAATAACATCAAGCACAATAGTATTTCAGTGAGAAAACTGCTTAGAATTGGTAGCTTGCAACAATGATCCACGATTAGGGTTTTGCAAGCTTACCTTACAAAGTGAATTGACAAAAGTATATATAGCAGTCATAGTTTCGCTGAAAGTTTCGCTACCTGCGAAACTGTCATGCCGAAACTATAGTTTTGTCACACCCCAACCTTGACGGCGGAAACGTCGAGGAGTGAGAGTTAAGATCATTCACAGCCACATAACGCTATTAATATTCCATATATAATTTAAACATAAGTTTCAATTGTAACATTACAACATATGTCTCAAAGGAATTAAAAGCATAACATAGAATGTAACAAATCATTCTTATTTCATTTATTTATCTAAGTCCATTCCTAGATGTGCAAGCTTCAAAGAGTCTATCACATACTTGAGGTATTCCTGAAACATGTTAAAAATAAAAGGTGAACATAAAAATATTGGTGAGCATTCCATAGCTTTCAATACATAAGTATATAAAAGATGGCAATTCAAGTCATAAGTTAGTGAATAAAGTAATTAGGGATGTTATGAACAATGCAACAATCAAACCTCGACAATGTTTTACAAGTCTCAAACGTTAAAAGTATATACGATCAGCTAAGTGTACTTGGATCAACCAAGCAGGCTTGTCTTACCCATAGATCTATGACTTCGCTGGGCTAGCAATAGTTAATGATTGTACATATAACGCCATAACATGGTAACCACAAAAGTTCAACTAACCACAACTTTGCATGATGAATTGCCATAAAGATTACAAATCTCAAATAAGTTTACAAGTGCAATGATAATAAGTTAACATGTTTCACCCCAAAGTGTGAAAATAAGCAAAAAGGGGTATGGTAATACTCACATGATCAAATAAGTATAGAATGACGATTAAATAAGAAATGTAATAAGCAGTGATCCAATGTAGTTCTTCACAAGGCATCTAAAATTATATATATATTTACAACGTTAAAGTTTAATTGTAATAAGTTTAGCAAATTAACGTGAACTAAAGTTCAATTTGATGTTTGGGGCTTTGTCAATTATATTTAACAAATGGATATCAATTATATTTTCTTGGGAACAATATATTTATATTTTTTATAAAAATGTGAAATAAGAATAACAGTTATAATAAAGTTTGTAATATTTATATAAAAATAAAGTCTCATAGCTAAATAAAATAAGCACGTTTTAAACAATAATTTATACCTGTTATTTGAACAAATAATGATTTAGTGAGTTATAACGATATTCAATGTCTATTTTATAAGAATAATAATTTAAATATATTATTTGAGCAAATAACTATTAGTAATTAAACAATATTTTAAGTTTAACTTATGGGAAATAATCTAAATATATTATTTGAACAAATAATGATTTAATAAGTTAAACAATATTTAAAATCTATTTTACCAGAAATTGAACTAGTTATATCATTTGTTTAAAATAATTAATAATTATATTAAAATATTAAAATAAAGTTCAAGAAAATTAGCTAGATGATTTTAAAAATATTTGAAGTTTGTAAAAGATATTTTTATAATTATTATAAATTTTCCATAACTATTTAAGGCCAAAAAGCCTTTTAAAAAAAGATGAGGCTGCCCGGGTTCGAACCCGGGACCTCATGGATGTGGGGAGAAGCCTTAACCAGTGAACCAGGGGCAGTTGTCGTGCTAACTTCCGGTTTCAAAACTTTAAAAACACAACACCCAGAAAAACTCCAATTCTAGGAACCCTAGAATGTTCTTGGATCAAATTGAAGGTCAATTCGTTGTTGTTAAAGCCAATGATCATGGGGTTCACTCCCCATGTAAAGTCGAGTATGTAGGTGCTTTTAATACCCGGTATTGAAGTGTAGACCACAAGAACAGATGATGAACAGGTCGCGACCCAAGTATTGTTTGATTGATGCTCAAATGACGATTATAAACAAATTAATTGCACAGGAGGCTTCTAATTGTATTAGATATGGAAAGCCCTTTGTCAATTTCTGTTTATGATGCTTGGACAATGGGTTTTGATTGAGTTGTAGGTTCGTGATGACAAGTGAATCGAATGAAAGGTTCTAGTATGCTTCAGGTGGAATTGAGTTCGGCAGAAGTTTAGGATTAGTTTAACGTTCGATTAGGATCCATTTACTTTGGTTATTATTGAGTTTAAATGACTGAACGGCCCGAATATTAAAGGTATCGGTTATGTAATCGATTGAGCTTAGTAACCGGCGTTTAAATGTAATTATTTGATGTATACCGGTTCGAAACATGTGTTAGAACGGTTTGGGGATGGTTTTGGATCCGGTAAGCGCCGGGTTTTGATGGTTTTGGGTGGTCGGAGAGCCGCCGGAGGTTGGCCGGACAGTTGGCCGGAAAAACGGGGTTTAAGGGTGGTTTTAAAAAATGTTACACTTTGACCCCTTGAAGTTTGTTTTGTTATTATCTTATGCACAAACTTTAGTGTTAAAGTTTCTAGATTAACGAAATGGCCCCTTAAATTTAATCAAACTTTAAGTTTTATATACTTTAACTTTCCAACTGGTAAAATTTATTATTATTATTATTATTAATTATATAACAATTATCATTATAATCTTTCAAGTTAAGGATTAGAAGTCAAATTAAAGTAATGAGCATAAGTAACCCACGAGTTTCATATTAGGCAACAATAGTCCTTACAAGATTAAACGACATTAACTTTTAATTAACGTAAAAATACAGGATGTTATAGTCTCCCCAACTTAAAAGAATTTCGTCCCGAAATTAAGAATAAAACATAAATGAGCAGGAGACTTATGATGAAAGATAAGCGTACCAACGAACTGTGGTTGGCGTTCGATTACGGGTGAGATGTTTTCACTTTATGGAACCTTACAAGTCTCCTTGACATAATGCATACAATTTGAACTCTTAAAGTGAAATACGAGGACTCTTGAGAATTGGCACATGAAACGTTGGAAGACGATGACGAGTACCGTGGTATATTAGACAAATCTAGAACGTATTTACGTAATAAAGTGATGGACTTGAAATCAATGAAAGACCATCAATTGTAAGAAAGGTTAACCGTCGGAATAAGAATCCCAACGTCACCGAAACGATCTTAACACAATCTCGTGAATATTTATTGCTCCATTGACCAAACCGTCGATCTAAGAATAATACGATATGCGAAGATTTTGGAATGAGTTCACAACGATGACTAGAACATTGCTAATAGCAGGAAATGCATCGATCATTAAAATTAACGATCGATATTTACCGGACATACCACGTTAAACGACTATTTGAAACCGCTACAAGTCAATTCTCGACCCGTTATCCCACAAATCAAATGAATTTTATCAATCGGTCTATACTGCACCAATTGTCATCATGACAGCTAGATAAGAGGCACTTAGTGAATGAAAAGTTAAACAGGAGATCCATAGGATCACGAATGTTAGGGTCTTGTCATATGTGACGGTAAGACACTTGGATACATACCAGTTACGTCTTTTCCTTTATGCCAAACCCATGACTACGAGAATTACGAAGGTTTATGAACCTCCACGTCACAATGTAGTAATACGAGTCTCGTAGTCAAAACCAAGAAAGAGTTTTAAAGATTTCCAAGGTTAAGGGTTCAAAAGTGATTCAAGGAGTAACGCAAACAATAAGACATGCATTTGTAATCAGTTTTGCAAGGTAACAAATTTCCAAATATAGATTGCATACGTTTTAATCATCAAACCCATAAATACAGTCGAGAACATTCGTATGACTAGAAAGACATAACCACAAGTTGATAATGTCTTTATTTAGTAGAAAGATTGTTTAAGAAGACTACCATCACACAATTCATATGTTGATGATATCTCAAAATGAAAGTTGATAAGTAGGGAATAAATGGTTCGATATAACTAGATCAAATCAAAACATAAGGATAAAGGAAAAGAAATCAATTTAAGAATTTAAATGCTCCAAGCCTGGAACCAAAATCAACCTAGAGCGATCGGGTCCCCTTTCAAGTTCAGAAATCATGCTTTGGCTCGATAGGTCCAAACACTAACATTGGTTCACCCTTCAAGTTACTACATGTTTCTTGTCACTTGATTAAAACCTTGGTAAGTTGGAGATCAAGAAATGAGAATAGTCATCAAGGTGTGGTTTTCACTCCTAACTTGATGGTGTATTCCCAAGGTATGACCAAAACTTACCAATCAAAAAGTTCGATCCCAACTCCTTGTTGAGGATCCACAGAAATAAGACGAGGTAACTCACCATTAAGGTAAGGGAAATCACTCCTATCTTAACGGTGAAGTTTTACAAAAACAAAATATAACAAGATGAACTTCCTCATCAAAATCCAGAAATCACTCCTACTTTGATGAAGTCGTCTCATTGAGCAAATACAATTCATAAAGATGATATTATCATCAAGGTATGGAATTCACGCCTATCTTGATGATAATAGCAAGAAGAAAACATCGAAGATTGACATTTGTCACCAAAGTACGGGTTTCAATCCTATTTTGGTTTGGTGAGATCATGTCATTTGTGAAATGCCATTCCAAAGAAAATAATTGAAGTCAATCCTCGGGATAAGGAATCACCCCGATCAGAGGATGAAATTTTTATAAATCACAATTGGAAACCATTTATCGAAACGAATAGAGAACATCAGAGTAAGGGAATCACCCCTGTTTTGATGAGTTAGAATCATTTAGGAGATACGGGTGTTCTTAGTCATAGGTTGACTTGCAAACACTTGCATCTCTCACAGTGCAGACGGTACGGAGTTTGACTTAACGACGAAAGGCAAATAATATCAATTAGAAATCAGAAAATTTCAAGTTACATCAATGTAACAAAACGAACAATCATGCTTACAAGCTTAAGATCAAAGTTCGAGATAACAGAATTGTTGTGGTGTTCAAATCTTGGATGGTTTCAATCGGGAAGACGAAATCAAGGGCAGGAAATTATTCAAACACCACAATGAGATGTGAACATTCGATTCACAATCGAAAGGAGTACATGGACTTCTCAAGATATGAGGTCAACCATAGTCTTATTGAAGACACACGTACTTATACGTGATCATTCATCTCAAGGGTTTCGAGTCAAGTAAATGGATTCAATGATCGAGTCAAATCACCATTTCACTTTGCCTAGACAAAGTATCCCGAGATGTAAGAATTCCACCTATAGCATTGCATGTTCTTAGTTATGGGACACATCCTTAAGAAGACTTGAGAATCATAAGTAAAGTTTAAAGTTTTTGATGACCATTCGGGTTTATATTCCCAATATCTTTGGATATATTAAGATTCATGCACACGTTGGTCAAGGTATAGAAATAGATACATGAAACGCCCAACGTGTAGCGATGTTTAAATGTTGGAGTTGAAATGTAGAATGGGTTCAATATTAACAGGAACATTATATATGTTAAAATGAGGAGATATTGAAACTTGGTGATTAAACCAGTTCAAGAAATCAAGAAGATACAAAGAGGATGGTTCCATTTGGTAACGCATTACCATTTGGAATCGTTGACACGTCAAGGTAAATTGACCCATTTGCCTTAGAGACTTGTGTATGTTGACCATAGTTTATCACTCATCCCAGAAATCCCCAGGTAAGCATAACTGGTCTCGCAATGAGATTTATACGATATGCTTGCCTTAGCCCGAAGGCCTTTTGCCTAAAATCCAGAATACAGGTGTCTATGTGTCACACAATATTCTTTGGTTTATGAAATCAAAACCTTGATGAGATTTCATAGATTAGACATAGAGTCTAAGGAATTGAACCCACGACGATAAGTGTAGATTCCACATGTCGTGAGAATAAGTTTAGGAAGTTCATGTCGGGGAGGGGAGAGTCAAAGAGTTAAAGTTAAGTTTAGGGAGACAAGTAACTAAGTTTAAGCATACATAGGCAATCCTATGCTAAGGCATCAAGTTGCACAAAAGGCATAGCATTATGTAGCATGCAAACAACATGTAAGCACAAAGGTATAAGGATCTTTCTATGAGGTTCATGCAACTATAGTCTAGGTCACCATTTCTAATAACCTAAATCCCTATAGTTATGGGCTCTGATACCAATCTGTCACACCCCAACCTTGACGGCGGGGAAACGTCGAGGAGTGAGAGTTAAGATCGTTCACAGCCACATAACGCTATTAATATTCCATATATAATTTAAACATAAGTTTCAATTGTAACATTACAAACATATGTCTCAAGAATTAAAAGCATAACATAGAATGTAACAAATCATTCTTATTTCATTTATTTATCTAAGTCCATTCCTAGATGTGCAAGCTTCAAAGAGTAGATCACATACTTGAGGTATTCCTGAAACATGTTAAAAATAAAAGGTCAACATAAAATGTTGGTGAGCATTCCATAGTTTTCAATACATAAGTATATAAAAGATGGCAATTCAAGTCATAAGTTAGTGAATAAAGTGATTAGGGATGTTATGAACAATGCAACAATCAAACCTCGACAATGTTTTACAAGTCTCAAACGTTAAAAGTATATACGATCAGCTAAGTGTACTTGGATTAACCAAGCAGGCTTGTCTTACCCATTGATCTATGACTTCGCTGGGCTAGCAATAGTTAATGATTGTACATATAACGCCATAACATGTTAACCACAAAAGTTCAACTAACACAACTTTGCATGATGAATTGCCATAAAGATTACAAGTCTCAAATAAGTTTACAAGTGCAATGATATAAGTTAACATGTTTCACCCCAAAGTGTGAAAATAAGCAAAAAGGGGTATGGTAATACTCACATGATCAAATAAGTATAGAATGACGATTAATAAGAAATGTAATAAGCAGTGATCCAATGTGTTCTTCACAAGGCACCTAAAAATTATATATATATTTACAACGTTAAAGTTAATTGTAATAAGTTTAGCAAATTAACGTGAACTAAATTTCAATTTGATGTTTGAGGCTTTGTCAATTATATTTAACAAATGGATATCAATTATATTTTCTTGGGGAACAATATATTTATATTTTATATAAAGATGTGAAATAAGAATAACATTTATAATAAAGTTTGTAATATTTATAAAAAAATAAGTCTCATACCTAAATAAAATAAGCACGTTTTTAAACAATAATTTATACTGTTATTTGAACAAATAATGATTTAGTGAGTTTATAACGATATTCATGTCTATTTTATAAGAAAAATAATTAAATATTTATTTGAGCAAATAACTATTAGTAATAAAAATATTTTAAGTTTAACTTATGGAAAATATCTAAATATATTATTTGAACAAATAATGATTTAATAAGTTAAACAATATTTAAAATCTATTTTACCAGAAATTGAACTAGTATATTCATTTGTTTAAAATAATTAATAATTATATTAAAAATATTAAAATAAATTTCATGAAAATTAGCTGGATGATTTTAAAAATATTTGAAGTTTCTAAAAGTTATTTTTATAATTATTATAAATTTTCCATAACTATTTTAAGGCCAAAAAGCCTTTAAAAAAAAGATGAGGCTGCCCGGGTTCGAACCCGGGACCTCATGGATGTGGGGAGAAGCCTTAACCAGTGAACCAGGGGCAGTTGCCGTGCTAACTTCCGGTTTCAAAACTTTAAAAACACAACACCCAGAAAAACCTCCAATTCTAGGAACCCTAGAATGTTCTTGGATCAATTGAAGGTCAATTTGTGTTGTTAACGCAATGATCATGGGGCTTTCACTCCCCATGTAAATCGAGTATGTAGGTGCTTTTAATTACCCGGTATTGAAGTGTAGACCACAAGAAAGATGATGAACAGGTCGCGACCCAAGTATTGTTTGATGATGCTCAAATGACGATTATAAACAAAATTAATTGCACAGGAGGCTTCTAATTGTATTAGATATGGAAAGCCCTCTGTCAATTTCTGTTTATGATGCTTGGACAATGGGTTTTGATTGAGTTGTAGGTTTGTGATGACAAGTGAATCCAATGAAAGGTTCTAGTATGCTTCAGGTGGAATTGAGTTCGGCAGAAGTTTAGGATTAGTTTAACGTTCGATTAGGATCCATTTACTTTGGTTATTATTGAGTTTAAATGATTGAACGCCCCGAATATTAAAGGTATCGGTTATGTAATCGATTGAGCTTAGTAACGGCGTTTAAATGTAATTATTTGATGTATACCGGTTCGAAAACAGTGTTAGAACGGTTTGGGGATGGTTTTGGATCCGGTAAGCGCCGGGTTTTGATGGTTTTGGGTGGTCGGAGACCGCCGGAGGTTGGCCGGACAGTTGGCCGGAAAAACGGGGTTAAAGGGGTGGTTTTAAAAAATGTTACACTTTGACCCCTTGAAGTTTGTTTTATTATCTTATGCACAAACTTTAGTGTTAAAGTTTCTAGATTAACAAAATGGCCCCTTAAATTTAATCAAACTTTAGTTTTATATAATAACTTTCCAACTGGTAAAATTTATTATTATTATTATTATTAATTATATACAATTATCATTATAATCTTTCAAGTTTAAGGATTAGAAGTCAAATTAAAGTAATGAGCATAAGTAACCCACGAGTTTCATATTAGGCAACAATAGTCCTTACAAGATTAAACGACATTTAACTTTAATTAACGTAAAAATACAGGATGTTACAAGTTTCGCACGGCAGAACACAAGTTCGCCGGGTAAACCAAAACGCAAACTGTGAGCGATATGTATAGATTCGCTCACAGTTTCGTTGGACTGCCAAAACTGCTAATACTAAGAACATACAAAAGGAAACTAACAAAAAGTCCTATTACAATTAAGGTAAACAACTATACTAAAGGAGTCCAACCTAACATGATCTCTAATCCATCATAGAAAGCTGAAATCAACTCCCACTTAGCTATGCCATGTGATGTGGCAAGTTCTTAGCGTTTCTTTAAACCGGTGAAAAGCTTCATGGAATTGTTCACCTGCTTGTGTGTAAATCCTCGAATGGCTCGCCTTGCTCACTTGTCCTTTGCGAAGTATAGTATTTATCCAAGAATTGTTGTTGCATTTGAACCCATGTGTGGATGCTTGCGGATGGTAGAGATAGGAACCACTATTTGGCCTGTCTTTAGGTGTGAATTAGAATAGGACCAATTAAATCATCAGGTGATAAAAACCTTTGCAGGACCGTTTAAGGGCTTAAACACAATACAAACAAGCAACACAATGAGGAGATTAACTAAACTTTAATCAAATAGTGAACTGGGTAACCAAAGGTGATACAAAGAACACAAGTAAAGCAAGAGACAGAACAAGAGAGTATGGGTTTCAAGGAGGCAGTATATTGCTTTTTCAAGTTCTTTTACAAGTGTTACAAAGCATAAGAAAAGATACAAGAACTTGAAATACTTATACTACAACCTACAGCCGGCTATACTTTGAAAGACAGCTGGATACAATTGACTAGACACTAACAAAATCAATTGTAGAATCAAAGGATATCTGCCTTTTGACCTTGTGACTATGACATGCCATAGCTCACATCCTTATACATTACAAAAAGGATAAGTACATAAAGTGGAAAGTTACAGACTCAAGACCTCAATGTACAGTTACCAAAAGCAATGCCCTTTTCACCAACTCATGTAAGTTGGTGACTTTACAGAGACGCGGCGGAAAGGTGCTTTATGGAACAGTACATCAGATAAAGCATGTGTACTAAAAGTCTTCGGAAGAAATCTGTCTTCATAGGTTGAAGCTTCGAAGACTTTGTCTTGAAGCTTCGGAAGACTTCATGTTTGGCTTCGGAAGATATTGGTCTTGGCTTCGGAAGATTTTACACTTAGAGTATTTTCTAATGCTTTGTGTAAAACTTCCGAAGCATTCTTCACTTCAGTACTTAGTGCATGTTGCTGAGACACTTAGGCTGTTTTGGGTTGCATCAGACTTAGGAATCCTTACAAACTCCCCCTAGGCTGATGCTACCAAAACACTTGAAGATCTTCAATGTTGGTAGTCTTCAGTACAATCAGGACCATTCCTTTCTTCATGAGATGGTCAGGATCATCAAGACTCTCATAGTACTTCTCATCTCAAAGAGATCATGCAGAGGTAAGTTGATTATATCTTGCCATGAGTAGACATTCTCAACACCTTGATCTCTGATAACAGTCCATCTTTCTGGATTAGTAGAGTAAGTCCAGGACAAGATGGGTGTCTCACTAGTTAGAGGAGCCACTTGAATAGGAGTTGTTTGGGCTGCCTCATCATGCACTTCCTCAGGTTGATTTGATTCAGCCTGAGGTGCAGAGGTAGATGACTTTGGCTTCTTCTTCTTAGTCTTTGGTTTAGAAGCCATCCTTCTTCCTCTTGGATGTCTTTAACTGAGAAGACTGGTCTGCAGCATCATGTTGATCATCAGTGTCTTTCTCAGTTGGGTGTTCCTCCCTCACAGGTTCAGAAGGAGAGGGAGTTTGACCCTGCCTAGGATCAGAAGATGAAGCTTGCTGAGGCTCAGCTGGAGGTGCTGGTTGAGGTGTCTCTGGTTGTTCAAACTTGACCTCCACTTCAGGTGGGACTTGACTTGGAAGAGAGTGCAAGTCAATGAGTTCTCCACTTTTAATCTTCTGCTTGATCACCCTAATATGCTCATCCATAGTGGATAGAGACATGGGCCAAGTCTCCTTCCGGAGAATCCATACAGCTTCAAGAAGCTCACCATTCTTTGTCTGTCAGCAGACTTCTTTGCATTCTTTTGAATGATGGCTCTTGACTTTGCAGCTTCTTCCCTTAGCTTCCTTTTAGTTGTCTTCTCCTTGACTAATCAAGCTCAAGTTGCTTTAGATACTCGAAACTCAATGAAGTCATAGGACAAGGGAAGAAGTGCATCTGCCTGATAGAAGCCTGTGGCACTCAGGTAGTTGATCATCTTGATCCTATCTTCTTCTTTATCTACCTGAGGTTCTTGTGGAGCCACATCTTCCTGTGCAGGACTTTCTTGAACTGGTGAGAGAGTGGGAGTATGCTTGTAAAGTCTTTTCTGTCTCTTCTTCTTTGAGTTGGAGAAGTATCATTGCATCCTCTTTCTCCTTCAACTCTCTTGACACTTCCCTGTCAGCCAGTTCATTTAACTTTCTAAGGGGAGGGAGATGATTTCATCAATGTCATAGTTTCTGGTCTGTAGATAGGTAATCCTGACTGCCCTTAACTCATCATCTTGAGTATTTGGTCTGGGAGCAGCCCTGATTGCAGCTTGCATGAAGCTAGATGACCCAGTAGAACTTTCTCCCCTTAGTCTCCTTTTCCTCTCTCTCTCTTCCTCCTCAATTTCCTCAGGAGTCATTATCCTTTTCCCTTTGTCACCAACAGACCTTTGTGACTCAGGGTGGATTGAGGCTTGGCCTTCATTGCTTGGAGTAGCTTCCATGCTCTGGCCAGAGAGAGGCTGAGAAACACCTTCACCAGCAGGTGTCTCAGATGGAGTTTGGACCTCTGCAGCAGTTGTTGATGATGAGACAGGGGTCTCAGGTTCTGCCACTGGGCCTTCAGTCAAGGTTTCCCCTATGAAACTAATCTTAGGGTCCACCTCAACATCCAGTTGACCATGACATTGCCTGATTCCCTAAGTCTCCTTCTTAGAGTAAACTCTTGCAAGGATCCTGTCTTGGATTCTTTGAGCCAGCCTGTCAGCTTGTCTTGAATTGCTTGGATTGACAAGTGGCAAGTTGACTAAATCCAGTCTTTCATAAAAGCTCAGGCTTTGGATTGAAAAACTTCTTGTTGGCCTTGAACTCTTTGAAGTATAAGGGCTCTCCTGTCATCATCATACCTCCACCTTATGATGTGATTGCCAGTTCCTAGTGGTGGAGATGAGACAGCCCTTGGTATACCTTCCTCAAAGAGACTCCTGATGAGAGAGTCTATAGAGTCCACATTAATGTGAACTTGAGGAAGTTGCTGAGAATGCACAACAGCAAGTGAGGATGGTGAGTCCTCTATGTCCATTCTCTCTGAAGAACTCCCAGGTTCTGTGTGTTGTTGTAACAACTTTCTCCCCTTTTTGGTAGCATCACCCACTTGCATAGGTGAGCTGGAGGATAAGTCAATCACTTCCACAGGTTCTTGTGTTCCTGGTTGAGCTCTCCTTAAAGGTCTCCCAGCTAGTTTTTCCTGCAGATATGAAATCTGTAGTTGTGATCATTGACCCTGTTTTGCAGGTAGTCACCTGAGATTCCAAGTGACTAACCTTAGAGACTAAATAGGTGCATGTTTTTGACAGTTTTTGCACCTTTAGTCTCAAATTCCCCTCATCTTCATCAGAAGATTCATTGGGGGATGAGATGATTGGACCAAAGTCCTCTCTCTCACCACCAGCTTGAGTTTCTTGGCTGCTGGTTTTCCTCTGCTCACTGGCAGCCTCAGTTTGAGATGCCAATGGGCTGAGTTGCCATGGTTGAGGTCTTAATGATGTAATCACTTTCAAAAGTGAAAGCCTCTTCCATATGGACATCCTGAACAGGTTCAGAAGTGTCCACCTCAGTAATAGGTGACTGATGGGGGATAGACTGAGGAGAGGCAGAGGTACTCATCTCTCTTTGAGTAGGGGAGGAGAAGAGAGACTCATGGTACTCACTGAACCTAAGTCTTCATCAGTGTAAAAGGATAGGTTGGGAATTGGTTGGTTAGATCCAAAGGCTGGGGATGGTAACTGTCCCCTGAAGGTTGTTCACTTGAGTGTTGAGACTCAGAGTGAAGGCTTAGGTTGTTGGGCTAATGAGCTCATCAGGGTGAGCTTGAGGAACCTCAGCCCTGATAGGTAAAGTAATGGGAGTGGTTTGCTCCTCAGGAGAAGTGGGAGCTCTAGTGTCCACTTCTTCCTGTAAGGTTGAGTATTTGGGGGCCTGCACAGACTCAATAGCCTGAGCAGGGGTTCGTTGGATTTTCTTTGGTAGGTGAGGGTGATTTCTGGTCTTTTTAAGGGTAGGGACAAAAAAGGTGTGGGTTCAACACTAGTTTGTGTTGCTAGGTTGTCACCTTGAGCAATGAGCTCTAATATTTTTGGGACTAGGGCTGTTTCTACCCCTGAGAAGCCTACAGTGGCTTCTTCATTATTTTAAAGATGCCGGGCTTCATCTGTCCCAATTTAAGAATATTACCTGTTTCCCTCAACTGTGAGCCCAGTTCACAGTTGAGAATGTGTTGAACATATCTAGGAAACATGTAATACTCTAAGGAGTCTAAGTTTTCAAGTAAATTAGTATAAACAAATTGTGAATACCTGAACTTGACCCCCTGAACCATTCCATGAACTATAAAGGAGAGATCCTCAGGAATCTGGTCCCATCCACCATGCTTGTTTGACAAGCTGTGGATAACCACATGGAGCAGGAATTTCCATTGGGATGAGACCTTCCCTTTCCTAAAGGTCTTTACAGAGAAATCTCCCTCATAGCCCATCTGCTCAAAGAATGATTAACAGCTTCTTTTGGGAAGGACACCTCACCTTCTTCATCATCCAGCTGCAGATGTTGATTGATGATGGCCGGAGCGATGAAGATTGTCCTCCCTTGCACTGTGGCAGACAGTGCCTTCTCCCCATCCATAATGACCTCTTGGCAGGTCTTCCAGAATTCAAGCAAGTGATCCTCATATAGAGTAGGATCAATGGTCAGGGAGGTGAAATAGTTTGACAGAGTCAAGAATTTGCAAATCTCTGAGAAACTTGCATCTTTCTCAGAGCTTAACAGAGCAACTTGATTATGTTGCCTGTGAAGTTGCATGGAGAAATCAGGGTTGTTTCTGCGGTTAAGGTTGGCCATTTCAGAAGCTTAAGGGTGAAGAAAGGTAGAAAGCAAAGGCGGTTTAGAGAATTAGGTTAGAGAAACAGTAGAATTAAGGAAGATAGTGGGAAAGAGGGGGAACCGTTGGGTATTTATATGAAAAGGGATTTGAACCAAAGTTAATGAAAGAGGATAAACTTTGAAATCCGGAAGTCGGTCCCCACCTCTGAAAAGGTAGTTTACTTTTGCTCAAAAAGTAGTTTTCTTGGAATTCGAAAAGCTTCCGAAGTTTATTTGTCTTCGGAAGTTTTGATTGAAAAAGCTTCCGAAGCTAAAATGGCTTCGGAAGATTTTACCTGAGATTCTATGAAGATTTATGCTTCGTGAATAGAAATAACCTTGGATGCTTTGTATAGGATAAACAAAGCTTCCGAAGGTTATTTTTGCTTTCGGAAGGAAAAGTCCTTAAAAATAATAAGTGTCTGAGATAAGATTTTTAAGCTCGGAGATGTTTGATTCTTCCGAATCTAAAATCTCTTAGACAGTTATGTATTTTGAAGACATGTTTTTCTTCCGAAGATAAATTTATCTCTTCCGAGTATCAAAATTTTCAAGAATCTGGAAAGTCTTCAAAAAGAATTTTACATTCCCATCCAAAGAAAACATGAGCTTATGAAAGTGATGACCTAGACAACTTAGGACACACATATTTTAAAGAAGAATAATTAGAATTAGTTTTAAAGAAAAAGTCTACTCAAAGTTAATCATCCCAATAGCTGATATCAGATACTTAAATCTCTGTCATCAAGCTTTTGTGAACAGATCAGCATATTGTTCATCTGTATGAACTTTGACTAGTTTAATTAATCCTTTTCATAGTTATCTCTTATTAAATGATACCTGATGTTGATGTGTTTGGTCCTTGAGTGCTGCACAGGGTTCTCAGTGATAGAGATAGCACTATTGTTGTCTATGTGGATAGGAGTCTCTTTGAAGTTAAATCCATAGTCCAGCATCTGATTTTGAATCCAAAGCACTTGAGCAAGCAGCTTGCAGCAGCATGTATTCAGCCTCAGCAGTTGATGCAGACACCACAGGATTGTTTCTTGCATTGCCATGAGACCACCCTTCCACCAAGGAATTGACATCCCCCAGATGTAGACTTTGCAGTCATATTGCAACCACCATAATCACTATCTGTATAGGCATACAGATTGAAATTTGGATTCTTGGATACCATAGACCAAGTGTTGAAGCACCTTTGAGGTATCTTAAAATCCTTTTCACAGTGATTAAGTGAGACATCTTAGGGTTGGCTTGATATCTTGCACAAATACATGTAGCAAACATGATATCAGGCCTGCTAGCTGTAAGATACATAAGAGACCCAATCATAGCCCTGTATAAGTGTTCATCTACACACTCCCCCTCAAGATCTGGACCAAGGGAGTGGTTTCTGGCTATGGGTGTCTTAGCAATCTTACAATCAGTCATGTTGAACCTCTTGAGTATGTCTTGAACATACTTTGACTGACTTATGAAGATGCCATCTTCAACCTGCTTCACTTGAATTCCCAGAAAGAAGTTGAGTTCTCCCATTGAACTCATCTCAAATCTGTCTTTCATCAGCTTCTCAAAGTCTTTGCAGAGCTTTGGATTAGTTGAACCAAAGATGATGTCATCTACATATACTTGAACCAGCAATAAGTCATTTCCCTGTCCTTTGATGAAGAGAGTTCCATCTATAGTACCTCTCCTGTATCCATGTTTACAAAGATACTCAGATAGTGTCTCATACCACTTCCTGGGTGCCTGATGCAGCCCATAAAGAGCTTTGTCAAGCTTGCAGACATAATCAGGATGATCAGGGTCTACAAAACCAGGTGGCTGTTTGACATAAACCTCCTCATCAATCACTCCATATAAGAAAGCACACTTTACATCAAGTGGTAGACCTTGAAGTTCTTGGATGCAGCAAATGCCAGGAATATCCTAACAGCTTCTAGTCTTGCTACAGGAGCAAAGACATCAGTGTAGTCAATCCCTTCTTCTTGTGTGTATCCTTGAACAACTAGTCTTGCCTTGTTCTTGATGATGATTCCTCTATCATCCTTCTTATTCTAAAAACCCATTTGGTTCCAATGGTAGTCTTCCCATGAGGAAGAGGACAAAGGTTCCAAACTTTCTGCCTTTTGAATTGAAGCAGCTCTTGTTGCATAGCTTCAACCCAACTTCCATCCTTTAGAGCTTCATCAACTTTCTTGGGCTCTATCTGAGATAAGAAACAAGAGTGAAGACAAACATTTGCTTCATGGGTTTGTCCTCTTGTTCTTACCCCTGTGACAACATCTCCAATGATGTTTGTGGTGGGGTGAGACTTGTGGATCCTTAGCTGAGGGATCACAAAGTTGTTGAGAAAGATCCAAATTTGAGAATTTAGATCTGGTCTGGAAGATTCACCCTCCACATTATCACACTTATCAAGATTAACTTGATCCAATGAGTGTGAGACATCATTGATGTTGTCATCTATGGTATGGTTATTAGCATCAAGAAATTCCTGATCACTATCACCATCACCATTGTTGTCTTCTACAAGTGAGGTGTCTTTATCTGGTTGAGAGGCCTCTGAGCTGGAATTTGAAGGCATGCCAGATGTATCAGCTGAATTTGTCATTGTTGTGCTGATAGAAACCTCATTTGCTGAAGTAGTTCCAACTGGAGCTGAAGATGTATGAGTTGAAGGTCTTCCTAGCTCAAATCTTGGATCAGGATCACCTGTATTTAGATTTTCTGCAGATCCTGAAACATGCTCACAAGATTTGTTAAAACAGTTGGTAACTAAATCAAGATCAAACAGCCAATCCGGACCAGAACCAGCCACACAAGGAGTGTGCTCATTGAAAGTCACATTGGCTGACTCCTCAACAATTCTAGTTCTGAGATTGTATACTCTATAAGCTTTAGCTTGAGAAGAGTATCCAATGAAATGTCCATCATCTGATTTCTCAGCAAACTTGGCAATTTGATCTTTGGTATTCAAGATGGTGCAGGGACATCCAAATGACCTGAGAAAACCAATGAAAGGTTTCCTCTTGTGCCAAAGTCATAAGGAGTCTTACCATGTGTCTTAACTACTAAAACTCTGTTTTGCACATAGCAAGCAGTATTACTGCCTCTGCCCAGAAGGTGATAGGCAGTTTAGAGTCAGACAACATAGTTCTTGCAGCTTCAATAAGTGTCCTGTTTCCCTCTCAGCAACTCCGTTTTGGCTGAGGAGTCCTGGGAGCACTATATTGTCTTGTAATACCTTTTTCATCACAAAATGTATCAAGGATTTGGTTCTTGAATTCAGTTCCTTGATCACATCTTATGGTTTTGACCTTGTGATCACATTGATTCTCAACTTTTAAGATGAAATTCTTCAGAATCTCAGGGGTTTCATCCTTAGTTCTAAGGAAGAAGACCCAAGTGAATCTTGTAAAATCATCTGTGATCACCAACAGTAAGAGGTCCTTCCTAAACTCATTACACTGGTGGGGCCAAAGAGATCCATATGTAACAAGTGTAGGGGAGTAGTGATGGAGTTCTTTTCCTTAGGCTTGTGAGATACCTTGTGTTGCTTCCCTTTCAGGCATGCAACACAATGATCATCACTTGTAAACTCTTTCTTTGGCATTCCAGTTACCAGATCATGTTTAATTTAATTTATTCATTTCTTAAAGTTTACATGGCACATTCTTTTATGCCATAGGAAAGACTCATCACTATTTGCTTTAGATAGAAAGCATGAAACTTCTCCAGAGGGAGATGTTTCTTGCAAATCCATCTTGTACATGTTCCCTTTCCTGGGGGCTCTGAGCAGGATATGCTCATGAGGAATGACCACTCCAGGCTTGAGAACAATGCACTCATGCTCAGTAAAGAGCATGTTATGACTCTGATCACAAATTGGGATACACTCAGAAGATTGTACCCAAGCTCCTTAACAAAGTTTACCTTCTCAATGCTGAGCTTACCATTTGTGACCTTGCCCCTTCCAGAAATGTAACCACCTTCATCTCCCTCCAAAAGCAACTGGTCCTCCATCAATTCTCTCAAAATTATGGAGTAGAGACCTATTGCCTGTCATGTGCCTGGAACAGCCACTGTCAATTATCCAGACATTCCTGTTTGTCTTGAGCTGTTCCTGCACAAAGAAAATGATTAGTTACATTTGGAAACCCAAGCCTTACTTGTCTTGGGCTCATTAAGTGTAATAGAAGGTAATGCAACAGTAATAGATCCTATGGTTGTACTATGGGGATCTTCAGCTGTTGTTGATGGAGAAACCTCAGTCATTTGGTCTTTCTTAGACTTCCACACCACCTTTGGAGTCTTGGACTTGACCTTCAAAACCTTAGAAGCTTTTGGAACTTCACAAGTTTTGATGACTGATCCTTCGGAAGAATCTACAGTCACTGCAGCAGACTTCAGTGCTTCGGAAGAACTCCTTTCTTCCGAGACCAACTTTGCTTCCGAAGGTAATTTTCCATTTACCTTCTTCTTTGATTTGGAGCTTCCGAAGGAAACAGACTTTCCTTCCGAAGCTTGAGACTTCTTGAGACTCTTTGAAGTCTTTGTTTGGTCATGTGGACAGTACTTTTAGGATTGTATGGGCAATCCTTAGCAATGTGAGAAGTACTTTCACACATAACACACAACATTTTCTTCTTCAAAGAAGTCTCCTTTGAGAGCAAGACTGGCTTTGGTCACATCCCTTCTCCACCTTCATCTTGGTAGATGCTGAGACAGTTCCTTTGGGCTGTGAACTGTTCTTGGAGTTTGATGGTCCAGGCTGTGCAGCAGTGGTACACAGCAGCTCAGTCTTCTTCTTTGCACTGAGATGATTTGAACAAGAACCATGACTCTTAGCTGAGGAGTCTTGGTTGATGTCTTCAGTCCTTACTACTTTGAAACCTGCAGAGAAAAAACTTGTTTCTGCTTAGCATCAAAAGTAGCCTTGATTTCTTGAGCCTTCTTTGCTTTCCTTTTGCTCTTCCTGATCAAGTTCTTTCTTTGGACTTGGTCATCACAGTTGATTTCTTCTCCTCAGAAGGATAGTGGCCCTTGGAAGAATCCTCTTCTTCACTCACTCTTCTCAGAGGAATTCTTCACTATCACTTCTTCATCATCCTCACTTATAGGATCTATGAGAGGAAGCTCATCTTCACAAGTTCCACACCTAGGAGATCTTACAGACAAGATTGTGTGTGGAGGAGCTATCTCATTTG
The DNA here is from genome assembly GCA_025215565.1 of Flaveria ramosissima. Taxonomy (NCBI): domain Eukaryota; kingdom Viridiplantae; phylum Streptophyta; class Magnoliopsida; order Asterales; family Asteraceae; genus Flaveria; species Flaveria ramosissima. The sequence continues at coordinate 27,597,841 of CM046035.1, forward strand.
ATCCCAGTCCCTGTCTATTTTGATAACAAACCTTGTTGTGCAGGGATGAGAATCATGTTCTTGAAGGTCTCTTCTTCAAGAACACTCTTCTCTGCCTTGGCTTTGCTGATCACAAGCTCAGCCTGGCACTCAGTCAACTTAGTGATGAGATCTTGGATCTGAGTTCTAAAATCTGTATGTTCATGTTTTAGTACTGAAATGGTTTTCTCCAAGTCCTCTATCTTTAACTTGTAATCATTTTCAGACTTTCTAAAATCAGATTTTAATATGTTTAATGACTCAAGATCAGATCTCATCTCTAGGTTGTAGGACCTGTATCTATTTACTTTAGCAATGCATTCAGGGGAGCAAAGATGTTCCAATACCTTGGCTTCATCATGGTCAGCCATCAGTGCTTGGTTTGGAGAAGCATCCTCCACCTGAAAACTCCAGTCAAAGCCTCCCTCTTCAACAGCAACAGCAGCATGCTTTTTTTGTCTTCTCAGCCTGAGGGGCTTTGTCAGTGTAGTTTGGTCTGGGTTGTGTTTGGCCCCCATTTGCTTTAGGTGCCTTACACTCCCTAGCAAAGTGACCCATAAGGTTACAGTTGTAACACTTAACTTTTTTTATCCAGCCCAAACTTACCACTGGTAGCATTGCTTGGAAATCTTCTTCCTGTCCTCTTGTAGAACTTCTTGGCTCTGTGAGTGAGGAGAGCCATCTGCTGAACTATCTCCATGTATTCCAGGTCATCTGGATGGATACAGTCCAGGTCTTCAAGAGTGAAGAGATAATTCCCACAGCTTTCATCTGCAGACACAAAGGCTTGAGAAGAACTTGTCTCTTGGAATGGGCTTCCTGAGTAAAGTTCTCCCTTGGTGTCTCCGGGAAGGTGATGAAAGGACCCTTTTGTGAGTTGTCAGGTAGCATATGAGATGATGTTGGGGTTCTATGCTGTCCCTTTCAACCACATGAAGGGCTGAACCCATTTGATTGTTGGAGTTGCCAGATGAACCTTGCATGTTCATCTCCATCTGGTATCCACTGAGAATCCCATACAACTCTGTAAGAGTAAGAGTCTTAAGGTTCTCAGTCCTCTTGATCACCACACAATAGTGTGTCCATTGCCTAGGAAGTGAGGACATGAACTTCCTTACAATGTCCCTGTTCTCAAGAGGAACTCCTCCATCCACTAGGGTATCCACAATCTCAACATACCTGAAGTATTGTTGGGTCATGGTCTCACCTGCTTTGAAGGTGAAATTCTCAAACTGCTGCTTCAGAAGATCTTTCTTGTTCTCCTTGGCTTCAGAGGAGCCTTCATACATCAGCTTCAGTGCATCCCACAGCTGTTTGGCTGTCTTGCACTTCTTAAAACCTCTGTATACAGAGTTTGGGAGAGCAGTCTGAAGAGCAGTCATGGCCTTCCTGTCAATCTCTACTCTTTTTCTATCTTCATCTGAGTAGTTGGGCCACATCTTTAGGAATCATACCAGCACCAGTAGCAGAGGGGTGCTGGGTATGAAAGGTCCATTCTCAACAGATTCCCACATTCTTGAATCAAGAGACCTGATGAAGCCTTCCATCCTCATGCACCAGGTGTCAAAATCATCAAGAGTGATCAGTGGGGATTTGTTCATGGTTCCAGTCTCCATATCAGTCTTTGAGATGGAAGCCATTTGAAGAGTTTAGCTTTTTGTGTGTGTGAGGGATCTTAAGATGGTTAGATCTTATATCAAGAGCCTGGAAAGCTCTGATACCAATTGCAGGACCGTTTAAGGGCTTAACACAATTACAACACAACAACACAATGAGGAGATTAACTAAACTTTAATCAAACAGTGAACTGGGTAACCAAAAGTGATACAAAGAACACAAGTAAAGCAAGAGACAGAACAAGAGAGTATGGGTTTCAAGGAGGCAGTATATTGCTTTCTCAAGTTCTTTTACAAGTGTTACAAAGCATAAAGAAAGATACAAGAACTTGAAATACTTATACTACAACTACAACTACAGCCGGCTATACTTTGAAAGCCAGCTGGATACAATTGACTAGACACTAACAAAATCAATTGTAGGATCAAAAGGCATATCTGCCTTTTGACCTTGTGACTATGACATGCCATAGCTCACATCCTTATACATTACAAAAAGGATAAAGTACATAAAGTGGAAAGTTACAGACTCAAGACCTCAATGTACAGTTACCAAAGCAAGGCCCTTTTCACCAACTCATGTAAGTTGGTGACTTTACAGAGACGCAACGGAAAGGTGCTTTATGGAACAGTACATCAGATAAAGCATGTGTACTAAAAGTCTTCGGAAGAAATCTGTCTTCATAGGTTGAAGCTTCGGAAGACTTTGTCTCTAAGCTTCGGAAGACTTCATGTTTGGCTTCGGAAGATATTGGTCTTGGCTTCGGAAGATTTTACACTTAGAGTATTTTCTAATGCTTTGTGTAAAACTTCCGAAGCATTCTTCACTTCAGTACTTAGTGCATGTTGCTGAGACACTTAGACTGTTATGGGTTGCATCAGACTTCAGGAATCCTTACAACCTTTGCCACCAATGGTACTAGATGATGCCTCAAATTCGGATATGTGTAAGTAGGGTTCTTCAGTTTCCATACCATGGAATTGAGGGAGAATTCCTAAACATTGTGGGCGGACTTCAAAAGCTCGGCCCCTTTGTATTGGTGAAACTATGGGAGATGAATTGATAGCAATGGCGGACGGAAGTGACTATCCACACCATGTGCTGGTACATGATGTTGTGCTCTCAGATTGGCAGGTATGCCATTAAAAGGTTGACCTCCAAAATTCTTGCGAATGGGTGGTTGGGCATAACCACCATGATCTCGATTTGGTTGACGGTTTTGATATCCCGGCTGGTTTCCATAATCCTCAAGATCATATTGGTTTGGTCCATCCATGTTAACTTGATCTTCAATCCAATCTTCTACATAATTAGTGTGGTGACTACCTTCGACTGAAAAACGATCCGCATTGCTATGATGAGTCCCCTCCCTGTCATGCAGGAGACCTGGATAACGGATCCATACATTAGGTGCTGGTTGGAAGTTTATGGGAGGATGTTGGTGTTGCATCCCTTGATTCACAGGGACCGGCCCCTGAGGTTGAGGTTGCACAGGTTGTGGTTGATGTAAAGGATCATCAGGTGGAGGAAACACGGGTAGTGGGATGTCTCCCACAGGTGGATTAGGTTGTGGTCCTCCTTGATTTTCCGGATTATTCATCATTCTTGAATTGCCACTTTCAGGTGTCCTTGAAAGTCTATTGAAAATCCGTTGAGCAGTTGCTGATGATGTACCTTTTTCAAATCTTGTTTGACCACGAAGTTGAGAAATCTTTGAAGTTGATGATTTGTGAAACACACGATTCCCTCTTAAAGTTTTCTCAATTTCTGGATCAAAGTGCAATGGTGAGGTCCTTCCTGAAAATCTTGTATGCATTAACGTAATGGTAACCTGCAAACAATAAAACACAAATACCTCGCGTAATACTAAACAAAGAAAAAATTGAAACAAGAAACAGAAAAGTAAAATCTTTTTGGGTTTTTTATAATTTTTAAGAAAAGCAAGTAAAAATGATTAAACACTAAGCGCACTAATTCCCCGGCAACGGCGCCATTTTGATCTGGTTGTCGAGACTCGATCTAAAACAATTTAATTTATCGGTCTTAGCTACCTTTATTGTGTAAGGGTAAGTAAGGTCGTCTCCTCAGGGAATCTGTGGAAAGTGTTTAATTAACGTGACACGATTAACTAAAAGACTCAAACTTTATAATTAAATAACGAAAAACAAACTTGATAACGAAATTAATTAAATAACGAAAAACAATCACTTCCGGGTTTACAGTTCTGCAAGATCAACAATTGGTACTTTTAAATTAGGGTTTGTAAGAAACAATACTTCAAGATCTTAGCTTTTGATTAAAGTGATAACAAAGGAACAATCTTTTAAGACTCGTTCATTCACAATGTTACCAATTCACTTATATCACGTTGCCTACTTTTCTTAATGAGTTAACGATGCAAGGAAACCAAAAAACTGATAATCAAGCAAACAACTTTATTTATAAGCAAATCATTTAAATCAATCAAAACATAATGTTGCATTCAATAGATCAATGTTTTATACAAAAACCTAATCAATCATACCAATCGTCTCACTTTACAAGAATCGTACTCCCGAAAGCAATCAAGAGAACCTAGCCACACATCATCTTCATTCAATCTTCAATCTTGACTTGAAGAATGTTTGTGGACGATTTGGGGAGCCTTAAAACACCAAAAATCACCTCAAGTTCGTCACTTTTCGTCTCCAAGAAGTTCTTGATCGAATTAGGGTTGTTTTGTCTTAAATAAACTTGAAATCCCATGAAAATAGGGATTTGTTAGGCCACCGGCGTATGATACGCCGATACGCCGACCCTCTGAAATTTTTTGCTAATACGCCCATCAATACGCCGGCCGGCGTATTATACGCCCAGGGCGGCGTATCATACGCTGGTCTCCTAGAAAATTTTGATTTTCACATGTAACTTTTCACGAGCTTTCCGTTGACTGGTTGTGGGCCCCGTAAATCTTTTCCTAGCCCAAGTTATGCTCATTTTAAGTTACCATGGTCTTGAACCTTCAGTTTTTGCATTTCTTCACTTCTTGGGCTCCGATTTCCATCCCCCTTCTTTTATACTCTTCATGTTTCACCAAAGTTAGTTCCGGTTTCCCGTTTTGCATCTTTTCATCCAAAATAAGCTTACTTTAGCTCCAATCACCTATAATCCAAAACACGAACAACTTGAACTTGTTCCACCATAATCATGATGTAAAACCAAACATTTAGATCAATTAAACACCAAATTATTGACATGTGATCACATACATATACATAAGTATGTGGGTTACATTTAAGTAAAAATCATACCTTTAACAAGTGGTGGTTATGTATATGTAACCAGTTTTTTTTTACAACGGGTGGTGATTATTGGGTCATAACATATGTCGATTTGTTTCATAAGATAATAAAATATTGACTATGTGTTTATCTTTTTATAAAGATTTGAAAGTGAGGATGATGAACGCGAAAGGAGGTTCATGATGAAATTGAAGAGATGATGATGATGAAAATGAAGATGATGATGATGATGATGATGATAATGATAATGATGATGATGATGATGATTATGATGAACTCGTAGTACTATTATTTCATATACGAAACACAACTGTTACACTTACAAAACATTGTTTGTTTATTTAATTTTGTCTTATGTTTGGTGACATATCACTTGTTACTACATATATGAAACAATGTTTGTTAAATGTCTCTTAATATTTTGGTAATATTTTTTTGTAACATGGTTTCACTTATAATTTTTGATTTATATGTAACCATGTCTTCATATGTTTATATTTTTTAGTTCAATAAAATGCTTTGTATAGATTATATGTGTTATACTTACATATACGTAACTGGAAACGTATGTATATATGTAATGATATTCTTCATGTGATTTAACTAGTAAGAGGATTTGAAATTCGTTTAGGGGGTGTAACATTATCTTACGTATTTGATTGGGTTACGTATACGTAACACAGTTTCCGTATACGTAACACACTAATACATATACGTAAGAGAATGTTACATATTGAAAAGATCCATTCTTCTCTCTATTATAAATATTTACAAAATTAGTTTAGTGTTATTTTTATATATAAGTTTGTATTTGATGAATAACATACATGAGAGAGAAAAGAGTAATTTTAGGAAATTTTGTTTGATAGTGAGTTATTCCAAATTTAAAACAATATTATTTTCCTATTTTACCCTTAATGACTAATAATAACTACTTCATTTTTCATTTAATTACAATCATGCCACTAATCAATCTAAACGATTCATCAATTAAATCAAAGGCTATAAAGTGGTTTTCATAGTTTTCAATTATAATATAGTTTTCATTGAAACCCTCCCATATATATATATATATATATATATATATATATATATATATATACATATACATATACATATATATATATATATATATACATGTATATATATATATCTATATATCTTCCCTATCTATATCTCTATATCTATACTACATGTATTCTCTCTCTATCTCTATATATCCTATATCTCTCTCTCTATATATGTCTGTCCTCATGTCTCTCGTATACATATCCTATCTCTACATCTATATATATATATGTATCTGTATCCATATACAGAGGTATATGTATACATATATCCTGTCTATACATACAGATATACATGTATATAGA
>CM046035.1:27609129-27669702 GCA_025215565.1 Flaveria ramosissima
GATAACAAGTGATGATTTACAAAAATATTTCTCAGTACAGCTTTTATTATTATTATCTGTAAAAATTATTTAATCATCACTTTCCCCCTCTTCAAGCAAACCATCTATCTTCACACTTTCTACAAATGAATGATCATCATTAAATTTACTTTTGGTTTTTGTGATAGGGTCAACGGTCAACAAAATGTTGACTGAAGGTTTTAAGACAGAAGTTGGTTGAAAACCTAATCCATAGTTTAGTTCCTCATCCATTGTGGTAATGGATGAGGGCAAACATGTATAATCATGATTTATTGGTGGTGCAATATTAGAATATCCAACGTCACTTTTACCATCATTAATCTTCTAATTCATTTGAGACTTGATTATACATTCAACCATGTTTGAAGATAACTCAAACTTTCAACAGTTAGTTTTGCAGATAAGAGTTCACTGTTAAGCTTGTTAATTTCAAAGGTTAGATCATTATTACATGAAGTCAAATAATTGATTTTACAATCTTTATCATGAAGATTTAATTTTGATTGATAAGTACATTTATTTAAACCTTTTATCTTTTCTTTAACAATTTTCTCATCCTTATTATATTTACAAGCTTGATATTGAAGTTTTTCAACTTCTAAAATCAAGTGCTCGTTATGAACTTTATATCTTTGAATCATTTATACACATGCATTAGTACAAAGATTGGTGTATACCTTATTTGTGTCTTTAGTTTTTTCAGATGCTTCAGGCACTGCTTTCACCGTAAACATCTTCAGAACATCTTCCTTTTCTGCTTTAACTGCTGGAGTGATCTCAACATCCTTGACAATATTAGAATGAATAGGTGCTGAAGTTTCCTCAACAGTGTTAACTTTCTCTTCAATCATAGCTGGAATAGTGTCAACAGCTTCTTCTTTGCTTCATTCTTTTCCTTCTTCAGTTTTCATTTCTTGTGCCGGAGTAGTCTCAGCAGCAGATTCATTAAGCACCTTTTCATTATTTTTGATCTTTTTTTCAGCAAAAACACCAGCAAGTAAATCTTCAGAAACAAACTCAGTAAACAAATTTTTCTCAACACTTTCTTCACCATCCTGAATCTCTGCTACACAATGCCGTAGACAACTTAATATCCAAAATCTCCATCTGGTCTGACCAGTCATACTCTCTATTGGTCTGAGAAACTAATGCTCAGTTATTTGAAGAACTTGCCTTATCTCTTTTTGTTTCAACCTTGACTGTCACCATCTTCTTGCCATTGTCATTTTGATTTGTCTTTCTTTTAGTACATTCCTTGCAAAGTGGTCTGGTTAATCACAGTTGTAGCATCTTAAGTTTGTCTTGTCAAACTTGATCTTGCTTGAGTTGTATACACCAAATATTTTTCTCATCGTACATCACTCGTTACCATTCATTATCATTCATTTCCGTTCATATTGTATGTTTCGTACATTCATCGTTAACTTTTACTTTCAGCTGAACTAATACCATGTGCTATACCCCGAACATTATGCACGAAGCTGGTACTGGGCCGAAGTCTATAAATAGACCACTAACATTGTGCACGAAGCTGACTCCAGTACCTGGGGCAAACGACAAGGGTCCCATACGTTTGGTCAATCACAAGGATTAGACCCCTGTATGCATCCTCACGGGTTAGCTAAACCGCACACAGTTGAGCTAACACCCTTCATTGGGTGTGAACCTTCTTACATTTTGCTTGCAAGACTACTCATTCGTTCATTCATTCATTCTTTCCTTCTTTACGTTTCACTTTTCATTATCATTAACTTCTGCTTTCATTACATAATACTTTACTTCATTAACATAATCACACTACGTAAAGCCACAGAATAATACGTAATAAGGAACATAAAGAAAACAGACCATAAACATGCATAACATCATCATACATCATCCCCGGAAACATCCCAAGTCATAGCCTAAAAATCCTTCTTTCCCAAATTTCAGAATATTTTTCTTAGTCTTTCGGCGCATGGGCACACTATGCAGGCGCATGGACACTATGCGAGCGCATGACTGTCTAGGCACATGGGAACACTTAGGTGCATGGAAATTTGGGCGCATGGGTATATTTGGGCGCATGGCCAGCACTTAGGCGTCTGGGCAACTTTCTAGGAGCATGAGCCTGATTTAGGCGCATGGGCACTTAGGCATTTGGGCAGACTTAGGCGCATGACAACACTTAGGCGCCTAGGCATAATTTTAAGCGCATGGACACTATTAGGGCACATGAACCTTAAGCGCATGAGCACTTAGGCGCATGGCTAACTGTTTTTTCAAGCTAATATCATTTTTAGATCCAAAATCCGATTCTAACTTGTTCTTAGCCTAGTTTCTAGCATACTAAGCATCATAAACAAGCATAAATCATGAACTTAGTCAAAATCTTCCCAAATCTTACACCCACCCAACAGGGCACACACATACAAATACGGGTACACACCCAACATTAAATAAAACGTTAAAACATGCATTTCCAGCCCCAAAACAAGTTAAAACATTTAAAATCAGGGGTCTAGAACTCTCCTCTTGCAACTTTCAAGTAAGACTTCTTCAAACCCGAATGCTTATGAGCTCAAACACCTAAAAACACCAAAAACACACAACGAAGCACACACAAACACATAAGCACATACCCGAAGGCTGAAACTCAGCCAAGAACAACCCAAAACATCAAAAACTAACCTGAAATCCAACTTCTTCTTCTTCTTCTCTCTAGAACCGATAGAATTGTCTGCTTTCTCTCTCTAAAACCCGAAAGAAAGATGGTACAGGGGTTATGGGCGGCCATGTCCACCTTTTTGAACATAATAATAATAAACTTTGCCCCTTGTACAACTTTAACCCCTTGACTTGGGTTATTTTGTTTTTCCTTCTTTTTCTTCATTTTTTCTCTTCTTTTAAATTTTCGGGTGTTACAAGTCCACCCCCCTTATTTAGGTTTCGTCACTGAAACCTGTTACTCCTCGAACAGCCATGGGTAATGTTGTCTCATTTCTTCTTCAATCTCCCACATAGACTCATATCCCTTTCTATGCTTCCATTGTACTCGTACCAAGGGAACCACTTTATTTCTCAGCCTCTTCTCTTTTCGGTCAATGATTGCCACTGGTTGCTACATGGAACGTCGGATGAATCCTACTTAACTCATCGGGTAGCTCCAACCTATAGGCCACCTCTCCTACTCGAGCGATGATTCGGAAAGGTCCTATGTACCTCGGGCTCAACTTGCCCCGCTTTCTAAACCGAGTGATACCCTTCCAAGGTGAAACCTTCACCATGACTCTATCACCCACCTTGAACTCAATCGGTCTACGTCTCTTGTCGGCATACAACTTTTGCCTATCTTTTGTTGCTTTCATGAAGACCTTGATCTTTTCCAACTTCTCAGTCGTAGCCTCAATCACTTCAATGCTCCTTAACTCCTTCTAACCAATATCACCCCAACATACGGGCGTCCTACACCTCCTATCATATAGCATCTCATATGGTGGCATACCAATGCTGGCATGATAACTGTTGTTGTATGAGAATTCAGCTAACGGTAAATGTTCGTCCCAACTTCCACCAAAATCAATAATGCATGCCCGGAGCATATCTTCTAGCGTTTGAATGGTTCTCTCCGACTGACCATCTGTCTATGGATGATAAGCCGTACTAATATGTAACCTCGTCCCCATTGCATCGTGAAATATCTTCCAAAACTTGGATGTAAACCAGGTGTCACGGTCAGACACAATGGACACCGGTACACCATGACGAGCTATGATCTCCTTGATAACCAGATCCGCTAACCTCTCAGATGAATACATTTCACGGATCGGCAAAAAGTGAGCACTCTTTGTCAGACGGTCAACAATCACCCATATGGCATCATACCCCCTCGTTGTACGAGGTAGCTTCGTAATAAAATCCATGGTGATGTGCTCCCACTTCCACTCGGGTATATCCAAGGGTTGGATCTTCCCGTATGGCTTCTGATGCTCTGCCTTCACTTGCAAGCAAGTAAGGCAGTTACTCACATACTCCGCTACGTCGCGCTTCATACCCGACCACCAATAATCTTTCTTCATATTCTGATACATCTTCGTAGCACCAGGGTGAATGGAGTATCGAGTCTTATGAGCTTCATCCATGATTCGCCCTCGTAGATCCCCGTAAAGAGGGATCCACATTCATCCAAAACGGGTTCTAACTCCATGAGCGTTCTCACCCAATTCCGTCACTAGACCTCTCATCCTTTCGGAGTTAAGGCGATCTTCTCTCAACACCTCGTCTTGAAATTTCTTGACCTGAGTCATCACATCGGATGTCATCACCAATTGATAAGCATTCACCCGGATCGGTTCGGGTGTCTCCTATCGGCTAAGGGCATCCGCCACTACGTTGGTCTTGCCCGGATGGTAATGGATCTTGTAATCATAATCCTTAATGAGCTCCAACCATCTCCATTGCCTCAAGTTCAAATCCTTCTTCTCGAAGAATTACTTCTAGCTCTTGTGGTCGGTGAAGATAGTGCACTTCGTCCTATATAAGTAGTGCCACCAAATCTTCAATGCAAAGACCACAGCCGCTAGCTCCAGATCATGAGTGGGGTAATTAACCTCATTAATCTTCAACTTTCGGGATGCATAGGCTATAACCTTCCCTCGTTGCATCAGTACGCAACCCAACCCCGAGTAAGAAGCAACCAAATAGACTACCAAGTCTTCGCTCCCTTCGGGTAATGACAAAACCGGAGCTTGCGTCAACCTCGTCTTTAGCTCCTCAAAAGCCTTCTCTTGTTCTTGACCCCAAACAAACTTCATATCCTTACGGGTCAACTTGGTCAATGGAGAAGCTATCTTGGAGAAGTATCAAATGAATCTTCTATAATATCCCGCCAATCCCAAGAAACTACGAATCTCGGATGGCGTCTTTGGAGACTTCCATTGCATCACCGCCTCCACTTTTGCGGTCGACCATAATCCCTTTAAGATTCACCACGTGACCCACAAACTGAACTTCGCGCAACCAGAACGCGCACTTGGAGAACTTGGCGTACAATTTCTCCTTTCTAAGCGTCTCCAACACTTCCCGAATGTGACCAGCATGTTCCTCTTCACTCTTCGAATAAATCAGTATGTCGTCAATAAACACAATCACTTATTTATCAAACATCGACCGACACACTCGATTCATCAAATCCAAAAAAGCAGTTGGCGCGTTAGTTAAAGCAAATGACATAACGAGAAACTCGTAGTGTACGTAACGCGTACGAAAAGTTGTTTTAGGAATATCCTGCTCCTTCACCTTCAGTTGATGGTAACCAGATCGGAGATCTATCCTCGAGAACCAACTCTCACCTTGGAGCTGATCAAACAAGTCATCAATCCTGGGTAGTGGATATCGGTTCTTCACCGTCAACTTGTTTAGCTCGCGGTAGTCGATGCACATCCTCATACTACCGTCATTCTTCTTTAAAAATAACACCAGAGCACCCGAAGGAGAGATACTCGGTCGAATGAACCCTTTATCGAACAATTCTTGCAATTGAAACATCAGTTCCTTCATCTCAGATGGAGCCAATCGATACGGTACCTTAGCAACAGGTTGAGCACCATGTATCAGGTCAATCTGTGTGACATCCGTCACCTTAAGGTCCGTCAATTAACGTGATTTTCCGTTAACTATTCTTTGATCGATCATTCCTCATCTTTATTAACTCTTTATGTGGATATCATGCTTGCTTTATCATCGTTGTGCTTATGCTTTCATTTTAATCTTATGCTATCCTTAAAAACTTTTAAAACTTTCAACATCGTAACTGCCAAATATATCATTTGTATATAAAATTAACGTCACCAATAAAACCATTTTTAAGTTATAAATATCATTAAATACATTTTTATAATTAATATAATTAACCTAACAAAGTCGTTTTTCAACCGAATCAAATTTGGGAAACTCGGGGGTTAAGTGCAGGGACTAAACTTGACATTTTGCAAACTTGGGCTGGGTATATAAACCCATTTCCAGCCCTAAAAACCCATTACTTCATCTTCATCTCCATCTTCTTCTTCTTCTCCTCTCATCTTCATTCTAGCACCAAATCCGACCCGCTTGGTCTCGTTTTCATCGTCTAGACTTCATCTACAGCCTAGTCTACTCCATTCTAGCAGGTAGACGACCTTGGTTATCCCTTTTCTTGCTTATTCATGGCTGTCCAAACTAGGGTTTCGGGTGTTCGGGTTCAACCCGAACACATGAGGTTGTGTGGGTGTGTGTGAGGTCTTTCTGCGTGTGCTTCTTGTTTGTGCATGTGTGTAGAGTGTTTCTAGAAGTCCTTGTTGTGTAAAACTCGTGTTCGGAGCAGCCGAAGGCTGCTCAGCCCGTCAACAGTCACGATTCTGCTGTCCAGGCGACTGGGTCTGTCATGCGATTCAGTCGTGCGACTGGATGAGTCATGCGACTGAGCCATGCGTCTGAGTCAATCGTGCGACTGAGTTGTGCGACTGGGTATGTCGTGCGACTGTGTGTATGTGTGCGAATGAGTCATGCGTGCGAATGTATGTGTGCGATTGAGTCATGCGAGCGAATGAATGTGTGCGATTGAGTCAGGTGACCGAATGGATGTATGCGCTTGTGCGTGTATCGCACGACTGGAGTCCAATCGCACGAATGAAGGTTCAATCGTATGAATGAAGTTGATTCGCACGATTGAATGTTGATTCGTGCGTATGGAGGTTGAGTCGTGCGAATGGGTGTTGTGTGGTACGACTGAATGCTAGTCATACGAATGAAGGCTCAATCGTACGAATGAAGCTGATTCGCACGATTGAGGGTTGATTCGTGCGAATGGAGTGTTGAGTCGTGCGTCTGGTCCTGTCGTGCGACTGAAGTTGTTGTGTGTGATTTCCCTTCTTGTGCGTGGTGTGTGTATGTCGTGAGATGTTGAGGTAACATTAACACAGTTGCCATTGTTCGGCCACAAAGATTAAAGTCAACGCTATAAAGGCCACAAATACTATTCAAAATCAAATCAAACTAACGTTTTACAATTATCAACCGACTTATAACTACTGATAATTATTAAATACATCTTCAATGACAATAAAACTTTTACTCAAATATCATCAGCAATGGCGACAATGTCTAGTACTTGGATCTACATAAGATCTAGTACGTGTGTCTGTATGTGTGAGTCACACGCGACCCAACTGATACAACCCGAACCGACCGATCATTATTATGCGCTTATTTCATATCATTAATGCTTAACAATAACTGTCAATAGGTGTTTGACCGTTCATTTGCATTCAACATTTGGATACATTGATCATACATACTTACCACTTAACAAGTGAGTTTCGTGGCCCCTTTTTACGCTTACAATATTTCAATCATTTACAACTTGGGGGAAAAGTATGCTCACCCATTTTCAATGTTGTACAATTTACATACATGGAATCAACGTGATACTGTTTTTCAAGTACTTATCTGATACATGCTTGGGTCTGCAGTGTGGTTCTATCTTTGCAACTATTTAATTCCAGTGTGGGAACCGACGGATAGGTATTGGTAGTACTACTGGGTTGACACCCCCACCCTTGTTCGTTGGTATACTAGTTGGTACCATCAGTCGCCAGGAACGGGCCCTTGGGTGAATATATTCCGACAATATCTTTGTGTACGTCGCTAGGTTTGGTTGCAAAGCTCATTGTCATGTGATTTTACTTGTTTATATAACTGTATTCACGGTATTCCACATCATTTACTATATACAGCATCACTTACTTATTTACTATTTAAACCTGCGAGCTCACCAACAATTTTGTTGACCATTTTGAGCATATCTTTTTAGGTGATCATTCAAATGAGGAATCTAGGTGTGCTGCCTTAGTGGAGACCCTAGGATGCATTTTTGAGACTAAACATATTTGACAAACAATTTATTTTGAACAATTGTTGTAGTCTGATCTATCAACATTATTCTTTTGATACTTGTTCCCGGGTTGTGGGAAATTACATTACAATGTTATCTTCATGTGATTATGTGAATCATTTAACATGTTTATGCTTATGGCTATGTTGTCGTGAATATTGACTAAACACGACACAAGTCCCCTTGTTGTCGGGTGTTGTCATGACACGCTTGTCATCATTTATTATATTGCATCTCTATCGCTTACCATGTGTTATGATGATCCCGATCTCGTTACATCCCCGTGTTTCCACTTTTAGCGGGGGTGTGACAGATTGGTATCAGAGCCATTGGTTATAGAGAATTAGGCAATACGCTTGACCTAAACTATAACCTAGGAACCTTCATGTAGATTTGCATGCTAGGATATCTATGCATATTATATCTTGTGTATGTGTTCCTCGTTGCTTGATTGTTTATCTATCTGTTATGTGATCTTTCACCCTGTGAGAGAGCCTCTGTGCTCACTCCTTATGGAATGCTTCTATTGGATCTTCCGTCCCCTCTGCGCGCCGAGTTGGTTTAACAAATCCGGGTATTGAACCCGAAGAGATCTTCACAGATCATAATATTGTGCTTGACCTCGGACATTGAGATTAACCCTGAGGAGGTTATGTCTGAAACCTCGAAAGAGGAAGAAATAGACAACCTCCGCTAGACTAAACGTGATTATGTACATGGATTTACAACTGTTATGATGGACTATTATTGAGACATTACCAATTCATGGTGTGAGAACCACACATCTTGCATGCGATATGTGGTGACAATAAGTGTGATATTAACTTGGAATACTGGACTTGATGAGTGTTAAGGATAATACACTTTGAAATGATTTAAGCTTACGTGTTTACTATTTCTATGATTAGAAAATGCCGCCTCGAAGAGTTACCTGCAACAATAGTGGCGGGAGTGAAGCCCCAAGGGGCAGGGGCAGAGGCAGAGGTAGAGCACCAAGAATTAATGATGGTCCTGCCAGTAACAATCAGGATACAGGAAACTCTGATATGGCAGCTCTGATCGCTCAACAGTTGGCCGCATTGATTCCTACTATCGTGGCCCAAGTGAGCGATGCACTCCACCAACACCACCCTCACGGGGATGGTGGCAATGATAATGGAGATAATGGAGAGAGAGCTCAAGGTGGGATCGAAACTGAAGTGGGAAATGGAAACCCAACCGGAAACGAAAGCAAACAGGAGACCGGAAATGGTGGAACAGCCGGTATTGAGACAGGGGTTGTTAATACTGGAAGGGGTGTTAGGATCAGGTATTTGAACGAAACACCAACTGATTAATGTGTAAACCAAACCAAATAGTGCGGAATCCTATTTGATTGGTGATCCAATCAGTGAGAACGCACGTAGAATCAATAAGGTATTGAATCTAACGTTAAGAATCGATTAGGAATCGATCTACAGCGTTCTATGAACTTGGAGTATAAACTTGGAGGCTTCTGGACGGCTAGGGTACATCTGGAGTCGAATTGGAATGAATGCTTATGTTTTTCCACGAATTAGGTGGTATTTATAGGTTAGGGTTGCTCATTCGTACGACTGAACCATTAGTATGGTTCAGTCGTGCGATTGAGCCATGCGGTTGATCCATCCGCACGACTGAGTGTTCAGTCGTGCGACTGAGCCAATCTCATGTTACAGTCATACGACTGATCCAGTCTCCTGGTTCAGTCGTGCGACTGAGTCATTCGCCTGAAGTTGTTCATGCGTATGGTCCATTCGCATGGGCCATTCGCATGAGAACTTCATTTTGCTAAGTTTGAATGTATTCATTTATATAACATTATGTGTATCAATTCAAACAATCACAAACCTATATAATCAATTCAATATCAACTCATTAATGAAAAGTTAAACATTATAAATCACAAACAACCATTCTCATTTCATTAATATCCCAACCATTACATAAGAGTAAGACAAACAAGACATATTACATTCATATCAGGATCTAGGTACATATGTATCAACAAACTCCCCCTTGGACCTAGATCTATCTAATGTCTTACCTTCTGCATCACCTCTTCATACTTCTTGTACTTTTCCTCTCTTGTGACTCCTGCGTGAATCTAAAACGCAAAGCAGAGTCTTATGACATTTTGGAATTGGAGGGCTTGTACAATATCTTGTGTGTCATAGAACAGTGGCCACTTGTATAATGTGTAAACATCATTAGCAGACAAGTTAGTGAGCCACATTGGGTCAAACACCCTGATGGTATCCATTTGTACCTCTTTATTTAGAACTATGACCGCCTCCCCGGTTCTCCAATCATAGTACCACCACTTAAAGTGTGGAGTGAAGTCCTGTGGCATCTCCCTGAGAGGGATTCTTGACATTGTTCTTGCGGGACTCCACTTCAGCACTATCTTGGGCTTACCAGTGATGGGATCAACTTCAGAACGTCTGATATACCTCGTAGGTTGTTGAGGTTTGAAGTTGACCCACCTGGTGTGGTACTCTTTCTTCAGGGCAGCCTCAAACCAGCCTGACATCTTCCTTTGGTCAGCATATAGTAGCTTCAATTTCGCCAGCTGGTTGAGCTCAAACCCAGGGAGAGTCTTTAGATCATGTGGAAATCTAAAGTACTCTATGACCTTCTCCCTCTTAATGGCATAAACATTTAGATCCTCAAAATGTGCCCACGCTATAATCCTGCCTGACACCTTATGATGTTTCTTCACTCTGTAGAGTTTGGTGTAGACATTCTATTTAGGAGCGGCGCGTTGGGCTCGAATTTCCTCAAAACATGCGGCTCATTCTGCCTTTCTGATATCAACATCGTCGTTTGAGGCTTGGGCTTTTCCTTCAGTCTTCTCAGACTCATGCTCCATCTGGTCCAATACCTCAAATGTATCACTGACTAGGGATTCACCCAGATTAGGGACCACATTTCCCTCGTTGTCAGCATATTGAGGATAATACTCTGCTGTGACGTCTTCTGTCTCTATCTCATCAATGTCATTTAGCTCTTCGTCACTGGTAGACTCACAAGTTGGAGCATCCTTAATGATCTCATCTGGATTCAGCTTGAACATCTCAGCCAGTTGCTCATTTGAAAGATCATGAATTATTTCCCCTTCTTCAGGGGTATAACTCACAGATCTCCTGACGATCCCTTGCAGATCAAGAATCATAGTCAATTGAGTCTTGACCTGCTGAAGGGGAGCAACATCATATTCGTCCCTTTGAAAGTTTGGATCTACTTGATTTAAACATGTAACACATCAAACATTAGTTACTAATCAAGACAGAAATACATTAATCTTATATAAACATTAAATACATAAGTTTAATACATGATTCAAGTACAAAAGCTATCAAATACATAGATGTCTAAGCATTACTTTTGTCCTGAATAGCTGGATCCTCACTAGGAGAGTCAGAGGAAGAAGCTCGTTGGTCTTGATTTCTCTTTGATCGTCTTTCTTGACCCTGAGCTGAGGCAGATGCAGCTGCATCTCCTCCTTCATCATCATCATCCTCCTGTCTTTCCTCAGTCTTTTCTTCCTCATTCCCTTCATCATCATCACTCTCTTCATCTTCATCCTCATCCTCATCCTCATCATCATCATCACCATCATCACCATCTCCTTCATTTATCTTTAGAGGCTCGTCTTTAGTTCCTTTGAGCTTGAGCATGATAGTCCTTTTATCATCCTCCAACTCCTCAATCTTCTTTGCTGATATGACTCTAGGCTCTTGGAGTTGGGTAATCTCTTGGCTCTGAGTAGCCATTTGCTGTGCCTGCTGCTCAATCAGCTGAGCCTGCTGAGAGATCTGCTGGGACTGTGCAGCTGTAAGATCTGCCAACTGATGAATCTGCGCAGTCTTCTCATCATCGGCTGCTAACAGATGCATCACCATACGGTTCAGCGTTGATAGCTATTCCTCTACCCCAATGGGAGGCAGAGGTGATCCATATAGGTGGGTGGGATGTGATGATGGCCCGGCTTGGTGGCTAGTGGTAGTAGTGGTGGCAGTGGTGAAGATTGGGTTAGGTCTAGATGA
This sequence comes from Flaveria ramosissima, assembly GCA_025215565.1. Lineage (NCBI taxonomy): Eukaryota > Viridiplantae > Streptophyta > Magnoliopsida > Asterales > Asteraceae > Flaveria > Flaveria ramosissima. The sequence continues at coordinate 27,621,127 of CM046035.1, forward strand.
TAGTGGTGGTGATGTAGGTGTGAATGATATGGTGGTGGATGGGATATATGTAGAGGTGGGTGGTGTGGTGACAGTAGTAAGGGGTGTGGTAGTGGTAGTGGTAGCTGTGGTGGTGGCTGTGGTGGTGGATGGTGTGGCTGTAGAGGTGGTAGTGGTGGTGGCTGAGGTGGTGGCTGTGGTGGTGATGTAGGTGAGTCTGTGCTTCTTCTTCTTCATGCCGTGGGGCTGAGCCATCCTCTTCTTCCTCGATCCTGTCGAGGAGGATGCTCCCCCTAGAACACGGCTCGACGGCTCTGGAGCATACGTCGGGTAAGCAGCAGTCTCTCCCGATCCATTGGGGCGTTCACCAACCACCCGGTGCCCATGTTCTGTGGGAACGACTTTGCTTCCCACAATCCTAGTCAGTGGCTCCTCATCAGACTCTTCTTCTTCCTCACCAGGTATAAAATCCTGGTGGAACCCAGCCGATTCGGCTATATCTCCAGTGGGGGCAGATACTGGAGGTGTGCTATCAGTAGTTGTGCCCCTCGGTCGAGTGGGCATGGTATCTCCAGCATCCCCGCTATCATCATCATCAGAGTCATCGGAGGGTAGAGCAATCTGCTCAACATCTGAATCAAGGTGATAGTGGCGCCACTTCCTCCGAGCTGGCACCACATAGTCCTCACGGGCCAGATGCCCAAACAGTCTCCTGACAGGGGGTTTCACCTGCTTCCCCCTGTACACCTTCATCCGGCCTAAGGTGGTATCATCCATCACCTCAAGCACTACTTCATCTTCCTTCTCCTTCGGCAGGGAAGGGAGCTTCTGGTCTATAATCATCTGCAAGAATCGGGGGTACATGCAGAAGCCCTCCTTCCCTTTCCCCTCAATGTTCTCCACCAAGTAGGTGAAGATCGTCCTGGAGAAGCTGAACGGATGGTTCAGCACCAACGCTACATAGGCATTCTGGATCTGATCCGACAACTCATCAAATCCTCCCTTCCTGGATGCTATGCACTTCAGCAGTACATGAGCAAGGTACTTGAACTGGGGACACAGGTTGCTCTTGTTGAGCACCCTTGCATTGATGTCCCCAGAGTACTTAGCTCAAAGAAAACATCCTCTGATAGTAAGGGGGTGTAGTCTAGTAGGACAGTCAGCATCGTGCAATCGTCCCCCAACTGCAGCACAATCCTGAGATCCTCCTCTGTGATCTCAATCGCCTCTCCAAAGATAGTACTCCTGATACAGTGAGGCTCAGAAGATCGGTCAACTACTGCACCTTCCAAGAAGGCCTGCTGTATAGAACGATACGGAGTACATGGAGCAGATATAGCATGTGCTATCCTCGATCTCCTTAGAAAGGTGATAATGCCAGAAAAGTCTGAAGCATTTCTGGATGTCAGATCCAGATGAGCACAAATGTTGTGCATCGTACTCATGGTCCAGCGACTCGCCATCTGTTACACAAAGAAAGTAAACATTAGTATCCGTTGGCTAAAAATGTCTTAAATCACTTGGACTTGAAAATATTCTTTTCTGTCATGCGAATAAGGTTGTGCGACTGAGATCAAGTCGTGCGAATGAGAAGTACGACTGAGATCCAGTTGTGCGAATGACCCCATACGTACGACTGAGTGTGCGACTAGACTCATGCGTATGTAAACTCATGCGGTTACACCAGTCGTGCGACTGAACTCATACGCATGGTTCATTCGTGCGGTTTAGCTATTCGCACACCTCAGTCGTGCGACTGAAGTTCATCAACCTGTCCATTCGCATGTTGTTCTGACTGTTCAATTCAAATTCAATTTTTCACCAATTTTGAAGTTTAGACTTTGTGTTCTGGTTTATTAGACTCGCAATCCATTAGTTTAACACCTAACCACTTTAATTTTATTCGTTTACTTTGTTTTGTTAGGTTATTTGGCCACTTGAGTTACAGTTTTTCTAATGAGTCCGATTGTCCAGATTATGTATCAAATCGAGTGATATAACGATGGTTCTGCTCCGCAAATTACCTGTAGAGTCAGTGCAAATGGTCAGTACATGAAAAACAAGGGTTTATAGTGATCAAACAAAATTTTGGCAGAGTAACTTTAGTCGTGCGAATTAGGGCAAATATGTGGGTGATGGGTCTCTGCGACCGACTCCCCCTCTATTTATACTCAACTTGAATTCAATCGTACGACTGGGCTCATACGCACATTTCATTCGGGCGAACGGGGCCTCAGTCGTGCGATTGGTTCAGTCGCCCCCCTTCAGTCGTCCGACTGGAGTTCAGTCGTGCGACTTACTCATTCGTTCGCTCTTAAACATCCGACTGGGTCATTCGTATGGGCCATCCGGTTGAATGGTCCATACTCATGGTCCATTCGTACGAATGGCTCCCATTCGCATGATAAGTCCATACTCATGGTCCATACGTGCGAATGGGTCATACTTATGAAATTTTCTGCATTTCTTACCATTTGACATTTAAACCCTTTTTAAACTGTAGAATCAACATTATACGCATTTGATCATCTCAGACATGATCATTTTAACTTGAAAACTTTTGATCACCTCAGACGTGATCCTTTTAAACACTTTGTCACCTCAGACGTGACCCATTTATCTTTTGAAAAACACATGTGGTCATCTCAGACATGACCCTTTTAGGTGATTTAATCCCTTACTGAATTCCATGATGTAGTCCGACACTAAACAAACTGAAATGACTAAATAAATAAAAAATTAAACTGAAGTACAAAAATTAAACTTGTTTTTGAATTTTTGTGAGAGGTAAATCCTAAGATAGAAATCTACTGGATTTGGTTCCGAATAGGCAGCTTCTATTTAGTTTGACCATACCTGGACCAATTCAATTTTGGAATCATACAGGCAAGTCAAATCATTTGGGACTTGTTCTCAAAACCTTTTGATGCTCACTTCTCGGTTTTCCAGAGTCGTTAGCAATTTTAGGAAATCATACTGGTACTATTAGATTCCCACATTGATTTGGACTTTCAAGAATTGTAGCCACGATGATTGTGAAGGGTTTGCTAGAACACAAAATCCATGTTTAACCATTTAAACTTTCAGAAAACGCAGCGGATATGTAGCTTTTAAAACCGATTTTAAAGCTGAAAATTTCATGTTCTTAGTTATGTTTTAAGATGAAAACAAACCCAAATCAAAAAGGATCATTTATGTGAATGAACAAGCTATGAACATAATGAAATGCACATAAAATCACAGCTATATAAAGCTGTGATTAACTACCTTTCTGCAGCTGAAATGTCGACCAAAAGTGAGAGATTTGGGATGCTAAAATCGGCCAAGAACTCAAGTCTAGAGGTCCTCAAGTGTCTATACCCCAAGCCCTTGCAATACACCTTCTTGTTAGGTAGATTATCACCAAGAACACAACAAAGCTTGCTCTTCAAAAACCCCCAAGGAAGCTGCCAGGTTCGAAACTTTTGAGAGAGAAAGAGAGAAGTTTTTGTTGCATGCAATGAGAGTGGGTGGTTGAGAAGTTGAGAGACCTAGACTACTTAATGTGTGTTATGTTCAAGACCAATTTGGTCCAATAGAAATCAAGGGGGGACAGCCAAGGAGGTTTAAATTTGGGTTCCCTCCTTCAAATATCACACATTAAAAGTCTTGTAAACTAGACATACAAATAACAATTTAATGTGTATGTACAAGTTATATACAACTTATACAATTAACCATTTAACTTATAAGTTGTAGTTTCTCATTATTATTTGGTGTCATCTAACTAATTTAAATAACACTTCAAATAATATTATTGAACAAAATATTCTAATAAGTTGTTCCCTCTCATATGCAATTTATTTAGAAAACCCATTTTCTAAATTGGTGTAAATATTTAATTGCATGATCTTATCATCAATTAAATATTAATTGGTGTTTGCTAAGCTTGTTATTGGGTATAACCCGACTTGGATCATAACGTACTAACCACATCAATATTCTAAGTGTCTTGGGCACACAGAATCCTTTAGACTGTCAGTATATTTGTCCTCTTAAATCCATACACAGACTTTTGACACAGATTGGTGATAGTTTAAGGTTTATTATTTCAACCAACATTTGTGGATCCCACTCTTATATGGTAATCAACATTCCTCAGGAGTTTTTGGGTGGTCTGCGGGTATTTTTGACAAGAAGAGACTATTCTTAGAGCTTTCAAAGAGAAGCCAATCCTCACGTCAGTGCCATCGCACAGCAGAGAGGCGGCAAACAACAATGAATTCTAGAATATCTAGGTTATGCTTATCCTCAGGTCAGTGCCATCGCACAGCAGAGAGGCACCCAACCTATCTTCTTGTTAGAGCATCTAAATATTCTTTTGCACATAATGCACCAACAACATAAGTTATTAGCTTGATAGCATTTGCTTTTCATTTTTTTCGTGCTTTGATCTATTTATGGTCATCCGCACACATTTGTGGCGTTTACATGCTCATTACCCCTTATTGGAATATTGTTGATTGTGTTAACCAGTGATAAGATGAGAGCCCATAGTCAGTTGAACAACTTAGTTTGATCTTGAGATCACCAATCAGGTCTAATCATCTATTGTGTTGAATCTACCGACATATCATTTGTGGTCTAGCAACCTCTAGGTCTACTTTCGTTGTGTTACCTTAGTAGTTACCAGTTTTTCTATCATATTTCCTTTTATATTGCTCAGACTACACAGACTTATACTTTGAACTTTGCATCTTGTCTAAATTAAATTTTAAAGTCCCTCTTGATTTGTTCCTGTGTACTATCATTTTCCAAAGTATTTGAATCAGTATCACAGATACAATCTACCTTCTATCAGCTAGCCTCTCCTTCTCCCTCGTTTGTTTTTTGTTTTTTTTTTGTTTTTTTTTGTTTTTTTTTGCTTTTTTTTTGTTTTTTTTAATGTTACTGGCTGACCTATTCTCCCCCTAAAATTCTAAAATCATAACGGATTTACGTATTTTAGGATTTTAATAGTCAGCTAAATAACATGAATTTAATTTAAACAGAAAATAGAACAAAAAAAGAAAATAAAAAGAAAAAACAAAAAATTTAACTACACTGCATCAGACTACACATGATCATTATCAGGAATAACATCACTTTTCTTTTTAACGCCGTTGACCTCTAACAGATATAAAAAACATGGTTTGTCAAAAACTTTTGTATAGAGGTCAGCGCGTTAAAAATCAGTATTTATCTTTACCACATCGATTAAATTCTTTTCAAAACTTATAAAATGATATTTAATACCGATGTGTTTGGTCTTAGGATGTTGTACTGGATTTTTAGTTACTGCATTTGCAGCAGAGTTATCAACAAAAATAGGAGTAGAAGAGAAAGTTAAACCATAGTCCCGCATTTGCTGTTGTATCTAAATGATTTGTGAACAGCAACTTGCAGCAGCAACGTATTCGGCTTCATAGGTTGACAATGCAACCGAGGTCTACTTCTTACACTGCCAGGTCACTAATCTCCTCCCAAAGAATTGACACCCTGCTGATGTAGACTTGTAATTCATCTTGCAGCCCCCGTAATCCGAGTCACTATACGCCGTGAGCTCAAAGTCATCATCATGAGGATACCACAACCCAAGTGTGGGTGTTCCCTTCGGATAACGAAATATTCTTTTGACCCTAATCAGATGGTTCACCTTTGGCTTAGCCTGATATTTAGAACATAGACATGTAGCATACATGATGTCAGGTCTTGAGGCAGTGAGGTACATGAGGGATCCAATCATTCCTCGGTACATTGTGGCATCTACTAGATCTCCATTTTCATCGGCTGCTATATCATGGTTTGTAACAAGTGGAGTCCCAGCTGCAGAAGCATTCTCCATGTCAAACCGACTGAGAATGTCTCCCACATACTTGGTCTGATGTAGAAAAATCCCTTTGGGTGTCTGATCCACCTGTAACCCGAGAAAGAATTTCATCTCTCCCATGGCACTCATCTCAAACTCCGCCTTCATTAGTGCTTCAAATTCTTTGCATAATTCTTCGTTCTTTGAACTGAAGATTATGTCATCGACATAGATCTGTACTAGCAGTAAGTCTCCATCTTTTTCTTTGATGAACAGTGTGCAGTCAATGAATCCCCTGCGAAACCCATGTTTCACAAGATGAGTCGAGAGTTTCTCATACCAGGCCCTTGGAGCTTGATGAAGTCCGTATAAGGCCTTGTCGAGTTTGTACACTCTGTCCCGATGATAAGGATCTTCAAATCCCTCGGGTTGACTGACATAAACTGTCTCTCGGATTTCACCATGAAGCAATGCACTCTTCACATCTAATTGATAGACTTTGATCTTCATATACGATGCATAGGCAAGGAAGATGTGGATGGCTTCCATCCTTGCCACGGGTGCAAACACTTCATTGTAATCAATCCCCTCGACATGTCGAAATCCCTGAACTACCAGTCGAGCCTTGTTCCTAATAATGACGCCTTGGTCATCCTTCTTGCATTTCAAGACCCATTTGGTGCCAATGACCTTAGCACCTTTAGGTCTATCTACCAGAGTCCATACACCTAACTTCTTGAACTGAAGCAGTTCTTCTTGCATGGCACTCACCCATGCCTCATCATTCAGTGTTTCACTGACATATTTTGGCTCAAACTGCGAGACAAAACACCGATAAGCACCATCGTGAATGTATCCTTTTTTCATTACCGAGGCATAATCAGCTGAGTACAGCTGATTTCTAGTCTGCACTCCTGATCTGACATCCCTAATGACATTGTCAAGGGGATGATAGACATTTAGACGTGATCCTGGAGTAGTAGGAACAACTACCTCAGAGCCAAGATTATGAACATTTGGTTCTGCATCTGAGGTAGATGGAGTTTGAGGTTCCGAAGTCGAAGGGGCATCACTGTTAGACGCTTGTGGACTTGAAGGAATTGGAACCTGTCCCTCCTGATTGTTCTGGTCATCTTTGTCAGCTTCATCTTTTGAGGAGGAGTCACTGTCTTCGACTGCTCCCCTGAGTGGTTAGATGATTCTCCCTGTGAGCTCGATGATGTTGATCATGTGGTGTATTCAAGATAGAGCATTGCACAGTTTGTGCTTTAACGCTTCAAAAGCTTCTTCTTGCTCGAAACCCCACTCGAATGGTTTATTCTTTTGTGTCAAAGATGTGAGCGGTTTCGCGATCCTCGAGAAGTTGGCAATGAATCGCCGATAATAACCAGCAGACCAAGAAAAGAACGAACTTCGGTAGGAGTTGTAGGAACACACCAATTCTTCACAGCTTCCACCTTTGCAGGATCAACGTGAATTCCTGGCTATTCATCACGTGTCCTAGAAATTGAACTTCCTCGAGCCAGAAGTCACACTTCGAGAACTTCGCGTACAATTGCTCTTTCTTCAACAATTCAAGAACCAATCTCAAATGCAGTTCATGATCGGTGTTGGACTTGGAGTAGATAAGTATGTCATCAATGAAGACGATCACAAACTTGTCTAGATAAGGCTGCATACTAGGTTCATGAGATCCATGAAGACAGCAGGAGCATTGGTTAAACCAAAAGGCATCACCATAAACTCATAGTGCCCACAACGAGTACGGAACGCGGTCTTTGGGATGTCATCATCATGGACTCGTAATTGATGATATCCAGAAGATAAATTGATCTTCGAGAAAATAGCAGCTCATTGAAGTTGATCAAACAAGTCATCGATACGAGGAAGAGGATAACGATTCTTGATGGTAAGCTTGTTAAGCTCACGATAGGTGCACCCTAAGCGGAAGAACTAGGACGAATGAAGCCCTTCTCGGATAGTTCTTGAAGTTGACTAGAGAGTTCTTGCATTTCCGATGGTGCAAGTCGATATGGTGACTTAGCCACGGGGTTTGCTCCCGGTATCAAGTCAATTTTAAACTCGACTTCACGCATGGGAGGTAAACCACTAAAGTCATCGGGAAATACTTCAGGAAAGTCTCGTACGATAGGGACATCCTTAAGTTCTTTCCCTTTGACTTTTGTGTTGACCACGTAAGCCAAGAAAGCCATATACTTTTTGCTTAAGCACTTTCGGGCTTGAGTGCAAGACATGAGTTTAAGTCCTTTGGAAGACTTTTCACCGAACACTTTCAAAGTATCTCCAGAGGGTAATGGTATACGAATGCACTTCTCGAAACAAACGATTTCGGCATGGTTTTTGGCTAACCAATCCATACCAATGATGACGTCAAAACTTCCAAGTTTCATAGGAATAAGATCGATAAGAAAATCATGCGCGTCAAGACTTAAGATGCAATCACGAATAACGACATCAACGGTGATCGGTTCTCCATCGGCAACTTCAACGGTGAGAGGTCTTTCTAGTTTCGTATGTGGCTTAGCAAGTATGGGTTCAAACTCTAACGAAACAAAACTCTTATCGGCTCCAGAATCAAATAGGACATAGGCATAAGTTTTATTAATAAGAAACATACCTGTTCAGTTTTAAAGGTATTTAACGATACAGGTAATGTATGAAAAGAATCGGATCACAAAAGTTAAAGGTAAGTTAACATACCATTCACACATCGTTGTTTGCTTGTGCTTGATTTGTGTGATGTTGAAAGCACGTCCTCGGGCTTGTGGAACATTACCCACAAGACGAGGGCATTGTTGGCGGAAATGACCAGGTTCCCCACAATTGTAGCAAATACGATTTGTGACCACGGCGGCGTTGTTAGGTGCACGGTGGCAAGTCGCCACCAAATGACCATATTTACAACATAAGGTGCAGATACGGCACGGTTGATTCCCCGGATGATGATACCTACAAGTGTTGCACATAGGTTGAGGACCAGCATAGGCCCTAGCCCCAGGCATTTGTGCCACAGGTGTAGCTACACGTACCATTTGCCTTTGAAGTGGTTTGGGTGCAGCCAAGGCATAATTGCGCGCTGGTGTGAACTTGCGCTTGTTGTTGTTGTTGTTGTTGTAAGACGGTTCATCTTTAGTCTCTTTAACATCCTCGGTAGCCGTCTTCTCTACCTTCTTTGCACCCTTCATAGACATGGTTCCCGCTCGTATATGGTTCTCGGTGAGTTGAGCGGTGATAGTAATGGCTTCTTCCAAAGTTGTGGGTCAGCTACCCACCACAGCATCTTGAATTTGGGGTGGTACACCCTTGATAAACTTCTCGATGTTACGGGGGACAGTGTCGACCATGTGAGGCAGCAGTATACTCAACTCATGATGCCTAGTTGAGTAGGCCAAATGATCACCATCATTTTGCTTCAAGTTCCAGAATTCTTCTTCCAAATTTTGCAATTCACTTCTCGGGCAGAACTTCGCGATAGCGATGTTCTTGAACTCTTCCCAGGTAAGTGCTAGCACAGCTTCAGGACCACGGTTTCTCTTCTCGCTATTCCACCATGTAAGTGCCCTTTGTTGGAGCATACTAGTGGCATAACGAAATTGAGTGTCTTGGGACACTCACAATTGATAAAAGTATACTCCATGCTCTCGAACCACTCAAGAAGACTAGTGGCTCCTTCCTTGCCACTAAAACTAGTGGGCTTGCAAGAGCTAAAGTGCTTGAAAGTGCAAGTTTGGTTGTTGCGCCCTTGGTTAGCACTATTCTCTCCTTGACCATTTCCATTGTTGCTAGCGTTGGTCATTAAGGTGCTATTGAGTTCAGCAACCATGGTCGGGATGACAGCAGCCATTTGTCGAGCAATCATGGCGGCTAGCTTACGATCGGAACTTCCACGCTTTCCATGATGACGAGACATGCTGGAATATGCAAAATGAGTTAGATACGAGAAATGGAATAACAAGGATTATAGCTCAACAAGGATAAGGCAAAAGTTGTAAGGCACATGGAATGGTTCCATTTGGTAACGCATTACCATTTGGAAACGTTGACACGTCAAGGTAAATTGACCCATTCGCCTTAGAAACTTGTGTATGTTGACCATAGTTTATCACTCATCCCAGAAATCCCCAGGTAAGCATAACTAGTCCCGTAAGATTTATGCGATATGCTTGCCTTAGCCCGAGGGCCTTTTGCCAGGAAAACCAGGATACAGGTGTCTATGAGTCACACAAATTTCTTACGTTCATGAAATCAAAACCTTGATGAGATTTTCATAGATTAGGCATAAGTCTAAAGATCCAAGTCATAAGAATAAGTATACGATTCCACGTGTCGTCGAGAATAAGATTAAGAAGTTTCATTTGTCAGGGAGAGTCAAAGAGTCAAGGATAAGTTTAGGGAGACAAGTAACAAAGTTTAAACAATTACAAGGCAAACCTATGCTAAGGCATCAAGTTGCACATAAGTATGGCATAGCATTATGTAGCATGCAAAACAATATATTTCTACAAGAACATTAATATTATTCTATAAGGTTCATGCATAAACTATAATCTATGTCACCATTTCTAATAACCTAAATCCCTATAGTTATGGGCTCTGATACCAATCTGTCACACCCCAACCTTGACAGCGGAATCGTCGAGATGTGAGGGTTAAGATTGTTCACAGCCACATAACGCTATATTTAAATGTAAATATTCAAATTATAAGTTTCAAAAGGGATTACAAGCAATAAGTCTCAATCATGAAACAAAACCAAACATTACATAACAAAACATAGTCTTTTTATTTCATTAACTAGGTCCACATCCTAGATTATTGCAAGCTTCAAGAGATCACTTTAAACTTGAGGATTACCTAAAACATGATAAAAATAAAAGGTCAACTAAAAACAGTTGGTGAGTTTCCAAGGTTTTCATACATAATATGATAAGGTTACAAGTAGCAATTCATGTCATAGGTCATAAGTTAGTAAGGTTATAGAACACATATCGTTACAACCAAACTCGACTTGATTACAAGTATATAAGATTGGCTAAGTGTATTTGGTTCCCATGATGAACAAGCATACGTCATCAGGAGTCGGCAATACATCGACTTTAGCACCAAATAGGCTTGTCAGGCTCAAAGATCTAAGACGTCGCCAGGTAGCAATAGTTAATGATTGCAAACAAAATATGTATCTCATATAATCACTTACATCACACAAATAACCATGACAAAAATATGAATTGCAAGTGCTTACAAGTCTCAAACGTTTATAAGTGTATGATGTATAAGTATCATGTTTCACCCTAAAATAGTGTGAAAAACATAAAAAGGGGCAAGGAAACTCACCTGATTAATAAGTATGCAATGAAGATTAATAAAAATAATAATACACGTCGTTCCAAGTTGTATCGTCACAAGACACCTAAATATATTTAAGCATAAGATTAAAGTCTAATATTATGTTCAATGAATTATTATGAGCTAGGGTTCTATTTGAGGTTTGGGGTTTTGTCAATTATATTAACAAACGAAACCAATTATATTTTCGTGGAAACGATTTATTTATATTATAAAAATATGGACCAAGAATAAAATTTAGTATTATTCATAAAGTTTAATTAAGGTTTTGTAATTAATAAAAATGAACATGATTTAATCGATAACTAAATAAACAATGGTTGAAATAATAACTAGAATTTTAAGTCTAAATTTTATAAAATATATATTAACTATAACCTTCATTTTAAAATTTTAAATAAAATATAAGGATATTTTTTATAAATAAATTACAGAAAATATCTACATGGGTTAAAATACACGAAGTTTATAAAAATAATTTTTTTATAATTTTTTAGAATTTTTTATATATTTTAAAAAGTTGTAGAAGCTCCCTTAAAAAATTATGGAGGTCCCCGGGTTCGAACCCGGGTCGTCTAGCATGGGAGGTGTGACTGTGACCAGTAAACCAAGGCTCTCGGCCGCAATAGAACACAGGTTTTAATTTATATATACCAAATTAACAAAAACCCCAAATCCTTAAGAACCCTAGATTCGTTTAGCCCCAAATTGAAGATCAAAACAACATGGTGAACCCAATTAAGTTTGGGGCTTTTGTTCCCCACACAAAACCGAGTTCGTTGATATATCTAACTTACCTGATTGATATGGAATTGACAGTGAACGATCGAAGAATAGTCGCGGTTAAACTATGACCGGTTCAAGTTGCAAACGACCACAATAATCAAATTCGTGTTACAGAAAGCTTCCAAAGACCTTGGTGAGCAAAAACCCTCTATCAATTTCAGGTCTTGAAGTCCGGAGATTGGTGTTCGAGTATAGAACAGGTTGCGGTTGCAACGGTTAATCGTAGGTGTGAAATGTGTGTGTTTCAGGAGAAATTGGAAATTGTATATGATTAAAGGTAGACAAACGTTTGATATGATTAAATTAATTGAATTATTATGGGTGTTTAAGGCTCGAACGGCTGCGGGGGTTTAAGGCTTCGGTTACAGGTTCGATTAAACTTGTTAACCGACGTTTAAATGCTATTAGTGTTGCCTTTAGGTTTGAATCATGCTCTAGCGGGGTTCGGGATGGTTTTTGGATTAAAAATCGGCCGCTTGAAGCGGTTTTGGGACTCGCCGGAGGCCGCGGCCGGCGGTGGCCGGCCGGGAAATCGGGGAAAGAGAAAGGGGAAAAAGGGGGTGGTTTGGTTTTGCAAAATTACACAACTGGTCCCTGTAGTTTATAAGTGTTAATATTTTATGTAATTATCTTTCTTTTAAAGTTTTCAAAATGACTAAACACCCCCTTAACTTAAGTTAACTTTAAGTTTCAAGCCTTTTAAGATTAGTAACTTAAATAATTATTATTATCAATATTATTATTATCATTATCATTTATTATTATATTATTATTATTATTATTATTATTATTATTATTATTATTATTATTATTATTATTATTATTATTATTATTATTATTATCATAATTAATATTATTTAATATTTTTATTCTTAACTTTCATACATTAAAATTTAATGACAACTAAAAAGAATAAGCATAAACGACACATAAGTTTCATAATAGACAATAATGACCCTTATAAGAATAAACGAAGTTAACTTTTAGTTAACAAAAATACGAGATGTTACACGGGTACACACCCAACATTAAATAAAACGTTAAAACATGCATTTCCAGCCCCAAAACATTAAAACATTTAAAACCGGGGGTCTAGAACTCACCTCTTGCAACTTTCGAGTAAGATTTCTTCAAACCCGAATGCTTATGAGCTCAAACACCTAAAAACACCAAAAAGACACAACCGAGCACACACAAACACATAAGCACATACCCGAAGGCTGAAACACAGCCAAGAACAACCCAAAACATCAAAAACTAACCTGAAATCCGACTTTTTCTTCTTCTTCTTCTCTCTAGAACCGAGAGAATGCTTTGCTTTCTCTCTCTAAAACCTGAAAGAAATATGGTACAGGGGTTATGGGCGGTCATGTCCACCTTTTTGAATATAATTATAATAAACTTTTCCCCTTGTACAACTTTAACCCCTTGACTTGGGTTATTTTGCTTTTCCTTCTTTTTCTTCATTTTTTCTCTTCTTTTGAATTTCCGGGTTTTACATATTCATAAATGATGAGAATAGAGCCAGATGCTCTTAAGCAATTTTGATTGTTGGCTTAGATGGGTTGTAGTTGACAATAAAGTCTTATTGAGTGGGTTGTGTGGGTTGATTATTGAGACTTGGAGAAAATTGGTTTGGACTAGGAACATGGAACTAAGGAGTGAGTGTCTCTTTAACTGAGGGTTGACTGTGTGTTGATTGCTATTGTTGACACATTTAAGAGTAGCTGACATATTAATTGGGATTACTTGCTATCTTGGCATAAAGTGCAGAGGCTTCAACTCCCATGGAGTTTAAATGATTTGTAGCTTTGTGTTTGTCATCCATCTCATATGATTTGATTGTAGAAATCAGGTCACTGAGACAAAGTAAACAGATCTTTTGTTCTCTTGATTGTAGTGCAGTTGTTATTCTAGCTATAAGGTAAAGAATTCAACAGCTTCTTGTTAATAACTATATTTTCCAATTGAATTCCTACGCTTTTCATTTTAGTGACCAACTTAACAAATCTAGACATCTGAGTCTCCAATGTCACACTCAGCACATGGTTAAACATGTTGAACTCTTGGTTCAACATATCTTTACGGCTTTCCCTCATGTCTATGTTTCCCATGATTTGTTCCTCCAACGCATCCTATAGAACCTTAGTTCCTCTGAACTCTTTGAATTTCTATGATATCTTAGTAGTGAGTCCTATGATGATTGCTGCATAGGCTTTGTCATCAAGTTCAAGTTTCTTCATATCCCCTTCAGCCCATAGATGTTCAGGTCTATGTACCAGCTCTCCCTTGTCATTGTTATACATAGGAATGTACGGTTCGTACTTGATAGACTGCAGCATCCGAGGTTCGATGCATATGACATGGTTCTTGAATCTGTAACCCAATCTGGATAGTCATCTTCACTAAGAAGTCTTGGAGGTTTGGTGGTTGTGCTAATCTCATTATCAAGATTTAGTGTAACAGTAATGTTCTTGAGATTTGCCATTTTTGAAACTCATGAGTTAAACTTTTCAAAAATTCTTGAAAATTGAAGTTCTCGCACGAACAATATTCCCAAAAACTTTTCGCATGAACTTGTCACACAAACTTTTCACACATAAAGCTTTGTAACTTACTTTTGCGAATACTGGAACTACTCACGCGAAACGAATCTTTTTCCAACAAACTTTTGCGAACTGTTCACTTCTCCCGCGAAACAGATGCTTCTCGCGTGCGAAAACTGTAATTTCACGCAATCAGTTCAACTCAATTATGAGTTGTTCAACCTCAATCTTACCACCAATTTGTCCAAAATTAAGTGATTAAGATTCAAATTGGTGATTTAGGTTTGATTTTGATCCTAATTGTCTCTAGTTGATTCAATTAAGTTCAATTAACCAAGTAAACTTCATCACTACTTCAATCGCATAAGTTTCAGCTCTTGACATCTTCAATTATGATCACAAATAATAGAAATCAAGTAATCTTCAAAAGGAAATCATATTCATAGCTCAAGAACATTCAAAACTCTTCAATCTTTAATCAAATTCCTTTTGACAAATGTAGGTTTGATTGTGGTTTTGACTTCGATGAAGTTTCAGCTTTTGTTTTTTTTACTTTGAGTGATGAGGATACTTATGCTTTGCCTTTCGTGAATCATATTGTTTCAATTTCTATGATTTTTGAACTCATGATCAGATTTGCTTTTAGCAAATGATTTCATCTTAGGCTTAGCATCCTGATCAATCATGATATTTGCTGGAGTAAATTTCACAAAGGGTATGATTGCTTTGATTGGACTTTTAGGCTTTGCAACATACACTGGTTTATCTAAGCATTCTTTGATCTTAATTGAGTGATTATTTTTAATCTTTTCAAGATCAGTTTCCATATAAACTTGATGTTTATTTGGTGGATTTGTTGTTTGAAAAAGTGTTGCAGATTTAGTTTCAATAACTTTAATGTCTATTAAATTTGGTTTTATCAAATGCTTAGGCATGATAGTGTAGTTGTCATTGTATGGTGGATGCCATGCATTGTAGCCTATTCTAGTCATATACTTTGGATCTTTTTTTGCATCAAGTAACTCTTGAAGCTTGGTTGATGAGAATTGGAATTTCTCTCGTTTGACTTCTGTAGCTGAGTGATCAGCTTTTGACTTTGTTAACAATCCAATCAAATTCTCAACCTGAGCTTCAAGGGTATACATCTCTCCATTAAGCTTTTCTATGTCTGCAAAAAGAGAATTAATTTTAGTTTTAAAACCTCTCATTTCTTATTTTAGCATTTTAGACTAAACCTTTCATCTTTTACCATTAAGGCCAATTTATGATTATGTTCTCTATAGCCTTGCACCTCATTAATGCATTTTTGGCTACATAGATTGGCCTTTACCTCTTCACGCATTGGAGTTGGAGGAGAATTTATGTGATCCATAAGAGCATGGTTTTGATAGTTTGGCTTGAACTCCTTAGCATACATGCTCCAATTACATACTCCAACTTGTCTGATGACAAGTGCATTAGAGAGATGTTGAGGTGATGAAGGAGCTTGTTGATAGATGTGCAATCTGATGGTTTGCTTGATGGTGAGATGATTGATGATGAGATCCTTGATTGCCTTGATGTTAATGAGAGCTTTGATTTGATGATGGATAAAAAGATTTTGAATATTTCTTGTTGATGCTCCTTGGTGCATTGCATTCCCTTGAGAAGTGCCCATTTAAACTACATTCGTAATACTTAACCTTGGTTTTGTCAAATCCAAGTTTAGTGTTCTCATTCATGCTCAGCCTCTTCCCTTTCCTAAAGAATTTCTTTGCTCTCTGAGTGATCATGGTTGTTTTCCATTGTAGATCCATTTCTTAAACATCACCAGGATCCATCTCTTCCAGATAATCTTGAATCACATGACCAGCTGTGAGTCTTCCACCAAGGTAAGTTTCAAAACTTGACACAAAAGCATTATAAGTAACTTTTTGTTCATCATTTATATGATTACATGATGTGAATTTTTGACTTGCAGATTGAGGAGCAGAGGGTGATGGCTTGTTCATCTTGAGTTGTGGTGCTGACACAAACTCTGTAGATATTGGGCTATCTGGAGCTGATATGAAGTCATCTTCTTCTGTAACAAAGGCATTTTCCACAGTATGAGTTTCGAAAGAAAACTTATAAGCCTTTATGACCTATGGACCTCCTAGATCTTGATCTTTCATCTATTCTAGAGCTTCTATCTTAGCAACCATGGTGTCTAGACTGTTGCTATCTAGGTCAAGGGTGTTCTTCAACATTGTCACACTACATTTCCAACTCTCAAGTAGAGAATGAAGGATCTTTTGTTTAGATTATTTTCCTTGTGAGTGACACTCATACTCTCAAGATCATTTACCAGCTACATAAATCTATGTAGTTGTTTGGATATTGATTCACCCTTGACATAATAAAAAGTCTCATACTGATTGATCAGTTTATCCTTATTGATCTCAATGACTTCACTACTATCCTCACACATGATATTAAGTGCATCCTACACTCCTTTGGTGGTTATGTATTTCTCAACCCTTTTTAGCACATCCATCTTCAGTGCTTGAGTGAGTAATGAGTAGGCCTTCATATCAATCTTAATTTTCTTGTAGTCTTAAGGATCAAGAACCATGATTGGATCTTCAACAAGAATCCTAATATTCATGTATTGATCAACATCCAATGTAGTTAGAATGTGAGGACCTCTGCAGATTGAGATCTGGTAATCTGAACCAACACCAATGAGATAATTCCTGAATCTAATTTTCCAGTGTTTAAATTTAGTTTTAAACAGGTCTAGGATTTACAGATCCTATACAATGACTTAACTACCTGACATAAAATCTAGGATTTACTAAGTACTGAGTACAAAATAATTATATAAGCATTAATTATTCTTCAGTCGTATTTGTTTGTACAACATCCGCATTTATTTATAGAATGTGTAATAACTTGGGCGTATTTCTTCTGTTCGGACATAAGCATTTGTTTTGTTTCACCCGTACTAGTTTATGTGGGTAGACAATTGCACATTCGAATTTGTCTAAGTCACCTGCATAAGAATAATGCAGATGAACAAACACTTAGTCATCTTCTGCATACACATTTCTTTGTGTTTAATCGCATTTCTTAACACTTGCATTGTTTCCATCGAGAACAACCATCTATTCACCACTTGAATTGGCATGCATGATCTTTTCAGAGTTCAATATCTTGAAACACGGACCGATTAACCATTACCTATGAAAATAGATATAATAGATGATGATGATGATGATGATGAGGGAAGTAAAACCATACCTGGGTTTGAAGTGAGATGGTCGGATGCACCCATATCCATGTACCATTGGTCATCATCTCCTCCTTCCCTATTAAGAGGCTCAAAAGCATAACTGGGGTCATTAGGCTCCATAGGGTTGAGATATAGTTATGTGGTGAAGTTGGGGATCGACCCGGTTGTTTAGAGGTTGGAGGAGGTTGCCATGGAGTAGCCCAATCATTAAAAAATTCGAAACTTTAAATTCAAAAACACTACAATCACAAACTGGTAAATTGCAGCGGGACCATTATTAATATTTGAAACATTATATAAAATGAAAAACTCTTGATAAGATAGACATGTGCCAACATTAAAAAAACATAATAAAAATATTAACGTTGATAAAAATAATCATATATAAATTTGAATCTTATAAAAATTATTTTTCTAAAGATGGAAGATCAAAGCAAAAACATTTGTATGAAAATAAAAAAACATTATAAAAAATGAAAATATGCCAAATATGAAAATTGATAATTTAAAGGTATAATGTGTACATATTATTAAACCTAAAGGGGAAACATATAAATTTTCAAGGTTTAAGTAAAAACTAGAATTTAAACCCGCGATGCAGCGCGTTTGCGAATTACGTTATACGTGTTACGACGATAATATTAACATGATTAAGTAAATAAAAGAAACATGTGAAGTTGTGACGGCTTAGTTATGGCGTATTATGTCTAGCATGTTATGACGCAAACGGGAGTTAACATTGAAGCGACCAATTCACTAAAGAAGTTAGTTGCAAAGAATAAAATTAATAAAATAACTATAAATAAGTAATTTAAAAAATGAATATAAGAAGAAAGAAAGATAATAAAGAAAGAAGAAAATATGGTTGTCCATCCTTGGAATCAAACCCAAGACGTTAGGTTTAATTGTAAAGCCCTGTAAATCACTGGACCAAAAAGCATGTTATGATTTAAAATTGCATAGAAATTTATATGTGATGGTTATACTGAATAAAAAAATCCACTGTAAGGATTCCTATAAGTCTGATGCAGCCAAAACATCCAAAGTCTCTCTGCAAACATGCACTAAAGAACTGAAGTAGAAATGCTTCGGAAGTTTTACACCATGCACTAGAAATATTCTAAGTGTAAAATCTTCCGAAGCCAAGACCAATATCTTCCGAAGCCAAAAGTAAAGTCTTCCGAAGCTTCAAAGACAAAGTCTTCCGAAGCCAAATAGTGAAAACAGATTTCTTCCAAAGACCTTTTAGAGATATGCCTTTATCTGATGTACTTTACCATAAAGCTGGACCACCTTTCCGCTGCAACTCTGTAATGTCACAAACTTACATGAGTTGGTGAAAGGTCCATGCTTTTGGTAACTGTACATTGAGGTCTTGAGTCCATGCTTTCTACTTTATGTACTTTTATCCTTTTTGTAATATATTAGGATGTGAGCTATGGCATGTCATAGTCACAAGTCAAAAAGTAGATATGCCTTTTGACTCTACAATTGATTTTGTTTGTGTCTAGTCAATTGTATCCAGCTGGCTTTCAAAGTATAGCCGGCTGTAGGTTGTAGTATAAGTATTCCATCTTCTTGTATCTTTCTTTATGCTTTGTAACACTTGTAATAGAACTTGAGAAAGCAATATACTGCATCCTTGAAACCAATCTCTTATGTTCTCTTCTTCTGTCTCCTTATTATTGTGTTCTTAGTATCATTCTTGTGGTTAATCCAGTTTTCTGTTTGATTAAATTTGGTTAATCTCCTCTTTGTGTTGTTGTGTTGTAAGTGACCACCCTTCACCGGTCCTGCATCCATCTACCTTTATAATTGTGATATTATAAATTAAAAAAGATTATGTATATTAATATGCTGTAATTTATGCATTGCATGTTATAAGTTTTCCATTTAAAATATAACTAGAAATGATCCCCCCGACGCGCGTTGCGCGTCTATAAAATGAATAAAACTTAGATAAGGCTCAAACAAAACACATATTGTTTTTACCATCATAACCCTTTTTTAAACGAAGTTGAATTTGTTCTAAATATCAGACATACATGAACATGATAATTGATCTCAAGTTAACATTTGGTTTCCTAAAAAGTAAAGTTTTTTGCTCAGATTTGGGTTTTCGGTTATCATGGTTGCAAAACTGGTGCAAGTGCAGAATACCACACTCGTCGTCGTCGTATGCCACGCCAATCAACCACTTAGCCACAATCATCATAGTAATGGACACTATCATAAATGTACCATAACCACCATCATCAACAAACCAAAAAATAAACCAAAAGTAACAGAGGTAACGGGTCTCAGATGACGGATCGCCATCGTCATCGACTCATGAACACCGTAACATGGTGTATAATCGATAAATGATGTTGATGAAAGAAAGTTTAGCCGACTTGCCCCCGCCTCTCCGGTCGCCATAACAGCGGAGAACCACCGTCATAAATCAGGTAATGGAAAAGGGAACACCAACTGACCGCCGCTAGATTTGGGTAAACAAACCTTGAACCACCACCATGCAGACACTGTGGTGGCGGGGCCGTGAACGGTACACCAGTGTGACGGAGCCTAGGGTTCCCCTTTCTCAAACAAACCCTAACCACCAACGCGTAGACACTGCGTCTACGGTACAAGCATCACCGACAGCAGCCAAACGGAGGTCGGTTGGCACACCGATGATCCCTACAACGGCCGACGGCGGCGGAGGCAATCGCGTCTCCTCTCTCCTTCCACAACAACCCGAATCCCCTCTAGCATCAGCGATAGAAGACACACCACCGTCGGCCGACCATCACCCCCTAAAAAATTATAGGCACCACTGGAACCCTAGAATCAAAGTCGAAGAAAGGCCAACGGCCTCGTACCGCGTACCCAGGCAGAGAATCGCGGGCGGCCGCGTGAATACTACAATCTCAAAAGCCCGAAACCATGTCAGATAAGAGGGCAAACTGACAAAACGCCGACGCAAGTGGCAACTGTGACCATCCAAGCGACTTACGCCATGTCGGGCCTTGACTCTCCGCCATATGAGGTCGGAAAGAGTAGACCAGTGGCGGCCTTCTCGCTATGAAAATTGGTGCAAAGAAGCACCCACATCTATATATACAGAAAAACATTCAAAGGACCATATCGCAAATATCAAAAATTATAGTGACCAAAACATACACTCCACAACCTGACTATTCCTCAAGAGATTTTATATTTTTCATCGTATGTAATGTAATGGAATATTTTTCCAAAAACAAAAGAATCCCGATCCCAATTTTAATATAAAGCCCTCCGCGCGCTTCTGTGACGAACTCATACGTTTTTCGGCTTCAAGCAGGATCCCGCAATGATGAAACAAAGGCTTCGATCTGCTCAGAAGAAGGTGATTTCTTCATTTTGCCCCTTTCAATACTCTTTTTTCCCCGATTTAAGTTTCTAGTTTCACTTGATTCCGTCAGCCATATATTCTAATCAGCGTTGTTTACCTAAGAATTCACCGATTATAATTCGTAATGTACATCAACACACAGTAGAGTTTCCTTGTTTCGCCGGTACTTTTGTTCATATGAGCGATAACTGTTCTTCAATTTAACCTGAAATTTAGTGATTTAACAACTGAATTTTGCAATGGTTGTCTACGTGATCACTTATTTCTCATGTATATAATCGTTCTAGGGTTTCGTAAATGTGGAATTCTTAACAATATATTAACTTTACTAGTTTATTTACTGATGACATGCATTTGTGAAGGAGGATCCTGAAAGGCCCAATTTGATTGATTTCATAAGCAAAATGCCTGATGATGTTCTTGTTACAATACTATCTCGTTTGCCTATAAAGTGTGCGGCGGTCACTAGCAGTCTCTCTGCAAGATGGAGGTTCTTGTGGCGTAATTTGATCAAATTGAACTTTGATGGTACTGATACTTTAGATAAGATGTCTGATATTGAGATTCTTTGTGGTTTAGAGAGGATTAAGTTCATCAAACAGGTGTATAATGTCATCAACAGTTACAACCATCCAAGGGTTCAAGTTTTTCGGATTTGCTTTGATTTGGATCATAGTTATTCTGAATATATTGATCACTGGATTCGGTTTGCTCTAGACAAGAAAGTCGAGAAGCTTGAACTGAGTTTACTGAATAAAAGTGACAGTGTTCGTAATCCGGTTGAAAACTATGGTTTCGTGCTACCATCTTCATGTGCTATGGCTGGGGAGATGTTGTCTCTTAAAAAGCTCGTCTTGAAGGGCGTTAACTTGAACGAACCTACCCTGAATGTAATTTTAAAGAATTCTCCGCATCTTACAGTCCTAAACATCTATGGCTCGCATTTGTTTGCTCATATTCATGTTGGTGGACAGGACATAAGCTTGAAACACTTAAAAT
This sequence comes from Flaveria ramosissima, assembly GCA_025215565.1. Taxonomy (NCBI): domain Eukaryota; kingdom Viridiplantae; phylum Streptophyta; class Magnoliopsida; order Asterales; family Asteraceae; genus Flaveria; species Flaveria ramosissima. Next base: position 27,643,257 of record CM046035.1, read on the forward strand.
TAATGTCCTGCTCTGGGCTTAAATCCATCTCTTTATTTGGTTTTAATCTTGTATCATTCGTATATTACGGTGAAGAAATAGAATTGCATCTCACTGATCTGCCAAAGCTCAAAGAACTTGATATTGGTGAAGTAAATGTTGGTTTTGAGAATAATGTGTTCAGTCAGATCTCATCTTGTACTCTCCACCTTCAGGTTCTTATATTGAACTTATGGAGTGCAAAGGTTAGTAATTCATAATGTAGTGTGTGTATAGTCTTTAATGAATTAAAACTATATTGAGAGTGTTTTCATGGTTTTATTTTCCAGAAAGGTTTGAATGCCAATGCCATTGTCAAACTACCAAAGGTCAAGAACTTAATGCTGATAATGGGAGCTGAAGAAGATGATAGTCTGCTAGAGTACACTTCAATAGCTCAGGCGTGTCCGAGTTTGGAGAAATTTTCAATATCGGTACTTGTGCTGCGTCTTAATATTTTTAAATTACAGGCATTATGGTAATTATTTGGGTTGACCAGTTGAATTGATGTACCCAAAACATGACCTATATATTTATTCATGTAAGATATATCAAGTTATAAACCCTAACCTATACACACTTAAGATATGGAAACTTGAACACGACCCGTGTAACTAGGGTTGGTAAATGAGTTGTAATCGAGTTGAAAATGGGTTAAATGGGTTGATGGCTTGATCTTGTCTAGTATATATACATATTTTAATTTGTTTATTATATTTTTAAGCGGATCGACCTCTGTTTGAGTAAAGCAGGTCAATTCTAACTAATAAACGGGTTACAATTGATAAGCCAATTTTTAAATAGGTTTAGAATAAACAATATTGTTTTATTTGGTCAATATATGACAATCCGAAGTTAATTATTACAAGATTTGGAGTCTTCTTTTTTATTTATAAAACCACAAATTACATTGATATAAACATAAAATGGTTTCCACTTTCCACCAATGCCACACCACTTGCAAATTATTCTTTGTACTTAGGCAGTTAGGCAAAATGTTATTGGTGTTTTTAAGGTTCGGTTAACTGGTTTTGATAGAATATCTAGGTGAACTAGTTGTTTCAACAATTGGTATCAAAGCGAGGTTCGCAGATCTTAGAGATAGAAATAGACTTGTGGTGGAAGGCATCCATGATCGCAACGCTGTTAACGAGTACAACTTGATTGCGATTTAACAAGATCGAACGATATGGTCGAAGGAAAAAAAAGGTGATGTTGTTCCACCACAAGGTGCTGCACTTGGTGCGAATCAATAGTCTGATTCACATGAGAAAAAATAGTTGTATGAATCTCGCAAAGTTCTAAAAAGGATGAGGACAAAGTTATGATGGTCCTGGCTGTGGTAGAGGCCCTTATAGGGACTATGGTTGAGCACAAGGAAGAAATTAAGCACACAACGTGTCATGAACATACAACCAAATATCATGGCCCTAATGATCAGAACAAGTAAGGCATCCAAGGATTGACAAGCTTAATGTTCGATAAAGAAACTATTCTACTCAGCGAAGATAGAGTACACCCTAAAATTTATGCTAATGATACAAGGGTAAATAGTTTGGTATGATTTGGGGATGATTCAAAAGTAAGAATTCGTGGCAAAGGATTGGTTGTGATTGATTGCAAAAGTGAGGAGCAAAGAATCTTAACTTACATGTACTTCATACCGGAGTTGCAAAGTAACATAATCAACTAAGCAACAATGGGGCGAGAGGTATACCATGTTTTTCATACATCTCAGAAGTGCGTGACGCTAGTCTAATTGGAAAGCAAAGTCGGAACCCATTCCCACAACAAGCAATATATCGAGCAACATGATCTCTCGAGCTAATCCACATCGATTTGTATGGAGTGATATCACCCCAACATTTGGTGGTAATCGTTACTTTATGTTATCCGTTGATGATTTTTCTAGATTTATGTGGGTTTATATGTTAATAAATAAAAATGACGCTTTAAATGTTTTTGTTAAGTTTAAACAAGAAGTGGAGCTTGAGAGTGCGCTAAAAGTTAAATGCCTAAGGAGCGATCGTGGTGCCGAATTTCTAAACACCTTGCTCGCCAACTTTTGTGACCTAACTAGGATCCAACATATGTTCACGGCGCTCTACACACCTTAAACAAAATGGTGTTGTAGAATGCTGAAATCGAACAATAGTAGACACAACAAGAAGAATGATGAAGACGATGAACATGATACAAAAATACATGGGGTGAAGGAGTAAGGCATTCAGTGTTCATATTCAACCAAAGCAAGGTGTTGAAAAAAGTGACCTCATATGAAGCTTTGAATGGAAGAAAAGCAAACCTAGCATACTTATCGGGTGTACTTAGTGGGTCCGAGCCTGTCCTACAGATGTATTAGAAATGATACCTTGGGATGGAGGGTTTTTGGATACAAGTGTTTTATGAAAACTCCTCCGGTGAACTTGGGAAAACTTGACGATTAAAGCAAAGCAATGGTTTATTTGGGAATTGAACACGACACTGAAACCTATCAGTTATTTGATCCAACCCAAAACATATTTACGTGAGTAGGGACGTGTTTGAAGAATCAAAACCGTTGAATGGTCGAACTACAATGATATTATGCAAATATCATGCAAGAATGGACCAAATTCATTATTCATATGGATGAAAACACTATCGGTACCTTGACCCAATTGGTAACTCTTGAAAATGGGCCAACGACTTAAACTTACCTAGTCGGACGAGTAGTCCAATTCCAACAGGTCTCTAAACGAACAACATAGTCTAGGTGGCAGTGTTGGGCTGTCGCAAACATGCCTAGTTCGAAGACAATGCAGGTCCAAGCACATCCAGTGACAGTGTGCCTAATAGACATTCGACTGGACCTATTGTTTTACGACAACATGTGAAGACTGGATGACGCATCAAAAGTTACAACCAATTAATTTTGCAAAGGAACCAGAAACAGTCCACTAGGCGAAAACACATGAAGTATGGTTAGATGCTATGAAAATAGAACTCATGGCCATAGAAGAAAACGAGACTTGGACCTTATGTGAAGCACATCCTGGAGTATTTATTGGATTAAAGTAGGTATACAAGGTGAAACGAGCATATACTAAGGTACGTACAAGGGACGTTTAACTTTGGACTAGCATATGGGCATAACGAAAAATGAAGATATAGTGGGCTATAGTGACAGGAGCCACAAAACAGATAATAGCAATGGAAGAAGCACCACTAGAATGGTATTCTACTATAGAAAATCTCTTTTATCATGGAATTGCCAAAAATAGAACGTTGTTTCACTCTCAACTTGTGAAGCCCAGTTCATGGCAGCCTCTGTAACGGCATGTCCAGCTATTTGTTGTAAGGTTTGTTAAGAGAATTAACAAAAAAAGAAAAAAACCCGTTCTTTTATAAGTAGACAATAAGTCTTCAATTGCCTGAATGGAAAACCCTGTTTTCCATGGGAGGAGCAAGCAAATTAATACAAGATTCCACTTTATACGTAAAGGTATTATGTATCGAACGAGGTGATGTTCATGTTGAGCATGTTAGTGGCGAGTTACCAAAGGCAGACCCACTAACAAAAGCGTTACCAAGGATCAAATTTTGAAAAGATGAGAACATTACTCGACATGGTGGACTTGGGAGGAACAAACAAGGATTAAGGGGGTCATTTATAGTGTTAATCCTTGTAGCGCTACTGGGCCCGTGATCAAGAAATTAGTCTAGTATAACAAAGGAGCCCAATCAGTTGTTTAGATGTAGATAATGGCGCACAGTTGATTGTGTTTCTGACTTCTGTTTGTTTTGATTTTGGAATTCTAGCTTAGGATTAGTGTGTCGCTTTTTAAGTTTGGTCTCCTATAAATTTAGTGCAAGTCTTATGTAATCTCCAAGAGAGAAGAGTCAAGTTTGTAACTATGTGCCAGTATAATAAAAATATCACCACTTCATTTTCTTTTGCAGCTACATTGGTGTTCACCAAAGAAAAGGAGGAGGAAAGTAAGACATGTTGCTGCTCCTCGCCCTCATGAACACTTGACGCTTCTTGAAATTATCGGATATTATGGTCGAATTAGTGACCTTGAGCTTGCTGTGTATGCGATAGACAATGCTGTTGCACTTAAAAAGATCGTCATAGATCCTTGCTGCCATGCTTCTGAGGTAGATTTGACCAAAGACGAGTTTGTGAAGAAAGAGCAAGCTGCTCGATCTTCTGCCAGGCGCCAGATCACACCAATATTGCCTCCAGGTGTGGATTTGGCCATAATCTGATTTACCATTCAACTACAAGTGCTGCTGCATGTCATACAATTTACTGTTGCATGCACGGTCCAAATGTACATCTTCTCCTGCATGATGTACAAGTCACTACTGCTTGGTTCCTTATATTCCTGCCTCCAAAAGGAGTTATACTTCTTTTTACCTATATAAACTTGTGTAGGAGCGCATTAAGGCTTTTGGATGTTGCTGCATTATTATGTCATCTCATCATCTTTGTTTTTTTCAAGATATGATAATGATGAAGGTGTTTGGTTCCCTGATAGCATGGCCAATCGGCAGGCCTTGAGACCCCTGTGGCACGGGCCGCATTGGAGGGTCAAGCCCGTGCCTGCTGCACTTTGTCAAGGGCTCGGACTCGTGACATGAGTTTGGCTTTACTAAAAAAATATGTATTATTTTTCTTTTTGTTTATTTTTTCAATGATCAACGAAGTAATTAAAAAAGTTTTTTTAATCCAAAAGTAATAAACTAAAGATACAAATTACGTACACTAAAGATTAAAATTAAAATTACACACATATAAACATTAAAAATTACGTCAATTCTTCTGGTTGGGTGTTTGTCAAATCCTATCATTCAATTTTTTTCTCGGCATTTAACTCCTTTAATACAACATACGAACTAACCTCCCAAACTCCATTAACTACGATGTATGAAGTTAATCGAATGCATCTTTGTCACTGATTAGTGGAATCAACCTTGTATCTAGATCATTAGACGAGGGTTCTAAAGTAATACCATAGATGGGAGTAAACTTGCATTCAAAATGTGATATTATAAGGTCTATGTTATTGACAATAAGGAAATAGACTTTTAGAAAGTCTACCAAAGTTACATTACCATAATACTATAATAGTATGTTTGGTCTAGTCTTGCTATGAGATGACCACCATAATAAACTTTAGGCTAAAATATTATGCCATGCCTTCATAAAGATCTTCGACAATCATGCTTGATCATACTCATTTAACAATCTATGCCTTTATGAACCAACATAAAGATCATCCAAATACGTGTATGCATTGTTATTGATGCTCATGATTGTGTATGTTTGTGTGAGGGTGTGGCGAAAAATAAGAAAAAGGCTTGTAATTATAGTGTTTTGGAAATGTCATTACAAATTGATTTAGTTATTTTAATTAGATTAAATTTTATTTTGTTATTTCATCTATTTTTAATTATATTGATTACCTTTTTTAATTATATGACTATAAAAAAAACAAATTAATCACGATTACTAAAATAGAAGTAAAAAGTGACGATGATTCGAAATATAAAAATTTGTAATGATGTAGCACTGGAAAGAAAATTATTTTTTGGGAAGGATTAATTAAAATATGATTTGACAGCTAGGGGTGTTTAAATTCGAATATCCAAAATTCGGATATCCAAAAATTTCGGATTGTGGAGTTCAGCTAGGGGTGTTTAAATTCGAATATCCGAAATTCGGATATCCAAAAATTTCGGATTGTGGAGTTCGCTATCCGAGGATATCCAAATTCAAAAAAGAATTGTATTGGTTCATAAATTTTATAAATTTATAATAATTTTTATTGAATTTTTTTTGGATCTCCTAAGTTTTTATTTAAAATATCCGAAATATCTGAAAATATCTGAATTATTTAATTAACATTTAATATTTTTAAATTTTTATAAAAATATTTTGGACATTCAAAAGATCCGATAATTTTCATGTTGGATGGGGTCTACTAAAGACTTACAAGAACTTCTTTTTAGATTAGTAGATAACAAATGCGAAATTTATGTTAATTACTTACTATTACAATACAAATATTTTGAGGAAAGATAAATGTACAAGAAAGTTCTTTCAAAGTATTCACTTAATTAATCTTTTAAACACAAATGATACAATCGGCATATACAATCAAGTGGTTTAAAAAGCATGCATCAACTTTACACTTGTGAGGACATTTTATACTTTGAAATCTAAACAAAAAGAATAAACTATTCTATTTTCAGAGTCTACAGCAAATTAGATAATCTGCATGCCAGATTTGCAGCTTCAGTACTACGTGTTGTCTCCAAAAGGTGAAATACAGCAGTCGTCGGCACAGACTTCCTTGTTTTAAGTAGACTCCTGATTGGCAGTTGCTCAGCATAAGCTGATTGGCAGTGGATTCAGCACATGTTGATCAACAATGAATTCAACACTTGACTTGGTTCGGCAGTTGGCATCCAGTGCTAAAATCCTGAGTTTTTGGTAGTTTTATCCTTAATGGCTCAACAAACTCCCCCCAAGATGATACTACCAAACCTTATTCAAGCATTCTGATAAGCATAAGTTCATACATATATCCTTTTCTATCTCTTGAGGGGTTGTTAAGAGGTAGATTCACCAAATCCTTCATGTTGTGTCGAGAGAGTCTGAAAAGATCATACTTTTTAACTTTAACTTTGCCAGCACCGACATATGTCAGATTGAATGTATTGGATGAGGAATTGTAACTCCAATGGGTGATTGGGTCATGAACGCTCAGTGGAGTCACATGAATAAGTTCTTCTTCCCTTTGCTTAGCCTTGTTCCCAAACTTTATCTTTAGAATGACAGCCATAGATTTGTATTTGTCCGGCATGCCTTTATATTCCGAAGCTAGTTTATGCATCATCTTTAAATCTTCAAGGCTGAGCTTTAGAACCTCCGACTCAGATAGAAAGAAAGATTTGGACTTGTTCTTTCTTTCTATGAAGAAGTTCTCAACTTTCAAATCATAACCCCATTTTGTGATTATTGTATTATCATTATCTGAGTCTTATTCTTCATCATCTAAGGGTTCTTCTTCTTCTTCAGCATGTTCCTATCTATGTCTCATCCTGTTAGCCACATCTTTGATGACTATTTTATTTGATAAATCATCATGATTGGCTATGGGAAGGGGATTTAGCTGTCTTAGGAGCTTATTGGACTTGTGGAGAATCGTGCGCAGTGGTTTGAGTAGGTTGAGAAGTAGTAGGAGGTGATTGTGGTTGGTGGCTGGGTTCAGCATCAGACTTTGGTTCCTTCTTTCTTTGTTCCGAAGCTTGCCTTGACCTTTCTAGATGAGAGTTGTAGATTCTCATTAGTAGTTTCTCCACTTCCCTTTCCTCGAAATCATTGCTTGGCTTCCTTAGTCTCAACCTAGTCAAGTTAGTTATTTCAAACCGGTTGAAGCACACCAGTTGGTTCCTTGAGCAAGCCACTCTTCCAGCTGCTGATTTGGTTATAAAGTAGGTATTCTTTTCTAGTCATATGCCCACTCTACTATTGGACCATGTACTGATAGTAGAGTTTCAGGAATCTCTTCACCAGCATCAGCTTTGACTAAGGCTAGTACTTTGTGTAACAACACTTTGGATTCATCCTTTTTGCATCCAAAAATGCTAAAGGAATCGGCTATTTGATCTAGAATGTCAAGGGGCAAATCAAGTAACTTATATTCATGATTGTAATACATGATTTCTCCATTAGCCCTCTTGATAGCAAATTTCTTTATTTGAGCAAGATACCTAGTAGCCAACACCTTTGTTCCTTTAAGTATTTTCTCCTCTACTTCTAGATCAACAAATCTTGCTTTTATAACTCTCCTTAGTGCTCTTTTCTTCTTTGAAAGGATTATATAGATAGGATGTTTATCATTAGAGATTGTATATTTAGAGTCACGAGATACTAGAGTCTCAATCAGCAGATAGGATGGCTTTTGAGTAACTTTCTTAGTTTTGGCATATTGCCTTTCCTATAGCTCCCTGGCTTGTTCTAACTTCGGGAGTTCTCCAGCTATAACCTTGTAACACCCGGTTATTTTTTATTTTGAAGCCGACGAAGGAAGAAAAAGAAATAAAGTCCAAAGTCGAGGGACCAAACTCGCCAACGAAGGAAAGTTGGGTGAGTGAGTGTATTTAAGGGAGAGGGCAGCCCTTACCCTCTCCCCCACACTCACAAATCAGCCACCAAAGAGAGGAGAAGAGAGAAAGGAAGAAAAGAGGGAAAAAGGGTCGATTCGGGTGGTTCGAGTAGCCAAATCATCGTGTAGCAAGCCAAATCGAAGCCCTTGTCGTTGTGCTCGTTTGTGTGAGTTCTAGGACCCCACTTTTACCTGTTTTCAACCGATTTTGTGGCTGGAAAGCATCAAAAACCCGTTTTGTATGTGTATGTGTTTGACCCATTTGGGTGTGATGTGTGTGATGCGTTTCGCGTATGTTTTCGGGCTTGTGTGTGCTTGTATGGTGTTGTGGTATACATTCCTAAGGTCTAGGATGGTTGATGTAGGCTTAAATGGGTTTGGATGAGCTTGGAGGCCGAAAATGGCAGATTGGGTTCGGGATGAACTCCATTTTGCATCAGCTAGGGCTAGGCGACCGAATGGAGGCCATTCGGCCGATTGAGAGGCGATTGAGGTTCATCGCACGATTGGGATTCATTCGCACGATTGAGGTTCATTCGCACGAATAAGGTTTCATTCGCACGCTTGGGAGTCCAGTCGCATGGGGAGTCATACGACTGAGGGTCCAGTCGCATAGGTGCTTAGTCGCATGAGTCCATTCGCATAGGTGCTTAGTCGCATCAGTCCATTCGCAAGAGGTCAGTCGCATAGGTGCTCATTCGCATTAGTTCAATCCGCATGAGGTCCATACGCACGACTGGATGTCCATTCGCATAGATGTTCATCCGCATGAGTCCAATTGCATGATGTTCAGTCGCATGGAGGCCATGCGACTGAAGGGTGTCCATACGCACGAATAGGGCTGTTGCACCTGACGGAAAGTGTAGTTAGACTTCTGACTTTCGAGGAAAGTGCAGATGTAAGTTTTGACGTAAAGTTCCCGTAAGAGCTTGTAAGATAACTGTTATGGCCTTAGAAAGCAAGTAGGGCATAGTGATAGTGATGTTGCATGTTTATGCATGATGCATGTTATGTATGTATGATGTTGCCCTATATGACGTGATGTTGGTGCATGTTAATGTTCCTTAGTATGATGTATGTTTATCTTTCCGATGGCTTTACGTGTTATGATAATGAAAGAAATGAAGTATTATGTAACGTAAAATGGAAAGAAATGAAAAGTCTTGCATGTATCGGATAACGGGTCCTTCTTTGTGATCGACCATTTATGTAGAACCTCTACCGCTTACCCCTAGTACTGCGGCATACGCTCAGCTGTTCAATTATTGACTTTGGCACAGTAGCTAAAATTGTTCGGGGTGTAGCATATGGTATTGGTACGGATGATATCCGATGCGCAAGTAAAGTTATATTGAACGAATAAATGGATGAATGAATGAGATGATAAGGATATTATCTATGTGTACGTATTATGTGTGATCATGCAAAAGTAACGAATGGTTTTAAATGAAAGTAAAGTATGTTTTATTTTAAAACTAGAACTCACTCAGCAACGCTGACTTTTTATATGTTTTCCAGTTGGCAAGTAATGTTTGCTGAGGATGGCACCGCGAGGCTACTCAGCTCTTTTGGGATGGCATCCATTATAAAGCTTTTGGATATAATGCAAACATGTATTTTGTAATCGATAATGATGTATTATTTGGCAAAAGTGTTTATAATGAAATGAGATGTCATTTTTGAATGTTTCCGCTGCAACATTTTCATGAGACAGATGTAATTATATGTTTTATGCGCGATGAATGACCAACTGTAAGCGTCCCGGGAACGGGGCCTTACAAGTTGGTATTAGAGCCAAAGTTTAAGTGAAATGGGTAAAATTTTCAAATACACCTTAACTTAAACTGAATGGGACGAAAAAGGGAATGATATGCCAAACTAAGTAGCTGCGTGCGATCAGGTATTTTCTTAAAGTTAATCGGTTTTATGCGCGCATGGTTTGTGGTTATGTGTTGTATGTAGATTTGAATACTGATGTAGTCAGGACAGGTAATGCTTGGGTATGAAGAGTAAAGTAAGTGGCTAATCACAACTGGCCACTATAATTAGGGACTTACTATACTTGACATAAACTGAGCTGTTTCCTTGAATGATCGTGTTGGTGTTTGAATCTTTCAGTGTGAGTTAGAGAATGGCTGGAGGTAGATCTTCTAAAGCTTCTAGGGGTGGAGGCCGTGGCGGCCTGATGTTGACCCGACCCAAAAGAGGAAGGCCAAGGGTCGAGAAGTGGTTCCTGAAGAACCAGAGACCCCTCATTCGGAAGCTGGGGATGAGAGTGCAAACCTGAGGGTCTCGGTAAAGGAGGCTATTGTTGAGGTAGTACACCAGGTCATGCAGACAATCTTACCGTCTGTGGTGACCGAAGTCATTAAGACAGTGAAAGAAGGAGAAAGAAAGAGAGAAACAAGTCTTCGGGGGAACGAGAGAACCGGAGCCCGAAACGATTTTCTCTGATAATGAAGACGAGGAAGAAGAAGATGAGCCTGTGCGAGAGGTGGCACGAGGCTGTAACTATGCGGTGTTTATGAGATGCAAGCCCCCTACTTTCGACGATAATGGCAATGCTGCCGCTGCTCACTGATGGGTGAGAGAGATGGAGGCTGTTCTCGACATCAGCGAGTGCCGGAAGATCAAAAAGTAAAGTTTGCCACCCACTCGTTGTGGACTCAGCTTTATGCTGGTGGGACAATATTGTCCAAGCTGAGGGTAACCGGGCAATCGGGAGAATGAGATGGCCCGAACTGAAGAAGATGGTGTTATTGAGGAGTTCTGTCCTCACAGGAAGATGAATAAGATAGAGAGGGAGTTCCTGCAGCTGGAGGCAGGATCCATGACACACCAGCAATACACCACCAAATTCAATGAAATGGCACGGTTGGTGCCAGATCAGTGACGCCTCTGTCTTGGAAGATCAAAAGGTACATTCAGGGCTTACCGGTGATGTTCGCAGGCAGATCGATCGCCCCCGGCCAAGTACGTTTAGGCGGCGGTCGATTTGGCGGAAGGCTATATGATGAGCGGGAAGTGGTGGTGATTGAAGCAAATAAGAAGGGTGGTGGTGATCGGAACTAGAATGGGAGAAGGTTTGGTCGGGGTGATGCCTCAACGGGGAACAAAAAGGCACGGTTGGATGACCGCTGCGTGGCCATACCGGGAGCGGGATCGAGGAGTGTGGCAAGTGTGGAAAGGAGCATGCGGGAGAATGTAGACTGGGTTCGAACGTGTTGCTTCAAGTGTCGGAAGACAGGGCATATGCAAATGATTGCTTGGTGGGCAAATGTTTTAACTGTGGGGAACTGGTCATATGAGCAGGGAGTGTAAGAAGCCGAGGGCTGAGGGTTCCAGGGCGAAGAAGACAGAGGTGAAGGACCGAGGGCGAGCGCCAGGGCATTCACCATGACACAGGAGGAAGCTAGAACGGACCCTGATGTCGTGTCCGGTACGTTTCTGGTGAACCAAACTTTAGCTTCTGTGTTTATTTGATTCGGGTGCCAGTAAATTTTTATTTCTGCTGCTTTCTGTGCTAAGCTGCCTGTTAGTAGTAGACGTGTTGATGCGCCCTTTGATGTAGAAACTGCCATAGGAAGTCTACCAGGATTTCTGAGATGATAGAGAACTGTGATGTGGAGCTAGAGGGTCATAAGTTTCCTGTTAGACCGTTTGTGATGACCTTAGGTGGTTTTGACTTGGTTCTTGGGATGGATTGGTTAGCGGACTACGAGGCGAACATTGTGTGTCGCAAGAAGATGATTCAGTTGTCAGCGCCCGACGGTAGTTCTGTGATGGTGTATGGGATCGGATTACTACGATTCCGAAGTGATCTCAATGGCAGTGGCGGGAAAGTGTATGAGGCGTGGATGTAGTGCCTACTTTTCCTATGTAAAGGATGTGGATACGCCAACACCACAACTAGCCGATGTACCGTTGTGCGTGACTTTCCAGACGTGTTCCCAGAAGACTTATCAGGAGTGCCACCTGACAGAGAGATCGAGTTTCAGATTGGTCTAATACCGGGTGCCCAACATGTTGCCAAGGCACCGTATCGGTTGGCTCCGACCGAGATGAAAGAGTTGATGGAGCAGTTGCAAGAGCTGCTTGATAAGGGGTTCATTAGACCGAGTATCTCTCCTTGGGGTGCTCCAGTATTGTTTGTGAAGAAGAGAAAGACGGTAGTATGGGGATGTGTATTGACTACCGTGAGCTGACAAGTTGACGATTAAGAACCGATACCCCTTACCGAGGATAGATGATTTGTTCGATCAGCTTTAGGGTGCCAGTTGGTTTTCCAGGATAGATCTTCGATCTGGTTACCATCAGCTGAAATTGAAGGAACAGGATATCCCTAAACAGTTTTTCGTACACGCTATGGTCACTACTACGAGTTCCTCGTCATGTCTTTTGGTTTGACCAATGTGCCAGCTGCTTTTATGTCTAATGAACCCGAGTGTGTCGGCCGATGTTGGATAAATCAGTGATCGTGTTTATTGATGATATTCTGATTTACTCGAGGAGCGAAACAGAGCATTACGGTCACATTCGTGAAGTTCTAGAGACGTTGAGAGGGAGAAGTTGTATGCTAAATTATCTAAGTGCGCGTTCTGGTTGTCGTGAAGTTCAGTTCTTAGGTCATGTGGTGAATCCCTATTGGGATTATGGTGACCCGCGAAAGTGGGAGGCGGTTATGCAATGGAAGTCACCGAAGACGCCATCCGAGATTCGTAGCTTCTTGGTTTGGCGGGCTACTACAGGAGATTTATCCAAGACTTCTCTAAGATTGCTTCTCTCCACTGACTAAGTTGACCCGAAAAGATGTAAAGTTTGTATGGGGGTCAGGCTCAAGAGAAGGCATTTGAAGAATTAAAGGCGAGATTGACTCAAGCTCCTGTTCTGTCATTACCCGAGGGAAGTGAAGATCTGGCGGTTTATTCTGATGCTTCCTACTCGGGGTTGGGGTGTGTGTTAATGCAGAGAGGAAAGTTTATAGCCTATGCATCTCGACAGTTGAAGGTTCATGAGGTCAACTATCCTACTCATGACTTGGAGCTAGCAGCTGTGGTCTTTGCGTTAAAGATTTGGAGGCACTATCTTTACGGGACGAAGTGCACCATATTCACCGACCACAAGAGTCTGAAATACTTCTTTGAGCAGAAGGATCTAAACATGAGGCAGAGCGATGGTTGGAGCTCATAAAAGACTATGATTGCGAGATCCATTACCATCCGGGCAAAGCCAACGTGGTGGCGAATGCCCTTAGCCGAAAGGAGAGACCCGAGCCGATTCGGGTGAAAGCATACCAGTTAATCATGACCTCGGATGTGATGAAGCAGGTCAAAGGTTTTCAAGATGAGGCTTTGAAGGAAGATCATCTTAACTCCGAAAGAATGAGAGGTCTGGTTGGGGAATTGGGTGAAAACATACTTGGTGTTAGAACCCGATTCGGTCGTGTGTGGATCCCTCATTTTGGGAATCTACGGGTGAAGATAATGGATGAAGCTCACAAGACTCGATACTCCATTCATCCTGGTGCCACGAAAATGTACCATGATATGAAGAAAGATTATTGGTGGCCGGGTATGAAGCGTGATGTGGTGGAGTATGTGAGTAAGTGCCTTACTTGCTTACAGGTGAAGGTCGAGCATCAAAAGCCGTATGGGAAAATCCAACCTTTGGATATATCGGAATGGAAGTGGGAGCACATCACCATGGATTTCATTACGAAGCTGCCGCGTACCCCAAAAGGGTACGATGCCATATGGGTGATAGTTGACCGTTTGACGAAGAGTGCTCACTTCCTACCGATTCGCGAGACATATTCATCTGAGAGGTTGGCTGAACTGTTCATCAAGGAAATCGTAACTCGTCATGGTGTGCCGGTGTCTATTGTATCGGATCACGACACTCGGATTACATCTAAATTTTGGAAGAAATTCCACGACGCTATGGGGACGAGGTTACATATTAGCACGGCTTATCATCCCAGACTGATGGTCAGTCTGAAAGGACCATTCAGACACTGGAAGACATGCTTCGGGCATGTGTGATTGATTTTGGTGGAAGTTGGGATGACCACCTACCGTTAGCCGAATTCTCATACAACAACAGCTATCGTGCCAGCATTGGTATGCCTCCATATGAGATGCTATACGGTAGGAGATGCAGAACACCCATTTGTTGGGGTGATATTGGTCAGAAAGAATTGGGAAGCGTAAAAGTAATCGAGGCTATGACTGAGAAGCTTGAGAAGATTAAAGCCTTCATGAAGGCAGCCAAAGATAGACAAAAGTCGTATGCTGATAGAAGACGCAGGCCAATTGAGTTCCAGGTGGGTGACCGGGTTATGTTGAAGGTCTCACCTTGGAAGTGTATTATCCGATTTCAGGAAGCGGGGTAAGCTGAGCCCAGGTATATAGGCCCTTTTCGAATCATCGCTCGAGTAGGAGAGGTGGCCTATAGACTGGAGTTACCGGATGAGTTAAGTGGAATTCACCCGACATTCCATGTATCTCATTTAAGGAAGTGCTTAGCTGATGAATATATGATTGTTCCACTGGAGGATATTGAAATAGATGAACGGCTCAATTATATGGAGCAACCAGTGGCAATCATCGATCGAAAGGAGAAAAGGCTGAGAAATAAAGTGGTTCCTCTTGTGCGCGTACAGTGGAAGCATAGGAAGTGATCTGAGTCAACGTGGGAGACCGAGGAGGAAATGAGACAGCATTATCTGCGTTTGTTCGAAGAATAACAGGTTTCGGGGACGAAACCTATTTAAGGGGGGTGGACTTGTAACACCCGATTATTTATTATTTTGAAGCCGACGAAGGAAGAAAAGAAATAAAGTCCAAAGTCGAGGGACCAAACTCGCCAACGAAGGAAAGTCGGGTGAGTGAGAGTATTTAAGGGAGAGGGCAGCCCTTACCCTCTCCCCCACACTCACAAATCAGCCACCAAAGAGAGGAGAAGAGAGAAAGGAAAGAAAAGAGGGAAAAAGGGTCGATTCGGGTGGTTCGAGTAGCCAAAATCGTCGTGTAGCAAGCCAAATCGAAGCCCTTGTCGTTGTGCTCGTTTGTGTGAGTTCTAGAACCCTACTTTTACTTGTTTTCAACCGATTTTGGGGCTGGAAAGCATCAAAAACCCGTTTTTGTATGTGTATGTGTTTGACCCATTTGGGTGTGATGTGTGTGATGCGTTTCGTGTATGTTTTCGGGCTTGTGTGTGCTTGTATGGTGTTGTGGTATACATTCCTAAGGTCTAGGATGGTTGATTTAGGCTTAGAATGGGTTTAGATGAGCTTGGAGGCCGAAAATGGCAGATTGGGTTCGGGATGAACTCCATTCTGCATCAGCTAGGGCTAGGCGACCGAATGGAGGCCATACGGCCGATTGAGAGGCGATTGAGGTTCATTCGCATGATTGGGATTCATTCGCACGATTGAGGGTTCATTCGCACGACTAAGGTTTCATTCGCACGATTGGGAGTCCAGTCGCATGGGGAGTCATACGACTGAGGGTCCAGTCCCATAGGTGCTTAGTCGCATGAGTCCATTCGCAAGAGGTCAGTCGCATAGGTGCTCATTCGCATTAGTTCCATCCGCATGAGGTCCATACACACGACTGGATGTCCATTCGCATAGATGTTCATCCGCATGAGTCCAATCGCATGATGTTCAGTCGCATGGAGGCCATGCGACTGAAGGGTGTCCATACGCACGAATAGGGCTGTTGCACCCGAAGGAAAGTGTAGTTAGACTTCTGACTTTCGGAGGAAAGTGCAGATGTAAGTTTTGACGTAAAGGTTCCCGTAAGAGCTTGTAAGATAACTGTTATGGCCTTAGAAAGCAAGTAGGGCATAGTGATAGTGATGTTGCATGTTTATGCATGATGCATGTTATGTATGTATGATGTTGTCCTATATGACGTGATGTTGGTGCATGTTAATGTTCCTTAGTATGATGTATGTTTATCTTTCCTATGGCTTTACGTGTTATGATAATGAAAGAAATGAAGTATTATGTAACGTAAAGTGGAAAGAAATAAAAAGTCTTGCATGTATCGGATAACGGGTCCTTCTTTGTGATCGACCATTTATGTAGAACTTCTACCGCTTACCCCTAGTACTGCGGCATACGCTCAGCTGTTCAATTATTGACTTCGGCCCAGTAGCTAAAATTGTTCGGGGATTAGCATATGGTATTGATACGGATGATATCCGATGCGCAAGTAAAGTTATATTGAACGAATAAATGGATGAATGAATGAGATAATAAGGATATTATCTATGTGTACGTATGATGTGTGATCATGCAAAAGTAACGAATGGTTTTAAATGAAAGTAAAGTATGTTTTATTTTAAAACTAGAACTCACTCAGCAACGCTGACTTTTTATATGTTTTCCAGTTGGCAGGTAATGTTTGCTGAGGATGGCACCACGAGGCTACTCAGCTCTTTTGGGATGACATCCATTTATAAAGCTTTTGTGATATAATGCAAACATGTATTTTGTAATCGGATAATGATGTATTATTTTGCAAAGTGTTTATAATGAAATGAGATGTCATTTTTGAATGTTTCCGCTGCATATTTTCATGAGACAAATGTAATTATATGTTTTATGTATGATGAATGACCAACTATAAGCGTCCTGGGAACGGGGCCTTACAAACCTTTTGTTTGATTCCTCTGATTTCTTCTCCATTGGCGCATACTTTCTCTCATAGCTCAGACTAGAAAACACTTAAATAATATTCTCTTTTCTACACCCTATTCGATTATTAGGCATTTTATTAAGATTCTAGACGCTTTTTAACATAGTCTAAGAGATTATGATGTGTTTTTCATGAATGGTTCCAATCGCTAGTTCTTTCCCATTTGCTAAAGTCTAAATTCTAGCACTAGCCTAGAATTGGCTGATAAAAATCAGCACAGATGATAGGGTTCTTGATGATAACATAGTTAATAGTTGATGTGTTAAGTTTGACAATTAGTGATTTGAAGTAGAAGAACTCCTTAGGTGGATCAACCAAGTATGTTGGTATATTATGCTCTAGTTTGAATTTCATATTAAGAGCCATGACCTGCATCAAGTAAGTTATATCATAAACACAATTGAAATATGTGTCAACTCATTAAATAGCAAGGACTTAGTTTTGATTCTAAAAAGTGTACTCGTGAACTGGTATTAAGTTTAATTAATTTTTATTAAAGTGTTTGGCCACAAAGTTTACTTGGTAAACTAAATACTTGGTTTACAAGTACTCAGATTACATTAGAGTACTCAGTCATCTCCTAGTACTCGACTTTGACCAAGTAATTAGTCAAGAGAAGTTATCGCTGACTTTCTTAGTTCTTATCTAATGATAGGTAACCAGTTAAGACCATGTACTTCTGTTTTATTTTAGTTTCCGGTTTAATCCATGTCCTCGGTCATCTGAAAGTTCTTGCTTTGTTCTTAAGTTCTCGGCTAGAACCTAGAAACCAAGAACCTCTTATTTTTGTATAAACCAACTTATTCTTCGATTAACCCACAAAACCTTGAACAATGAACACATATAGTTGCACTCTATGGAATCTGTAGTTTAATGTGTTCATCTTAGAAACACATTCGATTTAACCCACCTAGAAACCAAGCTTTCTTCGGCTAAAAAACCTCCTAATAATCACAGACCATAGCACCAAATAAGTTTAATCATCACTTTACCTCGATCACACTAATTCGGACAAGCACCAAGCGAGTGTTATCCAAATATCAGATAATTGAATACTTTTTGTGTGTATGTGAGATTTGATTCGGTACTTGGTAAAATAGGTTTTTCGACCTCATTTAGATGCTGAGTACTTGTGGGGTTTTTGGCCCAACATAATCGTCGGTGGGCTAAAAGTCCTATATCGTATACCTTTTCTCTTGTTAACAATTTGATTCCCTTTTGTTTAAAAATTTATTTTCAAAGCATGAAATGGTTTGAAACAAATAAGAATTAAGAATAAAAATAAAGAAATAAACGTAAAAATAATTGTATTTTGTTCTATACAATGACTATATATACATATATATACTAGAAAAATTATGTTTCTAAAGCACTTTAATATAGAATAACTAACCAAAGACTTATTGTATTATGTTCTATACAATAACTATATCGAATACACTAGAGACCTAAATACAAAAGCCCATCGAGTTCCCGGCCCAGTCGAGTACTTCCACCACTCGGTTCAATGGTAATTGATAGAGAAGTGTACTATGTATGTCTCTAACCAAAATGTAGATGTTGTTTGATACGTCAGCCTAACCAGTTAGCATCTCTACATGTTCCCTCTAATCATCTCAAGGTGAGTCAAGGAGTTCAAGCAAATGTTCATTGTTAAATCTTTCGAATGCTCCTCCGACCCTGAGTGGATTCTAGCAGAAGCGCAAAGCAAAGCCTAACTAGACTAAAGGGAGGAGGAGTTCAATTATCATCTCTTCCTGTGATTTCATCACCGGCTAGGGCTTTCGAATCAAAGCATGGGCATCTTTGCATTGCATTTGTTGTTCCGGTGGCTAAGTCAATAATATATTAATTGAGTGTGCCAGTGATAAATGCTAAAACTTATGTATTGTTTTGAAAAACATACGATAGAAAAGCAACCACTAGATGTTTTCAAGTTAAGTAATTTGCTTAATGTCATAGAGACCAAACTTGTGATTAATTATAGACTAGATAGTAATGGTGTTAGGGTTGGAGGGGTGTTTATGGTTGCGGGCTATTATGCTATTTGAACTCTAGAGGATAATTTAGATCAATGGAAAAGGGCGGTGTTTCTAGCTTTAGGTCTAAAATTATTAATTACTCAAATGATGTTGGTGGATAAATGATACATTTACCTTAATGTTTAAAGAGTCATTACACGATAAACGAGAAAATGATACAAAAAAAACCTAACAATGTTTGACATGCAAGCAATCTCAATGGTAGACAAGTATAATACTTTAGTTTGATTGTTTTTTTTAATAAGACCCAACCCGACTAGTGCTAGACTATATCGAAAAAAAATTACTTGTATAGTGTTATCGTTAAAAACTTTTTGTTCCCTATGAATAATTTCATAGATCCATCACCGCACATTCTTTAATACCTATTTAGGGTGTTTGGCTGAAATTTACCCTTAACATTGCTTTATGTTGTTATTGAAGTTATTGGGCCAGTCTATTACTTTGGGCATAACCAATGTGTGGACTTGCCCATGTCGACATTTTCCCCTTTATTTTTAAGCAATTTATAAGCAATCACTGCCATATTCGTATAACCGTATTACCTTCTTCTGTAATAGTTTATAAATTTTAAGGTGAGTCACAAAGACTTTTGTGCTATTATGAATCTTGCATGCATTTGTAGTTCCCTAATGCAAATAACTAGCATGATTACTCTTTGACAGGTTATATATTATTACATATTTGTGTTTACTTATGCTAACAATACAAAAGATCAAATCATATCTTATAATGTGGGTAAATTATCATAATAAACTCTGATTGTATCTTATAATTTGTATAAATTTATCATAATAAACACTAGCTAATATATTTTATGTAGTATTATTTACATGTAAAATTTATATGTGAATGACCAACGACAATGACAATTTTTTTCTTTTGTTAGCGGATCTCTGAGTGTGTGAGGGACGGTTGTGGATTAACCTGGGATATATGAAAATGACTAGGGAATCTGTTTGGACCATTGTACGTTTCAATTTATAAAAAGTATAATCTAGATATTATACGGGTATTTGTTTTAGTAAGACTTGACTGTGGTACCCTTTACCTTGATGGCAATGGGTCTTCATTAAGTTGGTAGATTTTTCACAAAAAATTGAAATCAAGTAGCAATGTAATAAGCCACCCACATCCTGTATGACATTTACATCTCACATACGTCCAGTCAGACATTAAGTTGTCTTACTTCCTAACTTTATGCAGGGTGCAAATTTGTTTGGAATGACACATGTGATCGAATGTACTTTCCAAGAAGTGCAACTCACGTGACTTTGTAAATCATACATGGAATCCTACCAATATATCATAAAAAAAGGTATATAAACGTACACAAAGCAATTATCATGATACTTTTAACAATAACAAGTCCAATTCTTTAAAATGCATAGCAGAAAACATGTACTTAGAAACACTAATATATTTATGGGTCTAGTAAAGATTGTGCACACATTTTAAACACTAAATGAGAAAAGTGTTACAGTTATAGGAAACATAAGCTTAAACCGGGTGTCATGGCGTCCAGCTATAAAATGTATATATGTGACTTGTTGTCATCTTAATAGGTTTCTGAGCCCAATATTCCTTTATATACCAATAATTTTTGAGAAGTCACGAGAAATATTTCACTTATCCAAAATGGCGTTATATGCATCAAAATTGGCGTATAGAGAATGTTACTTTTGGAATTATTCATGAAATGATGAGAATAGAATATATAAAAAAATATACAAATGCTTCCAAAGTGGGTCTTGGTCATGAACAGATCAATACGTACCATAATCGTCACAAGAAATTTTTACAGTTAATAAATAAGTAAAACTTAATAGAACATTATAAAATGAATGTTATCCTGCTCATGTGCATGAAGGTGGCGCAGTTACCTCTGACCCGAAACATGTGAATAATCAAATTTAAGAAAGATAAACAATTTCCTCAGATTCCAAACTTCCAGGAGAATTTAAAGATATGGGTAAACAACACATAAGATAAGTAACATCATCTTTTCTTTTCTGTTTTTTATTTTTCATTTTAACAATTCTTAATTGCTTATATTGTTAATCTTACATGATTTAAACCCTTAAATTGTTAATGGAGTTGAGATACCTTAGCAACGCTATGAATTGCATTACGATTAATTCCTTGGGACATTTATTGGGTAACCTAGAAGAAATAGTTTTGTAATTAATTATATTAGATAATTGTTCGTTACACGGGTTGAAATAATGAAAAATGACATTTTGAATATAAGATTATGAGATAGTTAAACATACCTAAATTTAAAAAGATTGAACCATAATACACATTGAAGCGAATATGTTGTTTATAATAAATAATCGATAATTGTAATTATGTTTAAATTCGTGGATCTTGTAATTTTAAAATTATTTTCCTAAAAAATACGATGTTTAAAATTTTTTTAATTTTATTAATGATTAGCTAAATATTAGATTTAATCTTAATAAAATTAACTCTTACTAAATATTTTTATTGAAACATTTTATTTATTTAAAAAAAGGTTAATTTGATTAACATAATAATAAATATACATTTATTAAGAAAACTATATTTATATACTAATTTGTAACTTTTATTATAGTTAGTACATGTGACCATATACTAGGTGAAGCCTACATGAACAGACTAGAAAAACGACACGTGACATCTAAACATTTTGATTATTAGTATATATTTAGTTTTTTTAGGTTTATCATAGATACACCCGTCACTCTTTTATTCTCTTTATCTCATTCTATGCATACATATAAATACATAGAGAGATAAAGAGATGTGGGAGTTCTTATAACAAATTATGATGTTCATATAACTCATGCCTATTTTAACATTAACTATATATATGTACTTATTGTTGTGGGGCACGTCAGGGTTAACATAGCATATTAAACACGACATGATAATATGTTACACAATAAAACAAGATTACGTAAGGTGTTAAACATGAACATGACACAATATATAACTAATCGTGCCATTTTTTTCTAAACACGAATCTGTTAAGGAACATGATAAATATCACATATTTTGTGAAATAAAGCTTACCAAATGTCCACAATATGTTTTATTAATACATATATAACCCTTGACATAATATTTTCCAACAAACTAGAAACAAAATCCATAAAATCCTTAATCTATACTATTATAAAAAGCAAAATCTTGGGAGACAAATGTAATTTTACAAAAAAAAATTAAGACGGTAATAAACTTCTTATAATTAACACATTGACTAATAGTTGTTCTTAATACAATATTTAATAATATTATTATTTAATTCGCTACATTAAATAGTATATAATTTATAAAATTAACATTTAAATTTATAAATAAGTATTATCTTATTAATTTGAATTCTTAACTAAATACTTTTATATACTAGTAGTAATAATAATAATAATAATAATAATAATAATAATAATAATAATAACAATAATAACAATAATAATAATAATAATAATAATAATAATAATAATAATAATAATAATAATAATAATAATAATAATAATAATAATAATAATAATAATAATAAAATTTACAAATAAGTATTATCTTATTTGAATACTTAACTATATAATTTTTAATACTTTTAAAATGATGATGATAATAATAATGTATGTCTATATTATCTATTATTTATTGCTATCTATAAAACAACTTTTTGAAACAAGATTGTAATTTTACAATACCTTAAGATAGTATATAAAGTATTGCAAG
Organism: Flaveria ramosissima; assembly: GCA_025215565.1. NCBI lineage: Eukaryota > Viridiplantae > Streptophyta > Magnoliopsida > Asterales > Asteraceae > Flaveria > Flaveria ramosissima. The sequence goes on from CM046035.1 coordinate 27,665,913, forward strand.
CTTTATCTCTAATATCATAAGAAAATTTTCTATCATGTTCCTATTCTGCTTTAAATAATTGTAGCATATGGTTTTATGTTAATATATCTATATTTAATATTTAATTATATAACAATAATGTTTTATCTTTGTATGAAAACAATTCAACCTATACTATGTTAAATCTGAATCTTTTTAGAAATGTTTGTTAAACTTTATTTATTTTCAACCCTTATATTTACTTAACAGTTGAGTTATTTAACTATTCTTGTTAATGCTAATTATTCTTGAAGCAATGTGCTAGCTCAAGATATGATAAGAATCATAAGTCGTATAAAAGATTTAAATCATTAAACAAAACAATCAATAAATTAATTGAAATATAACAAGTATAGACTTGTAAATTTTTAATCCGACGCAACGCACGGGTTACCCACTTTAATACATAACATACTAGGGTTAAGATTTATTAAGGCATACATTTACCTTTTTTCAAAATACAAAAAAAGAAATATAAACATGCTTAAACAGCTCTATATAATAGGTTAACTAGTGTTTAACCCCTTTAGACACAAACTTGATAGCGTCTTAATTAACGTATCAACTTGTTTAAGACATGAAATCTATTAGCTCAAATCAAACTTGTTAAACTTCGTGTCGTATCATGTTATTTCAAAAATTAATAGATCCATGTCACACCACTTACCACCAGGACTCAACCCCCACCGCCTAGGGTAATTAGTTCATATGACTAATAATAATCAACCATGCCAGCCTTGCGATTGTCTATTCAATTTGTTTTTTTGCACTTTATTTTCCTATTGACTATCATTTCGGTGGCTCATCAAGTCCTCTCCTCGAAAAAAATTATTGAATTCCATCATCATAAACTTTAAAAAATTAATAAATAAAATAATTTATGCACGGTTTTAATTGTTTCAGTATCTTTCTGCATTTCTGGACGTTTCCTAGCTAAATACCAAAGAATGTCTACAAACCACCATTTAAAATAATTTAAGTAAATAAAAAGTGGTTGCATCAACAAGAGGGAATGTGATTTTCTATCCAAAAAGCAAAGCATATAAGATAAAGTTATGCTTCTTGTCTGTCTGTGTTACATGGTCCCGAGGCAAAACGATTAGCTAGCATGCAATGCATGATTACAAATAATTAAACCAGAAACATGTTCTAATTTGCTGAAGGAATCAAGGCTTACTTACATTATTCGAATATGTCTTAATTATAACAATAGCAAACTATATATAAGATCATTAGAAGTCTTAAAAATGATTGGATATGATTTGATAATCTGAGTTATAGATCATTAGAGGTCCCAAAAAAAAAAAAGAACATGAAAGTGTGTAGAGTGATATGCAGTTGAAGGAAAATGTGATATGTGACTCACAGGGATAGAATTAAAATGAAGGCAAGATCGAGACAAAGTTCTGAAGAGCAGATAGGCTGATTGTGTGAAGAGAATTGTATTTTTATGATGATTAATGCACCCATGTGAATCGAGAAGGGGTTTGTGATTTGTCTTTGAGGAATGCAGACAATGTTGGATGCAAATGAAGGCATAGTATAGCTATCAGTTCAAAACTGTCAACTTATATATACCCCATACATGCATATACATACACACATACATACACATCGGCTTGATATATAATATTTGTATGTATGTATGATGATGTATGTATGTATGTATGTATGTGGGATAATGTATGCATACATACATGCATATTGCACGACAGTTTCTCTTGTTTCGTGTTGTTAGACATATTACAAAAATCCAAAGTATTGGACTTTTGCCATAGTTTGTTGTGTTAAAGTATAGCCTTGTTGTACAAACTACAATATCCTTACTAGCCTTTGCTAAGGATTGTTGATGTAGCTAGAAGCACAAAATAACTAATTAAACCTATTAATTCACAAAATAGTAAGGAACAATTATTCTAACTATCATTGATTTTCACAAAATACCAATAATCAGGATAATCACACACTAACACACGCTTTGTGATAGGGAGAAAATTGCTTTTTCATGAACTTCAAAACTGATCACCTCCCAATATTTACATGAGTATAAAAATCAAGACAAAAGTCGAATGGGCCTAACATAAACGAGCCAAAAATTAGTCCATAAACAAAGTCCAACAAAAAGTAGAAATAAGAGAAAAGTAAAACAAACTCATAAATAAGCTGACTTGGGCCGGAACGATGCCAGCTTGTAGAAACGTGCTCCTCGATCCAACGATCGTTTTGACCGATCGCATGCCCAAAACGGAGACCTTTAACCCAAGTTATGATCGTTTTAGTGAAGCCCCTAGGACAAACGATTATTGGCCTCCAAAAACGAGATAGTTTGCTACTTCACATTTGGTCCCACACCAATTGTGCATCAAAATACATTAGAACTCTTCCTTGGGTAGCTGAAACTCAATGATATCTCGTTTTAATGTTTGGAAATTTTTACAAATCCACACCAAATGCGGAAATCACAGGCTCTATTTCCATTCATGGGAGATATGAATCATATGATACTGAGTTTGTAGCATGCTAAAGCCAAAAGATATTGATGATGCATCCAGAAAAGCATTCTCATAGCACTAACCTAATTTATCAATCACCTAAAAATGCCACACTTGAAAACTCATTGCAAACTAACTTAGAACTATCTGTAGGTCAAGACCATTGATTTGAAGGGATTCTAGGGTAAGTCATCTCTGGATTATGATTATGTACCTTTAGTAGGGAGATCAGGGGGATTGGTGTCCTTATGGGATCCGTCGGTGTTTACCTTAAAATCCATGGTAAAAGATCGTTTCTTTCTTCTTACAACTATTAATTTTGTGGGTTGTTCGGTTGGTTTGCATATCACAAATATTTATGCTCCAAATGATAGTCAGCTTAAATAAGAGTTATGGGTAAAACTATCGACTTTAAAATCCACGTTATCTTGTATTTGGATGATGTTGGGAGATTTCAATGAAGTTCGGGATCCATCTAAAAGAATTTATTCATCCTTCAACTCAACTGCCTCTAGAGTTTTCAACGAATTTTTCATGATTCCGATCTGTATGGGTTTGGAATTGGGGATGGTCGATTCACATACATGTCCCCCAGACGGGAGGAAATTAAGCAAACTTGATAGGGTGTTGGTTTGCTCGGGGTTCCAAGAGGTGTGGCCAAATTCCGTAGTTATAACGCTTGCAAGGGTGTACGCTGATCATTGTCCGATGTTGTTGTCAAATGAATCAATGATTATGGGCCAATCTTATTCAAGTGTTATGATTCTTGGCTTGAAAAACCAGGGTTCATGGAAGTAGTAAACAAAGCTTATAATGAGGCAGTCGTGAATGACCCTCCAGATAAAAATACATGATGAAACTAAGAGCAGTAGAAGCAGCGATTAAAGTGTGGTTGGTAGTAACAAAAGAGAAAGAACATGGAGAAGAAAAGGAGTTGTTTAATAAGATTCATAACCTGGAGAACAAGTAGAGTTGTCAAATGATGAGCTGAACCTTAAAGCAGCTTGGAAAAATCAAATATTCAAAATGGAGAGAACAAGGTTAAGAGATCTACAATAAATGTCTAGAGTTAAATGGATTAAGGAGGGCTACGATGAAAACTCTAGATTCTTTCATGGCTCGATAAAAGAAATCATAAAAAATCCAGATTTAATCAACTGATGGTCAATGGGGTATGGGAGTCAAGGCCAGAGGAGGTCAAGAAAGAAGTGTTTCTGTACTATAAGGTTCGTTTCATAGAAACTATCATGAGCATGCCAGGTTTTTTTTGATGAAGGTTT
>CM046035.1:27670201-27792701 GCA_025215565.1 Flaveria ramosissima
TAAGGATTCCTGAAGTCTGATGCAACCCAAAACAGCCTAAGTGTCTCAGCAACATGCACTAAGTACTGAAGTGAAGAATGCTTCGGAAGTTTTACACAAGCATTAGAAAATACTCTAAGTGTAAAATCTTCCGAAGCCAAGACCAATATCTTCGAAGCCAAACATGAAGTCTTCCGAAGCTTCAGAGACAAAGTCTTCCGAAGCTTCAACCTATGAAGACAGATTTCTTCCGAAGACTTTTAGTACACATGCTTTATCTGATGTACTGTTCCATAAAGCACCTTTTCCGCTGCATCTCTGTAAAGTCACCAACTTACATGAGTTGGTGAAAGGGCCTTGCTTTTGGTAACTGTACATTGAGGTCTTGAGTCTGTAACTTTCCACTTTATGTACTTTATCCTTTTTGTAATGTATAAGGATGTGAGCTATGGCATGTCATAGTCACAAGGTCAAAAGGCAGATATGCCTTTTGATCCTACAATTGATTTTGTTAGTGTCTAGTCAATTGTATCCAGCTGGCTTTCAAAGTATAGCCGGCTGTAGGTTGTAGTATAAGTATTTCAAGTTCTTGTATCTTTTCTTTATGCTTTGTAACACTTGTAAAAGAACTTGAGAAAGCAATATACTGCCTCCTTGAAACCCATACTCTCTTGTTCTGTCTCTTGCTTTACTTGTGTTCTTTGTATCACCTTGGTTACCCAGTTCACTGTTTGATTAAAGTTTAGTTATCTCCTCATTGTGTTGTTGTGTTGTAATTGTGTTTAAGCCCTTAAACGGTCCTGCAATTGGTATCAGAGCTTTCCAGGCTCTTGATATAAGATCTAACCATCTTAAGATCCCTCACACACACAAAGCTAAACTCTTCAAATGGCTTCCATCTCAAAGACTGATATGGAGACTGGAACCATGAACAAATCCCCACTGATCACTCTTGATGATTTTGACACCTGGTGCATGAGGATGGAAGGCTTCATCAGGTCTCTTGATTCAAGAATGTGGGAATCTGTTGAGAATGGACCTTTCATACCCAGCACCCCCTCTGCTACTGGTGCTGGTATGATTCCTAAAGATGTGGCCAACTACTCAGATGAAGATAGAAAAGAGTAGAGATTGACAGGAAGGCCATGACTGCTCTTCAGACTGCTCTCCCAAACTCTGTATACAGAGGTTTTAAGAAGTGCAAGACAGCCAAACAGCTGTGGGATGCACTGAAGCTGATGTATGAAGGCTCCTCTGAAGCCAAGGAGAACAAGAAAGATCTTCTGAAGCAGCAGTTTGAGAATTTCACCTTCAAAGCAGGTGAAACCATGACCCAACAATACTTCAGGTATGTTGAGATTGTGGATACCCTAGTGGATGGAGGAGTTCCTCTTGAGAACAGGGACATTGTAAGGAAGTTCATGTCCTCACTTCCTAGGCAATGGACACACTATTGTGTGGTGATCAAGAGGACTGAGAACCTTAAGACTCTTACTCTTACAGAGTTGTATGGGATTCTCAGTGGATACCAGATGGAGATGAACATGCAAGGTTCATCTGGCAACTCCAACAATCAAATGGGTTCAGCCCTTCATGTGGTTGAAAGGGACAGCATAGAACCCCAACATCATCTCATATGCTACCCTGACAACTCACAAAAGGGTCCTTTCATCACCTTCCCGGAGACACCAAGGGAGAACTTTACTCAAGGAAGCCCATTCCAAGAGACAAGTTCTTCTCAAGCCTTTGTGTCTGCAGATGAAAGCTGTGGGAATTATCTTTTCACTCTTGAAGACCTGGACTGTATCCATCCAGATGACCTGGAATACATGGAGATAGTTCAGCAGATGGCTCTCCTCACTCACAGAGCCAAGAAGTTCTACAAGAGGACAGGAAGAAGATTTCCAAGCAATGCTACCAGTGGTAAGTTTGGGCTGGATAAAAGCAAAGTTAAGTGTTACAACTGTAACCTTATGGGTCACTTTGCAGGGAGTGTAAGGCACCTAAAGCAAATGGGGGCCAAACACAACCCAGACCAAACTACACTGACAAAGCCCCTCAGGCTGAGAAGACAAAGCAACATGCTGCTGTTGCTGTTGAAGAGGGAGGCTTTGACTGGAGTTTTCAGGTGGAGGATGCTTCTCCAAACCAAGCACTGATGGCTGACCATGATGAAGCCAAGGTATTGGAACATCTTTGCTCCCCTGAATGCATTGCTAAAGTAAATAGATACAGGTCCTACAACCTAGAGATGAGATCTGATCTTGAGTCATTAAACATATTAAAATCTGATTTTAGAAAGTCTGAAAATGATTACAAGTTAAAGATAGAGGACTTGGAGAAAACCATTTCAGTACTAAAACATGAACATACAGATTTTAGAACTCAGATCCAAGATCTCATCACTAAGTTAACTGAGTGCCAGGCTGAGCTTGTGATCAGCAAAGCCAAGGCAGAGAAGAGTGTGAAGAAGAGACCTTCAAGAACATGATATCCTCATCCCTGCACAACAAGGTTTGTTATCAAAATAGACAGGGACTGGGATCAAATGAGATAGCTCCTCCACACACAATCTTGTCTGTAAGATCTCCTAGGTGTGGAACTTGTGAAGATGAGCTTCCTCTCATAGATCCTGTAAGTGAGGATGATGAAGAAGTGATAGTGAAGAATTCCTCTGAGAAGAGTGAAGAAGAGGATTCTTCCAAGGGCCACTATCCTTCTGAGGAGAAGAAATCAACTGTGATGACCAAGTCCAAGAGAAAGAACTTGATCAGGAAGAGCAAAAGGAAAGCAAAGAAGGCTCAAGAAATCAAGGCTACTTTTGATGCTAAGCAGAAACAAGTTTTTATCTCTGCAGGTTTCAAAGTAGTAAGGACTGAAGACATCAACCAAGACTCCTCAGCTAAGAGTCATGGTTCTTGTTCAAATCATCTCAGTGTACAAAGAAGAAGACTGAGCTGCTGTGTACCACTGCTGCACAGCCTGGACCATCAAACTCCAAGAACAGTTCACAGCCCAAAGGAACTGTCTCAGCATCTACCAAGATGAAGGTGGAGAAGGGATGTGACCAAAGCCAGTCTTGCTCTCAAAAGGAGACTTCTTTGAAGAAGAAAATGTTATGTGTTATGTGTGAAAGTACTTCTCACATTGCTAAGGATTGCCCATACAATCCTAAAAGTACTGTCCACATGACCAAAACAAAGACTTCAAAGAGTCTCAAGAAGTCTCAAGCTTCGGAAGGAAAGTCTGTTTCCTTCGGAAGCTCCAAATCAAAGAAGAAGGTAAATGGAAAATTACCTTCGGAAGCAAAGTTGGTCTCGGAAGAAAGGAGTTCTTCCGAAGCACTGAAGTCTGCTGCAGTGACTGTAGATTCTTCCGAAGGATCAGTCATCAAAACTTGTGAAGTTCCAAAAGCTTCTAAGGTTTTGAAGGTCAAGTCCAAGACTCCAAAGGTGGTGTGGAAGTCTAAGAAAGACCAAATGACTGAAGTTTCTCCATCAACAACAGCTGAAGATCCCCATAGTACAACCATAGGATCTATTACTGTTGCATTACCTTCTATTACACTTAATGAGCCCAAGACAAGTAAGGCTTGGGTTTCCAAATGTAACTAATCATTTTCTTTGTGCAGGAACAGCTCAAGACAAACAGGAATGTCTGGATAATTGACAGTGGCTGTTCCAGGCACATGACAGGCAATAGGTCTCTACTCCATAATTTTGAGAGAATTGATGGAGGACCAGTTGCTTTTGGAGGAGATGAAGGTGGTTACATTTCTGGAAGGGGCAAGGTCACAAATGGTAAGCTCAGCATTGAGAAGGTAAACTTTGTTAAGGAGCTTGGGTACAATCTTCTGAGTGTATCCCAATTTTGTGATCAGAGTCATAACATGCTCTTTACTGAGCATGAGTGCATTGTTCTCAAGCCTGGTGTGGTCATTCCTCATGAGCATATCCTGCTCAGAGCCCCCAGGAAAGGGAACATGTACAAGATGGATTTGCAAGAAACATCTCCCTCTGGAGAAGTTTCATGCTTTCTATCTAAAGCAAATAGTGATGAGTCTTTCCTATGGCATAAAAGAATGTGCCATGTAAACTTTAAGAACATGAATAAATTAATTAAACATGATCTGGTAACTGGAATGCCAAAGAAAGAGTTTACAAGTGATGATCATTGTGTTGCATGCCTGAAAGGGAAGCAACACAAGGTATCTCACAAGCCTAAGGAAAAGAACTCCATCACTACTCCCCTACACTTGTTACATATGGATCTCTTTGGCCCCACCAGTGTAATGAGTTTAGGAAGGACCTCTTACTGTTGGTGATCACAGATGATTTTACAAGATTCACTTGGGTCTTCTTCCTTAGAACTAAGGATGAAACCCCTGAGATTCTGAAGAATTTCATCTTAAAAGTTGAGAATCAATGTGATCACAAGGTCAAAACCATAAGATGTGATCAAGGAACTGAATTCAAGAACCAAATCCTTGATACATTTTGTGATGAAAAAGGTATTACAAGACAATATAGTGCTCCCAGGACTCCTCAGCAAAACGGAGTTGCTGAGAGGAGAAACAGGACACTTATTGAAGCTGCAAGAACTATGTTGTCTGACTCTAAACTGCCTATCACCTTCTGGGCAGAGGCAGTTAATACTGCTTGCTATGTGCAAAACAGAGTTTTAGTAGTTAAGACACATGGTAAGACTCCTTATGAACTTTGGCACAAGAGGAAACCTTTCATTGGTTTTCTCAGGTCATTTGGATGTCCCTGCACCATCTTGAATACCAAAGATCAAATTGCCAAGTTTGCTGAGAAATCAGATGATGGACATTTCATTGGATACTCTTCTCAAGCTAAAGCTTATAGAGTATACAATCTCAGAACTAGAATTGTTGAGGAGTCAGCCAATGTGACTTTCAATGAGCACACTCCTTGTGTGGCTGGTTCTGGTCCGGATTGGCTGTTTGATCTTGATTTAGTTACCAACTGTTTTAACAAATCTTGTGAGCATGTTTCAGGATCTGCAGAAAATCTAAATACAGGTGATCCTGATCCAAGATTTGAGCTAGGAAGACCTTCAACTCATACATCTTCAGCTCCAGTTGGAACTACTTCAGCAAATGAGGTTTCTATCAGCACAACAATGACAAATTCAGCTGATACATCTGGCATGCCTTCAAATTCCAGCTCAGAGGCCTCTCAACCAGATAAAGACACCTCACTTGTAGAAGACAACAATGGTGATGGTGATAGTGATCAGGAATTTCTTGATGCTAATAACCATACCATAGATGACAACATCAATGATGTCTCACACTCATTGGATCAAGTTAATCTTGATAAGTGTGATAATGTGGAGGGTGAATCTTCCAGACCAGATCTAAATTTCTCAAATTTGGATCTTTCTCAACAACTTGCTGTGATCCCTCAGCTAAGGATCCACAAGTCTCACCCCACCACAAACATCATTGGAGATGTTGTCACAGGGGTAAGAACAAGAGGACAAACCCATGAAGCAAATGTTTGTCTTCACTCTTGTTTCTTATCTCAGATAGAGCCCAAGAAAGTTGATGAAGCTCTAAAGGATGGAAGTTGGGTTGAAGCTATGCAACAAGAGCTGCTTCAATTCAAAAGGCAGAAAGTTTGGAACCTTTGTCCTCTTCCTCATGGGAAGACTACCATTGGAACCAAATGGGTTTTTAGAAATAAGAAGGATGATAGAGGAATCATCATCAAGAACAAGGCAAGACTAGTTGTTCAAGGATACACACAAGAAGAAGGGATTGACTACACTGATGTCTTTGCTCCTGTAGCAAGACTAGAAGCTGTTAGGATATTCCTGGCATTTGCTGCATCCAAGAACTTCAAGGTCTACCAACTTGATGTAAAGTGTGCTTTCTTATATGGAGTGATTGATGAGGAGGTTTATGTCAAACAGCCACCTGGTTTTGTAGACCCTGATCATCCTGATTATGTCTGCAAGCTTGACAAAGCTCTTTATGGGCTGCATCAGGCACCCAGGAAGTGGTATGAGACACTATCTGAGTATCTTTGTAAACATGGATACAGGAGAGGTACTATAGATGGAACTCTCTTCATCAAAGGACAGGGAAATGACTTATTGCTGGTTCAAGTATATGTAGATGACATCATCTTTGGTTCAACTAATCCAAAGCTCTGCAAAGACTTTGAGAAGCTGATGAAAGACAGATTTGAGATGAGTTCAATGGGAGAACTCAACTTCTTTCTGGGAATTCAAGTGAAGCAGGTTGAAGATGGCATCTTCATAAGTCAGTCAAAGTATGTTCAAGACATACTCAAGAGGTTCAACATGACTGATTGTAAGATTGCTAAGACACCCATAGCCAGAAACCACTCCCTTGGTCCAGATCTTGAGGGGGAGTGTGTAGATGAGCACTTATACAGGGCTATGATTGGGTCTCTTATGTATCTTACAGCTAGCAGGCCTGATATCATGTTTGCTACATGTATTTGTGCAAGATATCAAGCCAACCCTAAGATGTCTCACTTAATCACTGTGAAAAGGATTTTAAGATACCTCAAAGGTGCTTCAACACTTGGTCTATGGTATCCAAAGAATCCAAATTTCAATCTGTATGCCTATACAGATAGTGATTATGGTGGTTGCAATATGACTGCAAAGTCTACATCTGGGGGATGTCAATTCCTTGGTGGAAGGGTGGTCTCATGGCAATGCAAGAAACAATCCTGTGTGTCTGCATCAACTGCTGAGGCTGAATACATTGCTGCTGCAAGCTGCTGTGCTCAAGTGCTTTGGATTCAAAATCAGATGCTGGACTATGGATTTAACTTCAAAGAGACTCCTATCCACATAGACAACAATAGTGCTATCTCTATCACTGAGAACCCTGTGCAGCACTCAAGGACCAAACACATCAACATCAGGTATCATTTAATAAGAGATAACTATGAAAAGGATTAATTAAACTAGTCAAAGTTCATACAGATGAACAATATGCTGATCTGTTCACAAAAGCTTTTGATGAACAGAGATTTAAGTATCTGATATCAGCTATTGGGATGATTAACTTTGAGTAGACTTTTTCTTAAAACTAATTCTAATTATTTCTTCTTAAAATATGTGTGTCCTAAGTTGTCTAGTTCATCACTTTCATAAGCTCATGTTTTCTTTGGATGTAAAATTCTTTTTGAAGACTTTCCTTAGATTCTTGAAAATTTCTGATACTTCGGAAGATAAAATTTTATCTTCGGAAGAAAAACATGTCTTCAAAATAAATAACTGTCTAAGAGATTTTACCTTCGGAAGAAGTCAAATTCATCTTCCGAAGCTTAAAATTCTTATCTCAGACACTTATTTATTTTTAAGGACCTTTTCCTTCCGAAGCAAAATTAACCTTCGGAAGCTTTGTTTATTCTATACAAAGCATTCAAGGGTTTATTTCTCTTCCGAAGCATAAATCTTCAAGACTCTCAGGAAAATCTTCCGAAGCCATTTTAGCTTCGGAAGCTTTTTCAATCAAAACTTCCGAAGACAAATAAACTTCGGAAGCTTTTCGAATTCCAAGAAAACTACTTTTTGAGCAAAAGTAAACTACCTTTTCAGAGGTGGGACCGACTTCGGATTTCAAAGTTTATCCTCTTTCATTAACTTTGGTTCAAATCCCTTTTCATATAAATACCCAACGGTTCCCCCTCTTTCCCACTATCTTCCTCAATTCTACTATTTCTCTAACCTAATTCTCTAAACCGCCTTTGCTTTCTACCTTTCTTCACCCTTAAGCTTCTGAAATGGCCAACCTTAACCGCAGAAACAACCCTGATTTCTCCATGCAACTTCACAGGCAACATAATCAAGTTGCTCTGTTAAGCTCTGAGAAAGATGCAAGTTTCTCAGAGATTTGCCAATTCTTGACTCTGTCAAACTACTTCACCTCCCTGACCATTGATCCTACTCTATATGAGGATCACTTGCTTGAATTCTGGAAGACCTGCCAAGAGGTCATTATGGATGGGGAGAAGGCACTGTCTGCCACAGTGCAAGGGAGGACAATCTTCATCACTCCGGCCATCATTAACCAACATTTGCAGCTGGATGATGAAGAAGGTGAGGTGTCCTTCCCAAAAGAAGCTGTTAATCATTCTTTTGAGCAGATGGGCTATGAGGGAGATTTCTCTGTAAAGACCTTTAGGAAAGGGAAGGTCTCATCCCAATGGAAATTCCTGCTCCATGTGGTTATCCACAGCTTGTCAAACAAGCATGGTGGATGGGACCAGATTCCTGAGGATCTCTCCTTTATAGTTCATGGAATGGTTCAGGGGGTCAAGTTCAGGTATTCACAATTTGTTTATACTAATTTACTTGCAAACTTAGACTCCTTAGAGTATTACATGTTTCCTAGATATGTTCAACACATTCTCAACTGTGAACTGGGCTCACAGTTGAGGGAAACAAGTAATATTCTTAAATTGGGACAGATGAAGCCCGGCATCTTTAAAATAATGAAGAAGCCAACTGTAGGCTTCTCAGGGGTAGAAACAGCCCTAGTCCCAAAAATGTTAGAGCTCATTGCTCAAGGTGACAACCTAGCAACACAAGCTAGTGTTGAACCCACACCTCTTTTGTCCTACCCTTAAAAAGACCAGAAATCACCCTCACCTACCAAAGAAAATCCAAACGAACCCCTGCTCAGGCTATTGAGTCTGTGCAGGCCCCCAAATACTCAACCTTACAGGAAGAAGTGGACACTAGAGCTCCCACTTCTCCTGAGGAGCAAACCACTCCCATTACTTCACCTATCAGGGCTGAGGTTCCTCAAGCTCACCCTGATGAGCTCACTAGCCCAACAACCTTAAGCCTTCACTCTGAGTCTCAACACTCAAGTGAACAACCTTCAGGGGACAGCTACCATCCCCAGCCTTTGGATCTCAACCAACCAATTCCCAACCTATCCTTTTACACTGATGAAGACTTAGGATTCAGTGAGTACCATGAGTCTCTCTTCTCCTCCCCTACTCAAAGAGAGATGAGTACCTCTGACTCTCCTCAGTCTATCCCCCATCAGTCACCTATTACTGAGGTGGACACTTCTGAACCTGTTCAGGATGTCCATATGGAAGAGGCTCTCACTTTTGAAAGTGATTACATCATTAAGACCTCAACCATGGCAACTCAGCCCATTGGCATCTCAACTGAGGCTGCCAGTGAGCAGAGGAAAACCAGCAGCCAAGAAACTCAAGCTGGTGGTGAGAGAGAGGACTTTGGTCCAATCATCTCATCCCCCAATGAATCTTCTGATGAAGATGAGGGGAATTTGAGACTAAAGGTGCAAAAACTGTCAAAAACATGCACCTATTTAGTCTCTAAGGTTAGTCACTTGGAATCTCAGGTGACTACCCTGCAAAACAGGGTCAATGATCAGCAACTCCAGATTTCATATCTGCAGGAAAAACTAGCTGGGAGACCTTTAAGGAGAGCTCAACCAGGAACACAAGAACCTGTGGAAGTGATTGACTTATCCTCCAGCTCACCTATGCAAGTGGGTGATGCTACCAAAAAGGGGGAGAAAGTTGTTACAACCACAGAACCTGGGAGTTCTTCAGAGAGAATGGACATAGAGGACTCACCATCCTCACTTGCTGTTGTGCATTCTCAGCAACTTCCTCAAGTTCACATTAATGTGGACTCTATAGACTCTCTCATCAGGAGTCTCTTTGAGGAAGGTATACCAAGGGCTGTCTCATCTCCACCACAAGGAACTGGCAACTACATCATAAGGTGGAGGTATGATGATGACAGGAGAGCCCTTATACTTCAAGAGTTCAAGGCCAACAAGAAGTTTTTCAATTCCAAAGCCTGAGCTTCTATGAAAGACTGGATTTAGTCAACTTGCCACTTGTCAATCCAAGCAATTCAAGACAAGCTGACAGGCTGGCTCAAAGAATCCAAGACAGGATCCTTGCAGAGTTTACTCTAAGAAGGAGACTTAGGGAATCAGGCAATGTCATCGGTCAACTGGATGTTGAGGTGGACCCTAAGATTAGTTTCATAGGGGAAACCTTGACTGAAGGCCCAGTGGCAGAACCTGAGACCCCTGTCTCATCATCAACAACTGCTGCAGAGGTCCAAACTCCATCTGAGACACCTGCTGGTGAAGGTGTTTCTCAGCCTCTCTCTGGCCAGAGCATGGAAGCTACTCCAAGCAATGAAGGCCAAGCCTCAATCCACCCTGAGTCACAAAGGTCTGTTGGTGACAAAGGGAAAAGGATAATGACTCCTGAGGAAATTGAGGAGGAAGAGAGAGAGAGGAAAAGGAGACTAAGGGGAGAAAGTTCTACTGGGTCATCTAGCTTCATGCAAGCTGCAATCAGGGCTGCTCCCAGACCAAATACTCAAGATGATGAGTTAAGGGCAGTCAGGATTACCTACTTACAGACCAGGAACTATGACATTGATGAAATCATCTCCCTCCCCTTAGAAGAATTAAATGAACTGGCTGACATGGAAGTGTCAAGAGAGTTGAAGGAGAAAGAGGATGCAATGATACTTCTCCAACTCAAAGAGGAGAAGAGACAGAAAAGACTTTACAAGCATGCTCCCACTCTCTCACCAGTTCAAGAAAGTCCTGCACAGGAAGATGTGGCTCCACAAGAACCTCAGGTAGATAAAGAAGAAGATAGGATCAAGATGATCAACTACCTGAGTGCCACAGGCTTCTATCAGGCAGATGCACTTCTTCCTTGTCCTATGACTTCATTGAGTTCGAGTATCTAAAGCAACTTGAGCTTGAGTTAGTCAAGGAAAGAAAGACAACTAAAAGGAAGCTAAGGGAAGAAGCTGCAAAGTCAAGAGCCATCATTCAAAAGAATGCAAAGAAGTCTGCTGACAGACAAAGAATGGTGAGCTTCTTGAAGCTGTATGGATTCTCCGGAAGGAGACTTGGCCCCATGTCTCTATCCACTATGGATGAGCATATTAGGGTGATCAAGCAGAAGATTAAAAGTGGAGAACTCATTGACTTGCACTCTCTTCCAAGTCAAGTCCCACCTGAAGTGGAGGTCAAGTTTGAACAACCAGAGACACCTCAACCAGCACCTCCAGCTGAGCCTCAGCAAGCTTCATCTTCTGATCCTAGGCAGGGTCAAACTCCCTCTCCTTCTGAACCTGTGAGGGAGGAACACCCAACTGAGAAAGACACTGATGATCAACATGGTGCTGCAGACCAGTCTTCTCAGTTAAAGACATCCAAGAGGAAGAAGAGGATGGCTTCTAAACCAAAGACTAAGAAGAAGAAGCCAAAGTCATCTACCTCTGCACCTCAGGCTGAATCAGATCAACCTGAGGAAGTGCATGATGAGGCAGCCCAATCAACTCCTATTCAAGTGGCTCCTCTAACTAGTGAGACACCCATCTTGTCCTGGACTTACTCTACCAATCCAGAAAGATGGAATGTTATCAGAGATCAAGGTGTTGAGAATGTCTACTCATGGCAAGACATAATCAACTTACCTCTGCATGATCTCTTTGAGATGAGAAGATACTATGAGAGTCTTGATGATCCTGACCATCTCATGAAGAAAGGAATGGTCCTGATTGTACTGAAGACTACCAACATTTGAAGATCTTCTAAGTGTTTTGGTAGCATCAGCCTAGGGGGAGTTTGTAAGGATTCCTGAAGTCTGATGCAACCCAAAACAGCCTAAGTGTCTCAGCAACATGCACTAAGTACTGAAGTGAAGAATGCTTCGGAAGTTTTACACAAAGCATTAGAAAATACTCTAAGTGTAAAATCTTCCGAAGCCAAGACCAATATCTTCCGAAGCCAAACATGAAGTCTTCCGAAGCTTCAGAGACAAAGTCTTCCGAAGCTTCAACCTATGAAGACAGATTTCTTCCGAAGACTTTTAGTACACATGCTTTATCTGATGTACTGTTCCATAAAGCACCTTTTCCGCTGCATCTCTGTAAAGTCACCAACTTACATGAGTTGGTGAAAAGGGCCTTGCTTTTGGTAACTGTACATTGAGGTCTTGAGTCTGTAACTTTCCACTTTATGTACTTTATCCTTTTTGTAATGTATAAGGATGTGAGCTATGGCATGTCATAGTCACAAGGTCAAAAGGCAGATATGCCTTTTGATCCTACAATTGATTTTGTTAGTGTCTAGTCAATTGTATCCAGCTGGCTTTCAAAGTATAGCCGGCTGTAGGTTGTAGTATAAGTATTTCAAGTTCTTGTATCTTTCTTTATGCTTTGTAACACTTGTAAAAGAACTTGAGAAAGCAATATACTGCCTCCTTGAAACCCATACTCTCTTGTTCTGTCTCTTGCTTTACTTGTGTTCTTTGTATCATCTTTGGTTACCCAGTTCACTGTTTGATTAAAGTTTAGTTTATCTCCTCATTGTGTTGTTGTGTTGTAATTGTGTTTAAGCACTTAAACGGTCCTGCACTAACAGACCTCTCAATCTGTTTCTCAGCTAGTTTGGCCTTGAGATTGTCAATCTCAAGTTGCTGAGTGGCAGACCTATCATCTAAAATCCTAACCTTAGATTCAAGATTTGAGACTTTAGAAAGTAGGTCTTCAATGGTGAGTTGCAGTCTTCCCTCATCTTCTTTTGAAGAATCATGGGGAGATGAGGTAACATACCTTGTATGTTCAGCCTCACCACCAGATGTGGTTTCTTGGCGCCCTTGTTTCCCTTGCTCAATGATGTCTCTTTTAGAGTCATCAAAGGGCATGGTTGCCGTAGATTCAGTCTCAGTAATGTTACTACTGTCCTGAGGATCCCTTGAGGCTCCTTCAGTAGTGGTAGCTGAATCTACATGAGTCCCCTCCACATCAGTGGGACTCACCTCAGTAAAGGTTTGCTGATGGGGGCTAGAGATAAGAGATCTCTTTGGGCTCTATTGATCCTTGAGAGGGTGTTGTGAATCAACTTCATTGACCTGAAGAGACATAATCTCTTTATCAGCTTCGATTAATAGGTCAGTAAAGGATATGGAAGTAAAACCTAGTGACCCGGGACTTTGATCAATGTCTAAAGGCATTGAGCCTGTGATGGGGATGTCCTTTTTGGCTGCTCAGAGGAGTATAGAGACTCTCCCTAAGGGGTTTCAGTTTGGGTTTCGGGCTCATGGGTCTGAGACTGAGAAGACTCAAGACCCATATTGAGGTCAATTGTGAAGGATGGTTGGACCTCAGGCTAAGTGGGAGCCCATTGTTCCACTCTAGCCTTTTTGGGTAGAACATGAGGAGCTTGTTCAATCAGAGAAGATTGAACAAGGGTTCGTTTGGGGCGTCTTTTATAAGTAAAGGTAATGGGTGGAGAAGCTAGATTTGGCAAAGTGAGGGTAGTTGCTGGTGTGGGTTCATCACCTGTGGGGTTAATAGGGATGTCACCAGGAGCCATTGGCTCAATCATACCTGGAAGAAGTGCAGTATCTCTTCCGGTGAAGTTGGTGGACACTCTTTTCAAAGTTTTGAAGATGGTCGGCCTCATTTGAGAAGCAGTCAGAGCAGCTGCGCAGACAAGCTTGCTCTGGTCCAGCTCACAATTGATTATGTGCTGGAGAAACCTGAGATACATGAAGAATGTGTCCCCTTGAAGGTTTCCCATGAGATTGGTCAGCACAAATCTTGAGTAGTTGAAGCGGAGGCTTTTCACCAAACCATGAACTAGGCACCCCAGTTCATATGGGATTTGATCCCATCCCCTAGATTTGTTGGACAAGCAGTGAAGAACTACATGCAGCAGGAACTTCCAGTTGTAAGAGAAGTTGAATTTGTAGACGGTTGACCTGCTAACATCTCCACCATATCCCATTTGGATATAAGTGTTGTCCAAATCTGCTTTGGGGAATTCTGTAGGAGCACCCTCATCATGAAGCACTAGATGCTCCCTGATGATTTGTTCAGAAATGACCAACTCCTGGCCACAGATGCTCGATCTAATGACACGAACCCCATTTAGGGTTTCAATCTGACTGTTTGCCTAAAATTCAGACATATGGTTTGAGTAAATCGTGGGGTTAACAGTCAGGGTAGTGTAGTAAGAAGATTGGGTTAGAAAGGAGATGATGTCTAAGAAGTCGGCATCCCTTGAAGAGTCAAGGAGTGCGACTTGGTTATGCTGAGGGTTAAGTGCCATTGAAGAAAGTTACGAGAAGATAGCTCGGAATTGGGTAAATTGAAGAGGCAGTAATTTTGGTAAAAAGGATGTAAGTGATTAGCCGGAGGTATTTAAATGGGTGAAATGTCGGTTTAAAGGAGGTTTGGATAAGAGGATGGGAGGTTTCAGTGGATGATATGACATGGGCAGTAAGGTTAGTCCATTTAAATAATCCGACATCATTAACAAAATTTTTACCTTTTAAAGAGTGGGGCCCAAAAGATTTCCGTTACACAGTAAAATCTTTCTTCCGAGTATAAAGCATTTCCGAAGGTAATGTTCTTCCGAAGGCAAATTTACTTCCGAAGGTAAAGTGATTACTTCCGAGAGTATATGTTGCTTTCCGAATGGAGAGTGTTACAAGCTTCGGAAGTAGATCTGATATTGAATCAATCGCTTCTTCCGAGACTTAACAACTCTTCCGAGAAGAAAATTATCCTGGGAGAAATTTGCTTTGGAAGATATGTAAAATATCTTCCGAGGGTTAATTCCTATACAGAAGAATTCATACTTAGATAAAATTTTAGAGAAAGATCTTTTGTATCAGGGCTTAGATTGTTTTGACATAAGACTTTACACATTAAAAGATTTTCAAATGAGATCGACTAATCAAGGTTATCATCCCAATAGCTGTAATGAGATATTTAAATCTTTGTTCATCAAAGACTTTGGTGAACAAGTCAGCAAATTGTTCATTTGAATCAACTTCGATTAGTTTGATAAGATTTTTCTCATGAATATCTCTAATGAAATGATACCTGATATCAATGTGCTTAGTCTTGGAGTGCTTTATTGATTTTTCAGTAATGGAGATAGCACTGTTGTTGTCAATGTGGATAGGAGTGCTCATGAAGTTGAATCCGTAGTCTATCATCTGGTTTTGAATCCACATCAGCTGAGCACAGCAACTAGCAGCAGCAATGTATTCAGCTTCAGCAGTTGATGTAGAGACACAGGATTGCTTCTTGCATTGCCATGAGATGATCCTTCCACCAAGAAATTGACATCCACCAGATGTTGATTTCTTGTTGATATTGCAGCCACCATAATCATTGTTAGAGTAACCATAGAGATTGAAATCACTATTTCTTGGATACCAGAGATCTAGTTTAGGTGCTCCTTTAAGGTATCTAAGAATTCTCTTGGCAGCAACTAGGTGAGACACCTTTGGAGCAGCCTGATATCTTGCATAAATGCAAGTTGCAAACATGATATCAGGTCTACTTGCTGTGAGATACATCAGAGAACCAATAATTGCTCTATACTGATGTTGATCAGTATCCTCCCCCTCAGAGTCAGGGCAGAGATTGTGGTTTCTGGGTATAGGTGTTTTTGCTGCTTTACAATCTTTCATATCAAATCTTTCTAAGATATCATTGACATACTTAGATTGACTGATAAAGAACCCTTCCTTCATTTGCTTCACCTGAATTCCAAGAAAAAGTCCATTTTTCCCTTGGAACTCATCTCAAACTTCTTTTTCATAATGCTCTCAAAGTCTTTACACATTTGGTCATTTGAAGAACCAAATATGATGTCATTAACATAGACTTGAACGAGCAAGATGTCTTTCCCAGACTTCCTTATGAAAAGAGTCTTGTCAATGGAACATCTAGTGTAACCATTCTTCAGGAGAAACTAAGACAATGTCTCATACCACAGCCTAGTTGCTTGGTGCAGCCCATATAGAGCTTTATCTAATTTGCACACATAGTTGGGATGCTGTGGATCTTCAAATCCTGGAGGTTGGCATACATAGACTTCCCTATCTATATCCCCATATAGAAAGGCACACTTGACATCAAGCTGGTAGACAGTGAAATTCTTGGATGCAGCATAAGCAAGGAAGATCCTAACTGCCTCAAGTCTTGCAACAGGTGTAAAGACATCAGTATAATCGATTCCCTCCTCTTGAGTGTATCCTTGAACCACCAGTCTTGCCTTGTTCTTGATAATCAAGCCTCTATCATATCTCTTGTTTTTGAAAACCCATTTAGTGCCTATAGGTACTTGACCAGATGGTAGCGAACATAGGTTCCAAACCTTTTGTCTTTTTAATTGAAGCAACTCCTCTTGCATTGATTCAATCCAGCTACTATCTTTCAAGGCATCTTCCATCTTCTTGGGTTCCATTTGGGATAAAAAGCATGAGTTCAAACAGACATTCCCATTGTGAGTTTGTCCTCTTGTTCTCACGCCTTTAGACACTTCCCCTATGATGTTCTTAGCTGGATGAGTGTTGTGAATCCTAAGTCTAGGAATCACCTCCAGTTGCAAAGACAGATCCAAATTGGACATATTTTGCTCAGGAACTTGAATACTTGGTCCAGCTGTTGTTTCAAACTCATTCAATGAGGACTGATTGAATGAAAAAGAAACATCATCATTTGTTTGCTGTAAAGCAGCATCAACAGTTGCCTGTTCCTTCAAGATGTTGCTTTCATCAGCTCGGTGTTGTGTAGGGTCACCTGAAGAGGTTTGAAAGTCAACTGGTCCAACGCTTGTTGAAGCTCCACTATCTCTTGAGATGGTTATACTATCAGATCTTCCAATAGTGAGAACTTGATTTGCTTCAGCTCTTGGAGAACTTGGAATAGTTCTGGGAAGCTCAAACAGTTGATCTTCATCAGAGTCACTTTGAGCACCTGTTCCAGCTGAAACATTCTCACAAGATGGTTTAGAATAGTTTGGAAACAATTCTAAGTCAAAGATATGATCAGGGCCACTCCCCCTAACACAAGGAGTGTGCCCATTGACTACAATGTTGGAAGATTCCTCAAATTGTTGATTTTTAATGTTATAAACTCTATAAGCTTTAGAGTTAGAGGAATATCCAACAAAGATAGCATCATCCGAATTTTCAGCAAATTTCACCAAATTGTCTTTTGTGTTAAGTATGGTACACCTGCTGCCAAAGGACCTTAGAAAGCCAATGAACGGTGGTCTCTTGTTCCATAACTCATAAGGGGTTTTTCCATGTGGCTTTACTACAAGGACCCTGTTCTGCACATAGCATGCAGTGCTGACTGCCTCTGCCCAGAATGTTAGAGGCAGCTTTGAATCAGCTAACATAGTCCGAGCAGCCTCAATAAGTGTCCTATTCCTCCTCTCAGCAACACCATTTTGTCGAGGAGTTCTAGGAGCACTATATTGTCTGGCAATCCCTTTTGAGTTACAGAATGAGTCAAGAACTTGGTTCTTAAACTCAGTCCCTTGATCACTTCTAATTATTTTAAACTTGTGATCAATTTGATTTGCTATTTTAAGAATAAAAGATTTCAAAGTTTCAGTAGTTTCATCTTTGGTTCTTAAAAAGAATACCCATGTAAATCTAGTAAAATCATCAACAATCACAAGGCAATATGATTTCCTTCCAATGCTCATTATACTTGTGGGACCAAATAGATCCATGTGCAATAAGTGTAATGGGGTGGTGATGGATTTAACAACTTTGGATTTATGAGATGCCCTGTGTTGCTTTCCTTTCAGGCATGCAACACAGTTATCTTTGCAGAAAAATTCCTTTTTAGGCAAACCATGTACCAAGTTATTTTTAGCCAATTTATTCATTGTCTTAAAATTTACATGACACATTCGTTTATGCCATAGTGTTGACTCATCACCATCAGCTTTGGAAAGAAAGCATGATACTTCTCCCATTGGGGAAGCATTGTTCATATCCAGCTTGTACATATCCCCTTTCCTGCGAGATCTAAGAAGCACCAATTCCTGAGGAATTGTCATCCCGGTTTTGAGGATTATGCACTCATGTTCTGTGAAGAGCATTTGATGTTTTTGATCACAGAACTGAGAAACACTTAACAGGTTGTGTTCAAGCTGTTTGACAAAGTTAACTTTGTCACCCTTTAATTTTCCATTGGATATACTTCCTCTGCCAGAAATATATCCTCTGGCCTCACCTCCAAACTGGACAGGACCTCCATCATAATGTTGAAATTGTTGAAAGAGAGATCTGTTCCCTGTCATGTGCTTGAAGCATCCACTATCCACAATCCAAACATTGTTATTCTTGTCATAAGGATGTCCCTGCACATAAGATGAGATGATTAGTTTTAATTGGAAACCCAAGCCTTGTTGGTCTTGGGTTCTTCCAATGATAGTGACATAAATGAACCAAAATTTATGCATGGGGGTTCAATGGATGTCTTTGAAGAAGAGGTTTGGGCTACAACATCTTCCTTGATCTTCCATTTCATCCCTTGGTTGATCAATGAGGATGAGCTTGTTGAAGCTTGTGTAGCTTGGCATTCTTCTGAAGCTTCTTTCTTTTCGGAAGAAGCCTTCACCACCTTTTCTTCCAAAGCAGTCTTCTTCTAGGATGGTTTCAAGGGGACTCTTTTATTCTTTTGAGTCTTGATAGCTTTAGCTTCCGAAGCCTTTTTCCTTTCGGAAGAAGGATTTTCTTCTGAAAGCAGCCTTGCTTCGGAAACAAGCTTTCCCTTTTTCATCACTTGAACCATATGATATGGTTCAAATGAGAAACCTTCCCTGACTCCTTCCTTTTTAACATTATTTGCATAATGTGTGCTAGCAGGATTGTAGTAACAATCTTTGGCCATGTGGTTTTGCAGACCACACATTATGCATGCAATGTTAATCTTTTAGAAACTTGAGGATTGCTATTTCTTGTTCTTTCTCTCTTCATCGGCAACCTTTCCCTTTAACTTCTAATCCTTTGTTAGGACAGGAGTGCTAGTACTACACCCCTTTCCTGAATCAGAGTTTCTAACCACTTGGAATCCAGCTGAGATAAATACACCATTTTGCTTTGGGTCTATCTTCAGCTTAGACTCAGCCACTTTCTTGGCAGTTTTTCTGGCTGCCTTAGCCCTGCTTCTTCTGGCTTTGGTGGTCAGGGTTTGATCATCATTGGTAGGAGAGGGTATAATTACCTGGTTCTTCCCTGTGATGGTTTCCATAGTTGCATCATTCTTTGACTCATGAGAAGGTGGGTCAGCAGATGGAACCTCTTGCTCCTCAGTACCACACCTTGGTTGTCTTATAGACTCATAGGAGTGTGGTGGAGCAATTTCATTGGTTCCCAACCCACCTTTGTTTTGGTAACAAATTTTGAGTGAGAGGATGATGCAAGAATGGCTTGGAAGTTCTGCTCAGAAATAGCATACTTCCTGCTTGAGCCTCAGCTGTGATAAGCTGGGCTTGAGCCTCAGTCAATTTGGATATTAAATCCTTTATTTGAGTCTTATAGTTTGTGTGTTCGTGTTTTAATAGGGACACAATTTTCTCTAAATTTTTCTTTGATAGTTAGATTCAGCCCTTTTAAAATCAGATTTTAAAACATTTAGAGACTCAATATCGGATTTAATTTCCATATTATAGTCCTGATACAATTTAACCTTAGCAATACAGGTAGGAGTACAGAGATGTTCATATATCTTATTTTCATCTGTTCCGGCCATGAGTGCTTGAGCAGGAGTCACATCCTGTACCATGAAGCTCCAGTGAACTTCTTGAGCCATTGCAACTGTTTCTGTTGACTTTCCGGTGGGCTTTGGTGTAGAGGGATGTGTGGAGGCCTGTGGGGTTCCCGGATTAGACTTGGGAGCCTTGCATTCCCTTGAAAAATGACCAAGTTGGTTATAGTTGTAACATTTGGCCTTGGTTTTGTCAAACCCAAATTTGCTGTTGATTGGGTTCTGGGGAAATTGCCTTCCAGTTCTCTTAAAGATCTTCTTTGCTCTATAGGTTAGTAGAGCCATTTGTTGGACTATGTCCACGTATTTCCATGTCATCTGGGCTGAAGCACTCCAGATCATTAAAGCAATATTGATAATCATTTGAGTGTCCACTTCCTAAGACAAAAGCATAGCTGTCCTGAAAGGAGCTTTGCCGAGCTTGTTGAGACCTTGGAGTCTCAGGAAATATGATGTATGGCCCAGAAGAACAAGATGACTGTTGGGTGTAAGTCAGGTACTGTTGAGACTGGGAGGTTCCTGAGCCTTCAGCAACCATTAAAGCGTTGCTAGCAGGAAGACTCAAGGGTCTGCTTGTCTGATGGCCTCTTTTAATCTCCATTTCCAAACGGTATCCATCAAGGATGCCGTAAAGTTCAGTCATGGTGAGTGTATTCAGGTTCTCTGTTCTCTTGATAGAGACACAGTAGAATGTCCACTCATTGGGTAATGCACTCATTAACTTTCTTGTAAGGTCTCCAAGTTCTTGAGCAATTCCCACAGATTGAAGGGAAGAAATGAGATACATGTACCTGAAGTACTGCTGGCTAAGAGTCTCTCCAGCAACGTAGGTGAAGTTCTCGAATTGCTGCTTCAGTGAGTCCTTCTTGGAGTCATTTGAGCTTGAATACATTTGAGCAAGTGCATCAAACAGTTCTTTGGCAGACTTGCAATGCTCAAACCCCACCATGATGGAGTTTAGAATTGCAGTCATGAGAACAGTCATAGCACTGCTGTCAATGTCCAGCTTCTTTCGGTCCACATCAGAATAATCTTCAACAGCTTTCTCAATCATGGCACCGTTTCCACCAGCTACCTTTGGCTTATACGGGCCATTGATAATGGATTGCCACATCTTGCCTAATGATACCTGATGAAGCCTTCCATTCGTCTACTCCATGACCTGAAGTTTTCAGGAGTGATGATGGGAGCTTTGGTCATCGTCCCCATCTCTACTTCAGATTTGTTGAGGGCCATTTTGAGTGTGGTGTAAGGAGGAGTGAAAAACAGGTTGATTAGGATGGTAAGATCTCACAATCAAGAGCCTAAAAAGCTCTGATACCAGTTGTAGGATAGGGTTTGTCACTTAAACACTTGGATTTCTCTGAAACTCACTTATAGAACACTCAAATCAGATGAAGTAAAGTCTTTTACAAGAGTTGATAGTAATATAATAAGTAGCAAAGAACACACAGAAATAATTTTCAAGGCACTTGTATATATTACTTCTCAACTCAAGGTATTACAAGACTCTTACAAGCATGAAACATGAGTTACAATGAGAAACTATATATACTAGATCCTACAGCCGGATATACTTTGATACCAATTGGAAACCTAAGACTAAAGCATATACTACAATGCTAAAGTTAAGGTATCTTAGATAAAGTATTGTCTAAGATATGGTAGTCATGACATGTCCATGACTTACCTTTTGTCACCAACTAAATATGGTAACTGTACTAACTTATAAAGGTAAACAGTGGAATAAAGTATGGTCAACTACATGGCTTTTGAGAAAACGCCATGCAGTATCTCAGAGGCTGCAGCGGAGTGTCAGGGAGACCATACTTATGTCCACTGGATAATAGTAGTGTCTTTCGAAGGTAAGTTGGCTTCGGAAGAACAAGTTCTTCTGAAGCTACTTATACTTCGGAAGGGGCTTCTATACTTCCGAGGCTTGAGGACTTCTTTACTTCGGAAGTTGACTTCTGATCTGTCATTCTAAGTCTTGATCTTCGGAAGTAAGTTCTTTGTCTTCGGAAGTTGGAGTTTTCCTTCGGAAGTTAGTTTTACACTTTGTCTTCGGAAGAGCTCCTTTTTCCTTCGGAAGTTCCACACTTGGCTTCGGAAGTCCTTTATATGTTGTACCAAAATATTCTAAGTGATTTGGTTTTGGTTGCACCAGCCTTTCTAGATCCAACATCATTATTGATGGGTCATTGATAGTGGTAGAGATTTTCGCTTAGTTAAAATCATCCAAAAGTAAAGCCATTCTTTTTAAGATTGATTTCAAGAAAACATATGCTATGGTAAACTGGGATTCCTACTATCACTTATGGAACAAATGAATTCCTCGATTCGTTGGCGGGAATGGATAATGAATATCTTAGCTTCTTCCAAGCTATCGATAATTGTTAACGGATCACCAACAAAGGAATTCCAACCTTCCAGAGGCTTTTGATAGGTGGATCATCTTTCCCCATTTTTGTTTATAATTATAATGGAAGCTTTGCATGTAACTTTAAATTTTGCAACCCATGTGGGCATTTTCAAAGGAATAAGACTTCCTCATAATGGGCCTGAAATATCCCACATCTTTTATGACGATGATGCCCTTGTTTTGGGTGACTGGTCTCTACCCAATATATACGGTTTGGCTAGAATCCCAAAATGTGTTTATCTAGCTTCTGGTCTTATAATCAAATATAATAAGAGCTGCATTTTTGGGGTTGGGATAGATGAAGTCGAAGTTGATGTGTTTGCAAACATGATGCATTGTAGAAAAGGTGATTTCTCATTTGTCCATCTTGGAATTACTGTATGTGCAAAGATGTGGTGTATAAGCAACATGGAGCCGGTAATTGAAAGACTTCAAAAGAGATTGTCGTAGTGGAAAGCAAAAACACTCTCGTTTGGTGGGAGACTTGTCTTAGTTAAAGCAGTCTTGAATAGTATTCCTTTGTATTATTTGTCATTATATAGAGCTCTAGAAAAGGTTGTTTTGCAAATTAAAAATTATGAAGGAACTTTTTATGGGGCGGGTTAGCAAATCCAAAATAATCAAATGGGTTTCTTGGAGTAAAGTGGTGGTACCTAAGGAAAGGGGTGGTCTAGGCATCGGGAATATTCGAGACTCTAACTTAGCACTATTATACAAGTGGAAATGGAGTTACAAAGTGGAAAAGGAAGCTTATGGGTGAAATTCGTTACTGCCATTCATTCATAACAGAGGAAATGGGTGAAATTCGTTACTGCCATTCATTCATAACAGAGGAAGCATCTCCAGTTCCCTTGTAATAAATCTATTTTAGGTGTTTGGAAGCAAATAGTTGGAGTGTGAAAAGAGCTCATCAAAGACAATATAAACATTCAAAACTTCATCAAAGGAAAGGTGGGGGATGGGAATTTAAGTAATTTTTGGTCTGATTTTTGGATAGGAGACAGACCACTTCAAACTATATACCTTGAGTTACATAAACTGGAGAAAGTAAAAATATTGTAAAGTAGCTGAAATAATTAAAATGGGTGTTAATGGAGTGACTTGGGAATGGTGATGCAAAAGTTTTACAAGGTGAATAATACAACACTTAACAGATCAAATAAGGAACCATGCAAATGAAACAAAGAACAAAAATAAGAACACAAGAACAAACAAGTATTGGTTTAAAGGATGATGTATATTGCTCTCAAGTATTTTACAATTGTTACAAGGCTTACTTTTAAGGGCTGGTTACATGAGACACTTTATACTACATCCTACAGTCGGTCATACTTCGAAGGCCAACTGGACAGTGATCTAGACAACAAGATCAATGTAAAGTCAAAAGGTAGATTGACGTTTGACTAGTAACTATGACATGTCATACCTCACATCCTAATGTATTACAAAAAGGATAAAAGTACAAGATTGGAAAGTTACAGACATAGACACCATAATCTACAGTTGACAAAAGTATAGAGTTAATCACCAACTTGTATAAGTTGGTGAGTCTTCAGAGATGGAAGCGAAAAGTGGTTTAGCTTTTTTCAAAAGTAGTGTCAGAGAAAGCATGTCTTCTATGTCTTTAGAAGATATCAGTCTTCATGCTTTAGAAGACTTTGTCTTGAAGCTTCAAAAGACTTCATCTTTGGCTTCGGAAGATTTATGTTTTTGGCTTTGGAAGATTTGACACTTAGGGAATTTTGTTTGTATATTGTCAAATCATCCGAAGTAACTTCCTTGTACTTCAGAATACATGCTGAGAGATCTTTGGTTAGTATCAGTCTCTAAGATAACTCTTAAAGAAGTTGAAGAGTGACCCTAGTAATTCCTCAGCCCAATCACAACTTCCTAAACCCTAAACCCCTTAATATGGTTGTCGTGGGTTCCATTAAAAATATTATGTTTTCTTTGTAGGGCAAGGATCAATGGTATTCCCTCAAAGGAGGAGATTATCAAATGAGGTGTAGCGTTGGAGTCTTCGGAATGCCCTCTTTGTTTTGCGGCTAGTGAGAACGACATATCACATTCTATTGGAATGTCCATTTGCAGCCGAGGTGTGGAAACAAGTTTTACTTTGGTGAATAAAGAAGGTAAAGGTTGGACTCACAATTAGAGACATGTTGGAGATCCTATCATCTATTTCGGGCAATGGAGAGCAGAAAAAGACAATTTTAGTTGTATTTCTGGCTACATGTTGGTTTGTTTGGAAGGCCCGAAACGATTTGATTTTCAACTCTAAACATCCGTCGGTGGCCAGGGTGATTGAAGAGATGAGGATAAAGAAGTTATTGTGGCAAGCTTGGTGTAATTTTTCTTTGTATCGCTTTCCTTTTAATATGGATGTAACTGGCGTAAGGTCTTAGCATCTTGCTAATGGCCTGGTCTTATAATAAAATCAGCTGTTCAAAAAATAAAGTTCAAGAATTTGAATCTCAATCCTATGAATTGTCTAGTGAACTACTAAGAATTCTCAATTAAGACACACCCAAAGTTTCATCATGTTCCATCGTATCAATGTGTTAAGTTTCTTGTTTTCTAACGACCCCTAATTTAATCCATTAACTCTCATTTTCATTTGAACCCATTAAAAGATTAAGCCTCCTTTATGAATTAGAAGAAGTTTAAGTACTATTGTTGAAAAAATTGATATACATTTGAAAGTTGAAATTTATCTCAACAAGTTTATAAGAGATAGAGTCATAGTAGGATAATTATCTTGAATAATGTTTATTTTTTGAATTTTATTTGAGTATATCAAGTTAGTAGAAGTCTATAAAAAATGATGGGTTTTGAATATAAGTTATTTTTAAGTTTGATTATAAATAAAAGCCCGTTATGGAGCAGTCCTTTAACAAAATTCATCATGCTGCTTTAGTGTACTATTGTATGTTTTGTACTCATGTGGTTTAACAATCCGCTTTGATACAATTGTGAATTACCCGACATTGGTATTAGTGCTTATGTTTGATGATCCAAGAAAATGAAAACCAAGGTATGCATAACCACAATAGATCAAAGGAGATTGAAGCATGCAGAATAAGGTGGCGAACCATTTTGCAGGTGGTGGTGGACCTTCAAAGGCAACGGAGAAGTACCACAAAACTAGGCCTATGCATTTTCAAAAAGAACCAAGTACAATTGTATTAATCCTAATACAAACTACAATACCTTGACCACTTTGATGGATGTTGTTCTCGATGCAAAGACCTGTGCGACATTGTATTATGGTACAAATGGTTATGAGAAAGAGTGCTCGTACGATCCGAGAGGCACTTGTGTAAGGTTCAAGCGAAACTACAAACTCTCAAATGAGAGTTTGACCCATTAGAGATGGTGTTAGAAGACATGTTTATGAGTTTGCTAGTAAACTTTCTGAAATCATAAATCTAATTAGCAGCCTTGGGGAAACACTTGAAACAAGTGCAATTGCAAAGAAACTACTTGAAGCTATGCCAACAAGGTTTATCAACATCATAGCCATGATCGAACAAGTCACAATCCTATAGAATTTAACCTTTAAATTTTGCTTAGCCCAACTTATAGAATTTGAAGGACGCACAAAAGGTTTTGAAGATCAATTCGAAAAAGAGAACAAGCTTATGTATGCTAAATATGAGGGTGGAAACAAAAGATTAGAAGACAATAAAGTTGGCTATGGATGAGGCTAAACATCCCCTAACCAAGGCCGTAGGAGAGAATAAACTTGTGGCCATGGTAGAGGCTTTGGATGAGGTTGACATCAATTTGGTACCGGACATCAGATTCACCAAGGTAACAGTGAAAGAATGAATCAAGTAGGTGAAGCCAACTGTGGTCAGGACATAAGAAACAAAACATGTTATAGTGGTTAAAAGCAAGGACACTAATAATAGGAATGTGCTACATAAAATTAATCAGAAGCAAACCTTAATGTAAGAGATAGGGCAGGAAGGTAGGTTCACCAAACTTGATCGAAGTATAAAAGGACAAGTCAGTTTTGGAGATGATTTGAAAATTGTGATTGGATTGGATTAATAGTATTGCAGAAAACAAGGAACAACACATACTAAATAACATGTACTACATTCCTGAACTACTAAGCAATATAATAAGATTGGGACAAATGATCAAACCTAGATACGAAGTATGGATGAAGTAATCTGGTTGTCGAGACTCGATCGAAAACAAGTTAAATAACCGGTCTTAGCTACCTTTATTGTATAAGGGTAAGGAAGGTCGTCTCCTCATGGAATATGTGGGAAGTTTTAACTAACGGAACACAATTAACTAAAAGACTCAAACTTTATAATTAAAAATTGAAACTTGGAATGGATTAATGAACACAATTGCATAAAGCAACAAACTTTATAATGAATTTGATTAAATTTTAAGAAACAATCACTTCCGGGTTTTCAATTCTGCAAGATCAACAATTGATACTTTTAAATTAGGGTTTGTAAAAAATAATACTTCAAGATCTTAGCTTTTGATTAAAATGACAACAAAGGAACAATCTTTTAAGACTCGTTCATTCACAATGTTACCAATTCACTTATATCACGTTGCCTACTTTTCTTAATGAGTTCACGATGCAAGGAAACCAAAAAACTGATAATCAAGCAAACAACTTTATTTATAAGTAAATCGTTTAAATCAATCAAAACATAATGTGGCATTCAATAGATCAATGTTTAATACAAAAACCTAATCTATCATACCAATCGTCTCACTTTACAAGAATCGTACTCCCGAAAGCAATCAAGAGAACCTAGCCACGCATCATCTTCGTTCAATCTTCAAATTTGACTTGGAGAATGTTTGTGGATTATTTGGGGAGCCTTAAAACACCAAAAATCACCTCAAGTTCGTCACTTTTCGTCTCCCAAAAGTTCTTGATCGAATTAGGATTGCTTTGGCTTAAATAACTTGAAATCCCATGAAAATAGGGATTTGTTAGGCCACCGGCGTATGATACGCCCATACCCGGCGTATCATACGCCGACCCTCTGGAATTTTTGGCCAATACGCCCACAGATACGCCGGCCGGCATATGATACGCCCAGGGCGGTGTATCATACTTCGGGCCCCTGTAAAATTTTTATTTTCACATGTAACTTTTCACAAGCTTTCCGTTGACAGGTCGTGGGCCCCGTAACTCATTTCCTAGCTCAAGTTATGTGTGATATCCGGTAATTTTCCATTACCAAACTCCGTTAGTTCCGTTAGTTCCTTTAGGTCTTGCATACACGTGTCGTGGGCACACACTAGTTGTCGTTGAACGTTGGTGACTTAGTAATACTAATCTATGATAAACAATGGTAATCTAATTAATAATGTTGGTTGTTAGTTGTGATTATGTGATGCATAAATTTATAGAATTTTATATGTTTATTTTATAAATTTTACGCGATAACGTGACAACGTGTTATATATATATATATATTCTATGTGTTATGTGACTTGTGGTAAATGTTTAGGATTATTATTGTTGGTTAATAATATTTATAAATTATAGTTTAGATTATTTAAAAAGTATTAGAAAGATAGTTTTTGTAAAATAAATTAAAGGGGTTATTGTGTAAATACTTTTTAACCAAATATTACCAAAATTACCCAACCCTAAACCCCCCAAACCCTTCATTCGGCCGCAACCTTCACCCCACTCCCGCTCATTGCGATTTTGGCCAAGAAACATCAAGAACAATCGGTTTTGATCAAGTTCCAAGGGTTCCATAATGCTAGCAAGTGCAATTTTTGATTCTACACGTTTAAAGGTGTGTTTTGTTATGTTGTTCATAGATTTTGATTCAAAATGAACCCTAATCCAAATATTGATGATGATTATATGAAATTGATGATTGTTAGATGATTATATGATGTTAGTTAGGTTGTATGGATGCTAGATTATGTTGATTGTGCAAGAACTCTAGGGTTTGATCATCTAGTTCATACATTGCCATGAGAGGAAACTTTTTGTTTTTGCAATTCATGATTTGATGATGCTAAGATGTTAGATGTAATGCTTAGATGTTAGTTTAATATAATTGGGTAAGAAAATCCATGAAATTGAGATGTTTATCATGACTTACTAAAAGTAGAAACTTTTGTGAGTGATGTTTGGGAATTTGGATGTTTTGGTGATGATTAGCATGTTAGAATGAATGTTATGAACTTGATTAGGTATAATATTGATGAAATTATGATTGAATTGGATGCTAGAACACTTTTGGGTGTTACTTTCCCAAAAGGGAAACTTTATTTTTGTAGAACTTTGGATGTGATGAATTGGGTATGCTTGTGATGTTAAGATCATGTTAGAATGATTGTGGATGATGTTTGTTGAGATAGAATGTGTAATTGAGTTGTTATGGATGCTTCGTTGATCATGTAGGAAGTATAGGTTTTGTTGATCATACATGAGAATGGATTATGGTTAGTGATTAGGAGATCATGTTTGGGATTGGAACTGATGGTCAATGTGTATGTTGGTTGGAATGAACTAAATGGATGAATGTGATTATGATTGTGGATGATGTTTGTTGAGATAGAATGTGTAATTGAGTTGTTATGGATGTTTCGTTGATCATGTAGGAAGTATAGGTTTTGTTGATCATACATGAGAATGGATTATGGTTAGTGATTAGGAGATCATGTTTGGGATTGGAACTGATGGTCAATGTGTATGTTGGTTGGAATGAACTAAATGGATGAATGTGATTATGATTGTCATACACGCGTGCGAATCTGAGGCCCCTACTTAGTAGGATTGGCAGGGTTTAGGATGTGAAGTCGTGAGTGGCTTCACATGGCATATGGTGCATGATTAGTCTTCGCGTATGAATTATTTGTTGTGATGTATTTATATATATATTAAGCATAATGATTGTTGAGATTTGCATAAGTGTATGATGATCTAATGTGGCATGATGACTTAGGTAGAACCTGGGTTGATAATGTGATATACATGGATAAATTGCATGATACTCTTGTATGTTAAGTTATCATATATGATTAAACTATATTTCAACTAATATGTCACCAACGGGTCAAACGGGTCAACTAGGTTAATCTAGGATTATTGAGTTTCTATGGGTACACGTACTTATGTACTTGTGTGTTCTAGGTAACCTTGAAGGGTTGTCTTTGCAACTATCACGAGTCTCTTTATTCACTATCATTACACACCAGGTGAGTTCATGCCTCTTATTTTGTAAACCTTCTACTGGGGGAGGTAGCATACTCAAACTCAAACGCTATTTTATTATTATTATAAGTTGTGTATGTTTTAACATAGTGCTTAATACCATGGAAAGTCCTCACACTTTCGGATCGTTAATAATGGTAACTAGCGGGGAATCTTGGGTAGTACTACTGGGTCTGACGAGCCCCACCCGTGAGACTGGAGGTCAAGCGGGTGCAATATTGTCCTATACCAGGTCGTGACGGGAGGCAACAAGCGAAACACAGTCAGCTTCAATCACGAAATCACTATTGTTAATACATGTGAATATAGACTAGCTATCTATTTCAATGCACTTCTTATGTTATACAATTGTTAATATTTATGATAAACGCAAACTCTTGAACTCACCAACCGTTATGTTAACATTTTAGTATGCTATTCTCAGGTCGTTAACTTCGCTTGCCATTAGGAGCACTGCACGGGTTCATCATGCATTCTAAGACTCTATTTTAAAGACATCTTTGTTGGTTTTTTTATTTATGAATGTTTAATCATTTGGGTTGGTAGTGTTTTGCCATATTATGCATTTATATACTTTGGGTTTTCTTTACTTACAAAACGCTTCCGCATGGTTTTAAAGTTTGAACTTTGGTTGGTTTTATTTTAAATGTGGCATATAGAGTCGTTCTGAGTAACTATTGACTGTGATCCTGGTTTGTTCACACGCCTCGCGGTAAAACGCCGCACGTGGATTTTGAGGGTGTGACAGATTGGTATCAGAGCCATTGGTTATAGGGAACTAGGTTGCGTACACACTAGTCTATAACCAAACACAGTTAGTTAGTTGCTCTTGACTTATCCTCTTACCATATACTCATTGGCATATACATCACGTGCACTGCAGCATGGCATCATCATCCCGGGCATTGGGAAAGAGATGTGCTCGTTCTGGATCCCCTCCACTTGTACCTCATCGAGTACCCGACTGGCCACGATTTACTTACCCTCGTGGGGAGTTAGACTTGGATCAACCGTTCGCGATACCCCGAGCGTGACCCTCCACGAGATTGGAGTTACTACCCGACGTGTATAAACTGCATGGTTCGTAGAGAGCGGGTCCCTCAGCAGGCTACTGCTAGACCAAGGACCAGGTCAGCGCCTACTTCTACAACACCTACTCTCCCGTCTCTGGACGTGCCCCTCGAGTGAGATGTGGCGGCATTTACTGCGACTTTAGAGACCGAGCGTCGCCGAGTTGGAGTGCTTACTGAAGAGAAATCCAGCCTGCAGTATGAGATGCGCTGATTATGGATAAAGATGGACATACTCAAGGAGCGTCTGTCTATGTCCATCACTAGGAATGATAAGATGGCTAGTAGAGTGATGAACCTGTTTGAGCGCGTGGAAGCACAGGATCTCCACAACGTGGGCGTTGAGAGTAGACTCACTGGGCTAGAAGTACAACTTGTAGCACTACAGATTGAGGACGACCCTGCACCGGTCGAAGATTCTGAAGAAGAGCCGGAAGAAGCCCTGGACGGTGGTGACAGCGATGGATCTGACTTGATGGATTGATTTCTTTTCTTTTCATAATTCTCATGACTTTGACTGCATAGAGTTTTTTCATAAACTTATGTGGGAAGGATTGTTTCCCACACAACTGAAAACTTGAATTTTGACAATGATTGCATATTTTGTGAGCTACTTACAAATTATTTATGAAACGTTATTATTTTTGGTTATAAATGTTGTGGATGTGACTCTACATTATTTCTTATTATTTACTATACTTCAATAAGATGATATGTTGGATGTTACTCATTATTGTATTTGTGAATATGGACGGTCAAGGTAGAGGACGTGGACGTGGCCGAGGGTGTGGTGCTGGACAAGGCGCCGGCAATGTGAACATGACCCAAGCTGAATTGGCTGCATTGATAAACCAACACGTGCAAGCGGCATTGAACACTCAGCCCACATAGTTTGGAGGTAAACGATGACACTAGTCATCATTTACACGAATATTACGTTAGGTGATTAATACATTCGGTTTAATTTGAATACCTTGACACGTTGAATACAGGAACGCCTGGATGCACATACAAGGCATTCATGGACTGTAAGCCACATACCTACAGTGGAGCCGAGGGAGCTGTAAGGCTTGTACGATGGTTTGAGAAGACTGAGTCAGTCTTCGCCAAATGTAACTATCCAGTGGCGGACCAGGTGAAATACGCCACAGGAACCCTGGAAGGTGTAGCACTCACGTGGTGGAATGCTCAAGTGCAAATGCTTGGCCAGGCAATGGCAAATGCACTACCGTGGGAGGAATTCAAAACAATGATGACAGAGGATTATTTCCCCCATGACGAAGTTCAAAAGTTGGAAGCTGAGTTCTGGCAATTAAAGATGGAAGGGTCTAACATTGAGGCTTACACTACTAGGTCTCATGAGCTAGCTACACTTTGCCCTGGCATGGTTAACCCGCCGAGCCGATGTATTGAGCTCTATTTACGTGGCTTAGTCCTGGAGATTCAGAGTATGGTGACTGCTGCAAATCTTCCTACTATACAGCGGGTTATTCGACTGGCTCACAAGCTCACTGCTCAGGCTGTGGAGCAAGAAAAGTTACCCAAGCGGGGCGTTGTGGCAAGCGTGCCCGACAACAAACGCAAGTGGGAGAACAACGCCGACAAAGGATCGTTATCTGGTAACCAACCTCAGCAACACCAACCTCAACAGCAACATCAGCAGAGACGGTTTGATAACAATCGCAACTTCCACCAATCATCATCATCATCTCAAGGACCAAGTGGATATGTGGGGAAAAACCCAAAGTGCAACCGATGCAACTACCACCACATTGGCAGGTGTGACAGCTTTCGATGCCAGTGTTGTGGGAAGGTTGGACATGTGGCAAATGATTGCCGTGGAAAACTGATAAAGAAGCCTCAACAACCTCAGCAGCCTCAGCAGCCTCATGACACACCAATGGGTTGCTTTGAGTGTGGAAAGGAAGGGCACTACAAGAAAGACTGTCCTCAACTGAGAAGAAATGGGAATGGCAACAGGAATGGTGGCAACAATAACAATGGAGGCAATGGTGACAACAATTATGGCAACAATGGTGGAGCTAAAGGGAGAGCCTTTGTCATGGGTTCAGGTGAGGCTTTAAACGATCCTACTACCGTACCTGGTAATTTTCTTGTTAATGGTCGTTTTGCTTCTGTACTGTTTGACACTGGAGCTGATAGGAGTTTATCTCTACTAATTCTGTAGTCTTTTAAGTGATATGCGTTCTATATTGGAATCTAAGTATGTCATAGAGTTGGCTGATGGTAAGCAATCTCCGTTACGCACATCCTTAAGAATTGCAAGATAGAACTTGCTGGTCATCCTTTCGACATTGACCTTATGCCTGTTACTCTTGGAAGTTTTGATGTGGTCATAGGCATGGACTGGCTGTCCGAGAAGCAAGAAGAAGTGATTTGCTGTGAGAAGGTCATTGGCATTCCTCTAATAGACGGGGTAACTCTTTTGGTTAAGGGTGAGAAGAGTGGTGTTGTGATAGGCATCATCTCATTCATGAAGGCGCATAAGTGGCTACGTAAAGGTCACTTAGCCATATTAGCCATCGTCTCCGACAAGCAACAGGAGGAAAATAAAGTAGAGGATATTACGGTGGTTCGTGATTTTCCAGAGGTGTTTCCAGAGGATCTGCCTGGACTACCACCTCACCGTCAAGTTGAATTTCAGATTGATTTGACTCCCGGAGCTTCTCCGATTGCGCGAGCACCTTACCGGTTGGCACCGAATGAACTGTAGGAATTATCTACACAACTTCAAGAACTGTTGGATAAAGGGTTTATTCGACCGAGTTCATCGCCGTGGGGAGCACCTGTTCTTTTTGTTAAGAAGAAAGATGGGAACATTCCAAATGTGCATCGACTACAGGGAGTTGAACAAAGTCACAGTCAAGAACCAATACCCGTTACCTCGTATTGACGGCTTCTTTGATCAGCTTCAGGGATCAAGCTATTATTCGAAGATTGATTTGAGATCTGGTTCTCATCAACTAAGAGTTCGAGAGTAGGATATCTCCAAAACCGCATTCCGTACTCGTTATGATCACTATGAGTTCTTGGTCATGCCTTTTAGGTTGACTAATGCACCAGCAGTGTTCATGGATCTCATGAATCGCGTGTGCAAACCCTGTCTCGATCAGTTTGTTATTGTGTTTATCGATGACATATTGATTTATTCTAGGACCAAAGAGGAACACGAGGAGCACCTACGTCTAATTCTGGAATTACTTAGAAAGGAACAGTTGTACGCAAAATTTTCTAAGTGTGATTTCTGGATTCGTGAGGTGCAATTGGGTCATATTGTTAACGAGAAGGGAATACATGTGGATCCTGCAAAAATTGAGGCTATAAAGAACTGGTCGGTACCCAAGACGCCTAGTGAGATAAGACAATTTCTTGGGCTGGCTGGGTACTACCGGCGTTTCATAGAGGGATTTTCAAAAATCGCTCAACCTCTCACAGCTTTGACCCATAAAGGAACGACCTATAAATGGGGTGAGAGTCAAGAAGCTGCTTTTCAGTTGCTGAAGCAGAAACTGTGTAGCGCACCGATACTAG
Source organism: Flaveria ramosissima (assembly GCA_025215565.1). Lineage (NCBI taxonomy): Eukaryota > Viridiplantae > Streptophyta > Magnoliopsida > Asterales > Asteraceae > Flaveria > Flaveria ramosissima. Next base: position 27,704,079 of record CM046035.1, read on the forward strand.
CGTTACCCGAAGGAAGTGATGATTTTGTAGTTTATTGTGATGCTTCTATCCAAGGACTGGGTTGTGTCCTGATGCAACGTGACAAGGTGATAGCTTATGCCTCACGACAACTGAAGGTACATGAAAAGAACTACACTACTCATGACTTGGAGTTAGGATCAGTGGTCTTTGCCTTGAAGATCTGGAGACATTACTTGTATGGTACCAAGTGCACAATTTACACCGATCACAAGAGTCTTCAGCATATCTTTGAGCAGAAAGAGCTTAACATGAGGCAACGAAGCTGGGTGGAATTGTTGAACGACTATGAGTGCTATTAAATACCACCTCGGAAAAGCGAATGTAGTCGCTGATGCCTTGAGTAGAAAGGAAACAACTAAGCCCCGACGAATGCGTGCTCTACAACTCACGATTAGTACTCACTTGCATGAACAGATCAAGGAAGCCCAGACAAAAGCCTTGAAAAGTGAGAACGTTGGATCTGAATCTCTACGTGGGATGGATAAACAGTTGGAAGTCAAATCTGATGGAATTCGGTATTTCATGGATAGACTATGGGTGCCTTTGCATGGAAATTTAAGAGACTTGGTTATGAGTGAAGCACACAAGTCTAAATATTCCACACACCCTGGCTCTGACAAAATGTATCATGATCTGAAGGTGCATTATTGGTGGCCTAATATGAAGGCTAACGTAGCTACAGACGTGAGCCAATGTCTGACTTGTTCTAAGGTTAAAGTGGAATATTAGAAACCATCTAGGTTATTGCAGCAACCTTAGATCCCTTTGTGGAAGTGGGAATAGATTTCCATGGATTTTATCACTAAATTGCCCAGAACTCCTAGTGGTTGTGGCACGATATAGGTGATCGTGGATCGACTCACTAAGTCAGCTCACTTCTTGGCGATCAAGGAAACTGACAAGATGGACAAGTTAACTCGACTTTATTTGAAGGAGCTAGTTTCGAGACATGGTGTGCCGATCTCAATTATTTCTGATCAGGATGCTTGTTTTACGTCTCATTTCTGACAATCATTGTAGAAATCGTTGGGTACACGTCTAGATATGAGCACTGCCTATCATCCGCAGACCGATGGACAAAGTGAACGTACTATTCAAACTTTGGAAGATATGTTACGAGCTTGTGTGATCGATTTCGGGAATAATTGGGAAGTTTACTTACCATTGGTTGAGTTTTCGTATAACAATAGTTATCATACCAGCATCAAGGCAGCACCATTTGAGGCATTATATGGTCGAAAGTTAGATCACCAGTTTGTTGGGCAGAAGTTGGTGATAGTCAGTTAACCAGTCCTGAGTTGGTACATGAGACCACTGAGAAGATAGTACAGATACGAAACCGCATGGCAGCAACACGAGATAGACAGAAGAGTTACGCAGAAAAACGACGAAAACCCTTGGAGTTTCAAATTGATGACAAAGTATTGCTAAAAGTCTCACCGTGGAAAGGTGTGATTCGGTTTGGCAAAAGAGGCAAGCTTAATCCAAGATACGTCGAACCATTTGAGAATCTAGAAAGAATAGGTCCAGTGGCGTATCGATTGGACTTACCTGATTCATTGAGTGGCGTTCACAACGTATTTCACTTCTCGAATCTAAAGAAGTGTCTATCTGACGAGACACTAGTTGTACCACTCGAGTAAGTACAAGTAGATGATCAACTACGCTTTGTTGAGGAACCGGTTGAAGTGATGGATCGTGAGGTCAAGACTCTTAAACAAATTAAGATACCTATAGTCAAAGTTCATTGGAACTCAAAACGTGGATCGGAATTCACGTGGGAACGCGAGGATTAGATGAAGCTTAAGTATCCTCATCTGTTCGAAACGATAACAACGGTCGGGGAAGGTACTGATTAAATTTCGGGACGAAATTTATTTCAACATGGGGATGATGTGACAACTCACTCGATTTCGTTATGCCAATGCAGTAAACAAGGGATGTAGCTCAACCATGTAACGTAATTTTTGGGACAAAAATTCTTTCAACATGGGGATAATGTGACATCCGGTAATTTTCCGTTACCAAACTCCGTTAGTTCCATTAGTTCCGTTAGGTCTTGCATACACGTGTCGTGGGCACACACTAGTTGTCTTTGAACGTTGGTGACTTAGTAATACTAATCTATGATAAACAATGGTAATCTAATTAATAATATTGGTTGTTAGTTGTGATTATGTGATGCATAAATTTATAGAATTTTATATGTTTATTTTATAAATTCCGCGATAACATGACAACGTATTATATATATATATATTCTATGTGTTATGTGACTTGTGGTAAATGTTTAGGATTATTATTGTTGGTTAATAATATTTATAAATTATAGTTTAGATTATTTAAAAAGTATTAGAAAGATAGTTTTTATAAAATAAATTAAAGGGGTTATTGTGTAAATACTTTTTACCAAATATTACCATAATTACCCAACCCTAAACCCCCCAAACCCTTCATTCGGCCGCAACCTTCACCCCACTCCCTCTCATTGCGATTTTGGCCAAGAAACATCAAGAACAATCGGTTTTGATCAAGTTCCAAGGGTTCCATAGTGCTAGCAAGTCCAATTCTTGATTCTACACGTTTAAAGGTGTGTTTTGTTATGTTGTTCATAGATTTTGATTCAAGATGAACCCTAATCCGAAAATTGATGATGATTATATGAAATTGATGATTGTTAGATGATTATATGATGTTAGTTAGGTTGTATGGATGCTAGATTATGTTGATTGTGCAAGAAATCTAGGGTTTAATCATCTAGTTCATACATTGCCATAAGAGGAAACTTTTTGTTCTTGGAATTCAAGATTTGATAATGCTAAGATGTTAGATGTAATGCTTAGATGTTAGTTTAATTGATTTGTGTAAGAAAATCCATGAAATTGAGATGTTGATCATGACTTACTAAAAGTAGAAACTTTTGTGAATGATGTTTGGGAATTTGGATGTTTTGGTGATGATTAGCATGTTAGAATGAATGTTATGAACTTGATTAGGTATAATATTGATGAAATTGTGATTGAATTGGATGCCAGAACACTTTTGGGTGTTACTTTCCCAAAATGGAAACTTTATTTTTGTAGAACTTTGGATGTGATGAATTGGGTATGCTTGTGATGTTAAGATCATGTTAGAATGATTGTGGATGATGTTTGTTGAGATAGAATATGTAATTGAGTTGTTATGGGTGCTTGGCTGATCATGTAGGAAGTATAGGTTTTGTTGATCATACATGAGAATGGATTATGGTTAGTGATTAGGAGATCATGTTTGGGATTGGAACTGATGGTCAATGTGTGTGTTGGTTGGAATGAACTAAATAAATGAATGTGATTATGATTGTCATACACGCGTGCGAATCAGAGGCCTCTACTTAGTAGGATTGGCAGGGTTTAGGATGTGAAGTCGTGAGTGGCTTCACATGGTGTCACACCCCAACCTTGACGGCGGAAACGTCGAGGAGTGAGAGTTAAGATCGTTCACAACCACATAACGCTATTAATAATCCATATATAATTTAAACATAAGTTTCAATTGTATCATTACAAACATAAGTCTCAAAGAAATTAAAAGTATAACATAGAATGTAACCAGTCATTCTTATTTCATTTATTTAACTAGGTCCATTCCTAGATGTGCAAGCTTCAAAGAGTAGATCACATACTTGAGGTATTCCCGAAACATGTTAAAAATAAAAGGTCAACATAAAAATGTTGGTGAGCATATATAGTTTTCAATACATAGATTATATAAAAGATGACAATTCAAGTCATAAGTTAGTGAATAAAGTGATTAGGGATGTTATGAACAATGCAACAATCAAACATCGACAAACTTTTACAAGTCTCAAACGTTTTAAAGTATATACGATCAGCTAAGTGTACTTGGATCAACCAAAGCAGGCTTGTCTTGCCCATAGTTCTATGACTTCGCTGGGCTAGCAATAGTTAATGATTGTACATATAACGCCATAACATGGTAACCACAAAAGTTCAACTAACCACAACTTTGCATGATGAATTGCCATAAAGATTACAAGTCTCAAATAAGTTTACAGGTGCAATGATAATAAGTTAACATGTTTCACCCCAAAGTGTGAAAATAAGCAAAAAGGGGTATGGAAATACTCACTTGATCAAATAAGTAAAGAATGACAATTAATAAGAGATATAATAAGCAACGCTCCAACGTAGTCCTTCACAAGTTACCTAAATATATATATTTTACAAGTTAAAGTTTAAATAATAAGATTAACGTTTTAATGCGAACTAGGGTTCAATTTGGATTTGGGGGTTTAAATAATTACATAAAATAATGAATCGTTTACGTTTTGGTTTAATAAAGATATTATAAATCAATTAAGTTTAAGAAAATGTTTCAACAATTTAAGTTATTGATTTAATAGAAATTAGGTACAATATGTGAAAAGAAGTAATTAATTAATAATTAATTATTTAAAACTTGATAAAGATGATTAATTGCATACTTATTAAATGACTTTAAAATCATTTTATAGAGTTTTAAACTTTTTAAATGATTTATTATAAAAGTCTTATAATATCAAGACTCTAAAATAAAAGTAAAGTATAATATTTAATATCAAGCTTTTATATGATTTATATGATTTATTATCAAGACTTTTAAATAAAGTATAACAGAAAGTTATATCGTTATATAAGTTTCAAAACTTAAATAAAATTTTAAGGAATAACACTATTGACTAATTATATATAACATTTTAAATGTTTTAATGAATAATTAATTATTTAAATAACTATTAAAATAACTATTTGAATAATTATTTATTTAACATGTAGATTTATAATGTTTTAAAATAATCTATATTTGAACCATAATAGGTTTATAAAATTTAAATTACATTAAATAATTAATAATATTTTATAATCCTTGTTATCCTTAAATAAGTAATTAAATTTAAAATTATAAAATTTTAACACCTTTAAAATTAATTTAATAATTTCTGAAATGTTTTAGTTAACAAATTAATTTTAATTTGATTTAGTAACATATTAGTATAATTAACGGAATTTAAAAAAATATAAAATGGTTTAAAAAATAAATGCCGAGGGTGGGGTTCGAACCCCGACCTCGGTTGGGCAAGGGTGATATGTTAACCAGTTGGGCTAGAAGCCCATATCTGGTTGGAAGTTTCTCCAAAATGATTAAGAATGTTTAAAAACCTTAATTGAAAAATCCCCCAATTTACTCAAGAACCCTAGAATCGAATTGAGTCAAATTGAACATCAATTCGTGAATGTTGATGGAATCCAACCTAGGGCTTTTGATCCCTAAGCGAAACCGATTATATTAGTGAAATACTTACTTGGATTAAGTCGATTCGATGAGATACGGTGCATCGAGTTCGCGGCCAAAAATGAGGATCAATTACTTGTGTGAGTGTGTGTTTTAGAGAAATTGAGGTTACGGACAGTACAAATGGGTTGATTAGGAGCTTTGCCTTTGATTAAATAGATACATTCATTCAATTTCAGTTCAAACGACTTCAACGTATGGTTCGGATGTTTTGATTCGAATTTGTAAAAATTAAGCGGTTATATGTTCAATTGATTGAGGTGTTATGATCGCAGTAATCATAGAAAGGTTATGGTTTGATAATTATGATCATTCTACCCGAATTGAGTCGAAATCTGTTATGGTTTTTGAATGTATTTCTTCGGTTTTGTTTTCATGAGTTAAAGATCAAGTGAATCGCAATTAAACCGAGTGTTAAGTTCGAAACAAGTTCACGAGAGGTTTAGGATGGATTAATTTGGTTGAACCCAATGATTTGAGGAGTTTCGGGCTCGCCGGAGCACCACCGGACCGGTGGCCGGAGATGTTCAACGGTGGAAGGGGTTGGGTTTAGGGAAATTTACAGATTTAGTCCCTCCAGTTTAATTAGTTTATTATTGTATGTCTAAGTTTTAAAGCAGAGTTTCAAGAATTACATTTTCAACCTCAAACTTATAACATCCTTGTGTTAAAATAAATCAAAGTATTTATAGCTCCATTAAATAAATCATTAGTTTACAAAACTTTTTAGACTTTAAATATTTATAAGAATAATAAGCTTTATGTATTAATGATTTATTTTAGTGTATAAATGACACATAAAACTTTACAAAATAAAAAGCTTTATTTTTATAAATTATAAAAATTTTATAAATCATAAAATTATAATAACTTGTTTAAATGATTTGATAAATAATAATTGAATAAAACAACTGGAAATATTTGAAAAATTGCACATTTAATGCATTTGATTTATTAAAAATAATTAAGATAATCTAGTAATGATTTTGTTTCATTGAATGAAAGTTTAAGATGGGTTCGGGTTTGGGTTTTAAATTGGAAAAAAAATGGCGGATGTTACAGTCTCCCCTATTTTAAGAAATTTCGTGCCGAAATTTAATCACATGGAGACTTATTTCAAGGACATGAGGAGACTTGGATTCGATTTCACATTTGCACGTGAACCCTTGGAAGCGTTAAAATTCAACAAGTTTGATTATAATATTTTACTATGCTTAAGTTTGTTAAGTATCATAATTATGATTTCTTGTGTTTCTTGGTAATGGGTGCAAGATTATTAATTTATAATTTTAGTTTATAAACGCTTGTATATTAAACGGTTCAAGGCGGTTAGAAAGGTTTTGTAATGAGGGAAAACGTTCAGAAAGATTATTCTAGGAGTGTTATCATCGCGCAATCAGGTGTTGATGATAACTCAAAATGAAAGTCGATAAGTAAGGAATAAATGGTTCCATATAGCTAGATCAAATCAAAACATGAGGATAAAGGGAAAGAAATCGTTTTAAAGATTTCAAATGCTCCAAGTTCGGAATCAAAATCCACCTAGAGTGATCGGGTCCCTTTTCAAGTTCAGAAATCATGCTTTGGCTTGATAGGTCCAAACACTAACATTGGTTCACCCTTCAAGTTACTACATGTTCCTTGTCACTTGGTTAAAACCTTGGTAAGTTGGAGATCAAGAAATAAGAATAGTCATCAAGGTGTGGTTTTCACTCCTAACTTGATGGTGTATTCTCAAAGTATGACCACTAACTTACCAATAAAAAAGTTCGATCCCAACTCCTTGTTGAGGATCCACAAAAATAAGACGAGGTAACTCACCATTAAGGTAAGGGAAATCACTCCTAGCTTAACGGTGGAGTTTTACAAAAACAAAATATAAGAAGATGAACTTCTTCATCAAAATCCAGAATTCACTCCTACTTTGATGAAGTTGTCTCATTTGAACAAATACAATTCTTAAAGATGATATTATCATCAAGGTATGAAATTCACGCCTATCTTGATGATTGAATTTCATAATATCAAGAAAAACAATCGAAGATTGACATTTGTCACCAAAGTACGGGTTTCAATCCTATTTTGGTGAGACCATGTCATTTGTGAAATGCCATTCCAAAGAAAATAATTGAAGTCAATCCTCGGGATAAGGAAATCACCCCGATCCAGAGGATGAAATTTTATAAATCACAATTGGAAACCATTTATCGAAACGAATAGAGAATCATCAAAGTAAAGGAATCACCCCTGTTTTGATGAGTTAGAATCATTTAGGAGATACGGGTGTTCTTAGTCATAGGTTGACTTGCAAACACTTGCATCTCTCACGGTGCAGACGGTACGGAGTTTGACTTAACGACGAACGGAAAATAATATCAATTAGAAATTCAGAAAATTTCAAGTTACATCAATGTAACAAAAGGAACAATCATGCTTACAAGCTTAAGATCAAAGTTCAAGATAACAGAAGTTGTTGTGGTGTTTAAATCTTGGATGGTTTCAATCGGGAAGACGAATTCAAGGGCAAGAAATTATTCAACACCACAATGAGATGTGAACATTCGATTCACAATCGAAAGGAATACATGGACTTCTCAAGATATGAGGTCAACCATAGCCTTATTGAAGACACGCGTACTTATAAGTGATCACTCATCTCAAGGGTTTCGAGTCAAGTAAATGGATTCAATGATCGAGTCAAATCACCATTTACACTTTGCCTAGACAAAGTATCCCGAGATGTAAGAATTCAACCTATAGCATTGCATGTTCTTAGTTATGGGACACATCCTTAAGAAGACTTGAGAACCATAAGTAACGGTTTAAAGTTTTTGATGACCATTCGGTTTAGATTCCCAATATCTTTGGGTATATTAAGGTCCATGTTCACATTGGTCAAGGTATAGAAATAGTTACATGAAACGCTCAATGTGTAACGGTGTTTAAACGTAAGAGTTGAAATGTAGGTTAGGTTCAATATTAACAGGAACATTATGTATGATAAGAATGAAGAGATACCAGTCCAAGGAATCAAAGATTTTTAGGATACAAAGAGGATGGTTCCATTTGGTAACGCATTACCATTTGGAATCGTTGACACGTCAAGGTAAATTAACCCATTTGCAATAGAGACTTGTGTATGTTGACCATCGTTTTTCACTCATCCCAGAAATCCCCAGGTAAGCATAACTGGTCTCACAATGAGATTTATACGATATGCTTGCCTTAGCCTGAAGGCCTTTTGCCAGGAAATCCAGAATACAGGTGTCTATGTGTCACACCAATTTCTTTGGTTTATGAAATCAAAACCTTGATGAGATTTTCATAGGTTAGACATAGAGTCTAAGGAATTGAACCCAGATGATAAATGTAGATTCCACATGTCGTTGAGAATAGGTTTAGGAAGTTCATTTGTCGGGAGGGTCAAAGAGTCAAAGTTAAGTTGAGGGAGACAAGTAACTAAGTTTAAGCATACATAAGGCAATCCTATGCTAAGGCATCAAGTTGCACAAAAGGCATAGCATTATGTAGCATGCAAACAACATGTAAGCACAAAGGTATAAGGATCTTTCTATGAGGTTCATGCAACTATAGTCTAGGTCACCATTTCTAATAACCTAAATCCCTATAGTTATGGGCTCTGATACCAATCTGTCACACCCCAACCTTGACGGCGGAAACGTCGAGGAGTGAGAATTAAGATCGTTCACAGCCACATAACGCTATTAATAATCCAAATATAATTTAAACATAAGTTTCAATTGTATCATTACAAACATAAGTCTCAAAGAAATTAAAAGCATAACATAGAATGTAACCAATCATTCTTATTTCATTTATTTAACTAGGTCCATTCCTAGATGTGCAAGCTTCAAAGAGTAGATCACATACTTGAGGTATTCCTGAAACATGTTAAAAATAAAAGGTCAACATAAAAATGTTGGTGAGCATTCCATAGTTTTCAATACATAGATTATATAAAAGATGGAAAATCAAGTCATAAGTTAGTGAATAAAGTGATTAGGGATGTTATGAACAATGCAACAATCAAACCTCGACAAAGTTTTACAAGTCTCAAACGTTTTAAAGTATATACGATCAGCTAAGTGTACTTGGATCAACCAAAGCAGGCTTGTCTTGCCCATAGATCTATGACTTCGCTGGGCTAGCAATAGTTAATGATTGTACATATAACACCATAACATGGTAACCACAAAAGTTCAACTAACCACAACTTTGCATGATGAATTGCCATAAAGATTACAAGTCTCAAATAAGTTTACAGGTGCAATGATAATAAGTTAACATGTTTCACCCCAAAGTGTGAAAATAAGCAAAAAGGGATATGGAAATACTCACTTGATCAAATAAGTAAAGAATGACAATTAATAAGAGATATAATAAGCAACGCTCCAACGTAGTCCTTCACAAGTTACCTAAATATATAAATTTTACAAGTTAAAGTTTAAATAATAAGATTAACGTTTTAATGCGAACTAGGGTTCAATTTGGATTTGGGGGTTTAAATAATTACATAAAATAATGAATCGTTTACGTTTTGGTTTAATAAAGATATTATAAATCAATTAAGTTTAAGAAAATGTTTCAACGATTTAAGTTATTGATTTAATAGAAATTAGGTACAATATGTGAAAAGAAGTAATTAATTTAATAATTAATTATTTAAAACTTGATAAAGATGATTAATTGCATACTTATTAAATGACTTTAAATCATATTATAGAGTTTTAATTTAAACTTTTTAAATGATTATTATAAAAGTCTTATAATATCAAGACTCTAAAATAAAAGTAAAGTATAATATTTAATATCAAGCTTTTATATGATTTATATGATTTATTATCAAGACTTTTAAATAAAGTATAACAGAAAGTTATATTGTTATATAAGTTTCAAAAACTTAAATAAAATTTTAAGGAATAACACTATTGACTAATTATATATAACATTTTAAATGTTTTAATGAATAATTGATTATTTAAATAACTATTAAAATAACTATTTGAATAATTATTTATTTAACATGTAGATTTATAATGTTTTAAAATAATCTATATTTGAACCATAATAGGTTTATAACATTTAAATACATTAAATAATTAATAATGTTTTTATAATCCTTGTTATCCTTAAATAAGTAATTAATTTAAAATTATAAAATTTTAACACCCTTAAAATTAATTTAATAATTTCTGAAATGTTTTAGTTAACAAATTAATTTTAATTTGATTTAGTAACATATTAGTATAATTAACGGAATTTAAAAATATATAAAATGGTTTAAAAAAATAAATGCCGAGGGTGGGGTTCGAACCCCCGACCTCGGTTGGGCAAGGGTGATATGTTAACCAGTTGGGCTAGAAGCCCATATCTGGTTGGAAGTTTCCCCAAAATGATTAAGAATGTTTAAAAACCTTAATTGAAAAATCCCCCAATTTACTCAAGAACCCTAGAATCGAATTGAGTCAAATTGAACATCAATTCGTGAATGTTGATGGAATCCAACCTAGGGCTTTTGATCCCTAAGCGAAACCGATTATATTAGTGTAAAATACTTACTTGGATTAAGTCGATTCGATGAGATACGGTGCATCGAGTTCGCGGCCAAAAATGAGGATCAATTACTTGTGTGGGTGTGTGTTTTAGAGAAATTGAGGTTACAGATAGTACAAATGGGTTGATTAGGAGCTTTGCCCTTGATTAAATAGATACATTCATTCAATTTCAGTTCAAACGACTTCAACGTATGGTTCGGATGTTTTGATTCGAATTTGTAAAAATTAAGCGGTTATATGTTCAATTGATTGAGGTGTTATGATCGCAGTAATCATAGAAACGTTATGGTTTGATAATTATGATCATTCTACCCGAATTGAGTCGAAATCTGTTATGGTTTTTGAATGTATTTCTTCGGTTTTGTTTTCATGAGTTAAAGATCAAGTGAATCGCAATTAAACCGAGTGTTAAGTTCGAAACAAGTTCACGAGAGGTTTAGGATGGATTAATTTGGTTGAACCCAATGATTTGAGGAGTTTCGGGCTCGCCGGAGCACCACCGGACCGGTGGCCGGAGATGTTCAACGGTGGAAGGGGTTGGGTTTAGGGAAATTTACAGATTTAGTCCCTCCAGTTTAATTAGTTTATTATTGTATGTCTAAGTTTTAAAGCAGAGTTTTAAGAATTACATTTTCAACCTCAAACTTATAACATCCTTGTGTTAAAATAAATCAAAGTATTTATAGCTCCATTAAATAAATCATTAGTTTATAAAACTTTTTAGACTTTAAATATTTGTAAGAATAATAAGCTTTATGTATTAATGATTTATTTTAGTGTATAAATGACACATAAAACTTTACAAAATAAAAAGCTTTATTTTATAAATTATAAAAATTTTATAAATCATAAAATTATAATAACTTGTTTAAATGATTTGATAAATAATAATTGAATAAAACAACTGGAAATATTTGATAAATTGCACATTTAATGCATTTGATTTATTAAAAATAATTAAAATAATCTAATAATGATTTTGTTTCATTGAATGAAAGTTTAAGATGGGTTCGGGTTTGGGTTTTAAATTGAAAAAAAAAATGGCGGATGTTACACATGGCATGTGGTGCATGATTAGTCTTCGCGTATGAATTATTTGTTGTGATGTATTTATATATATTAAGCATAATGATTGTTGAGATTTGCATAAGTGTATGATGATCTAATGTGGCATGATGACTTAGGTAGAACCTAGGTTGATAATGTGATATACATGGATAAATTGCATGATACTCTTGTATGTTAAGTTATCATATTTGATTAAACTATATTTCAACTAATATGTCACCAACGGGTCAAACGGATCAACTAGGTTAATCTAGGATTATTGAGTTTCTATGGGTACACGTACTTATGTACTTGTGTGTTCTAGGTAACCTTTGAGGGTTGTCTTTGCATCTATCACGAGTCTCTTTATTCACTACCATTACACACCAGGTGAGTTCATGCCCCTTATTTTATAAACCTTCTACTGGGGGAGGTAGCATACTCAAACTCAAACGCTATTTTATTATTATTATAAGTTGTGTATGTTTTAACATAGTCCTTAATACCATGGAAAGTCCTCACACTTTCGGATCGTTAATAATGGTAACTAGCGGGGAATCTTGGGTAGTAGTACTGGGTCTGACGAGCCCCACCCGTGAGACTGGAGGTCAAGTGGGTGCAATATTGTCCTATACACAAACATTCGTCACGACCTGGTAAGTCGTGACGGGAGGCAACAAACGAAACACAGTCAGCTTCAATCGCGAAATCACTATTGTTAATACATGTGAATATATACTAGCTATCTATTTCAATGCACTTCTTATGTTATACAATTGTTAATATTTATTATAAACGCAAACTCTTGAACTCACCAACCGTTGTGTTGACATTTTAGTATGCTATTCTCAGGTCGTTAACTTCGCTTGTCATTAGGAGCACTGCACGGGTTCATCATGCATTCTAAGACTCTATTTTAAAGACATCTTTGTTCGTTTTTTATTTATGAATGTTTAATCATTTGGGTTGGCACGTGTTTTGCCATATTATGCATTTATATACTTTGGGTTTTCTTTACTTACAAAATGCTTCCGCGTGGTTTTAAAGTTTGAACTTTGGTTGGTTTTATTTTATATGTGGCATATAGAGTCGTTCTGAGTAACTATTGACTGTGATCCTAGTTTGTTCACACTTCTCGCCGTAAAACTCTGCACGTGGATTTTGAGGGTGTGACATTATGCCCATTTTAAGTTACCATGGTCTTGAACTTTAGGTTTTTGCATTTCTTCACTTCTTGGGCTCCGATTTCCATCCCGCTTCTTCCATACTCTTCATGTTTTACCAAACATAGTTGCGGATTCTCGCTTTGCATCTTTTCATCCAAAATAAGATTTCTTTAGCTCTAATCACCTATAATCCAAAATATAAACAACTTGAACTTGTTCAACCATAATTATGATGTAAAATCAAACATTTAGATAAATTAAACACAAAATTATTGACACGTGATCACATCCCCACACTTAACCTTTTGTTTGTACTCAAACAAACTTACTTGCACACTTCTCCCTAATTAATCATACATGCCACATTATCACTACCTTGAACAAGTACGCTCCTAATACATGCTTAGTTTCTAACCTCATGATGTAATGCTCATAACCTAATCATTCACCACGATTTGCATTTGAATTCTTTGGTTGGCATATAGTTACCTTTTGCTTCAAACATTCATGCATTCACATTTCTCACAATAAACACCCCTCTCGGTTTATTCTGTGGAGTAGTGATGATATACTAGTGTTTATGGAGCTCTCAAACCACGAATGCACATACTAATCATAAGCTCGTATATTAATCAAATCGCCATCAATTGACACAATAGTATACAAAATCAAGAGGCCTTTCTTGGGTGGTAATGTTAGGCTTGGGTTAAGGTAGGATTGAAAGGGGTTTTAGAGTGGCTAAAGGAGAATGAAATCCAATTTAAACATAATATACGTCTTATTTGTCGATGTGACTCTTATATTTGCACTCTTTGTAACAACTTCTCACACTATTTTTGTTGCTGCATATTTTGGTCATTTTGACATCATATTTAGCTTTTGTGTTTTTTCTCTCTTTTTTTATTTAAAGCAACTAACTTTACTATTATTGGACTACTATTGACGTAACTCTTCTAGTTTGTGGATTGGATTCACCTCCTAAGGTTCTAACACAAAGGCTTAAGGCTTGTGGGTTTATTGTTTTGGCTTGAGAAAAAAAAAAACAAGTTGGGGCTCAACATGGTATCTATAGGGAGCTTTTGTGGGTATGGAATTGAAAAGAAGGGTTTAAACAAATGGCTTAATCATAATGCCTCTATCATGTTTATGCACATATTGGTCTATGATCTTTATATGTATCAATTACACAAGTTCTAACTCGTATGCACACCGTGGATTCTCTCTTTATGCAAAGAAATAAAGTAACTCACAGTATACTATGAGTCTCTTAATTAGGCTCAACTCTCACGGAAACGGTGGAAAGAGGTAATAAAATGTGTAGCATGTATGTTATCTACAATCGGTCTGTTACACCACCTAGGACTTTCACCTACTTTTATGAAGATTCATGATTAGGGTGCATTACTCAATTTTAAAACAAATATGCCAAAGGATCCATAAGTGCACAAACTAGTAACAATAAACCATGTATGTGTATTTTTGATTTTCATGTACAATTAAGTTTACTTAAAGGATTTTTCAAAGTTGTTCACTTTTCCAATTTTTCAAAAAGGTCAAATTTTCAATTCAATTCCCCTGTATCCCCACACTTAGGATACATTGTCCCCAATGTATGGTTTTACAACATGAATAAACATGATAATGATTAATAAGCAAGATAAGGAAGGAGTACATAGACCTGATCATTAGTGAGAGCTTATAGTAAGGGACTTGCGCCTCCCCACACTTGAGTGCTTGCTTCTTGTGCATGATTGAACTAGCTAAAAAAACAAGACAAAGGACACAAAAACTAATAAAAGAAGTAAAACTCACTTTCGTAGGAATCACGGTTGCATTTAGCATATGCAACAAGCCTTTGAACCCCTCGGTAGACTCGAGTGGACGAGTTGTAGTCTCGTGAGGGTTTCTAGTGAACACACCCACAAAGTTATTGGGTTGCCTCCCGCAAGCGCTAAGTTTTAGGTCTTCAGCCAGACCTTACCTGCGACCACTTATGGTGGTCGTATTGAGTTCTTTTCTCCAAATTTATCTTTGGAGAATTGTTTCTCATTGCTTGATGGATTCTCTTGTTTGCTCCCATAAGGGTCAAACATCTCTTCTTTGCCCCATGCATTCTCCTCATCAGGTGGCTTACCCATCTTAAACTTTCGTTTTGGTTTCTTATTCCTTTGTGACTCCACCTTCACATCCTCCTCCTTTTCCTCATTCTCAAGCTCAAACCTGTAGGGATCAAAACCATTTTCGTTGGTGATGTCCTCACTTACATGTGATATGTAAAGAGGAGCACACCTGTTAGTAGCATTTATTTTCGAACAATCATTATTAACCATATATGTAATTGATTTTGAAACCACATTAAAGAACAACTTACGGCTTTCATATGTCATGTTGATGATTCCATCTCGGCAACTGATTTGAGCTTTAGCTGTTGCCAAAAATGGGTGCCCTAAGATTACCTTTGGTTGCTCATTCGTCCTTATAGGTGCATAATCAAGCACCATAAAATCCACCGGGTAGTAGAACTCCCCTAGCTTGATTATGACATCCTTGACCATTCCTCGTGGTTGTTTCCATGTTGAATCAGCAAGCACCACTGTGTTGCCGGTTTCGTGTAATGGACCAAAGTCATATTGGTCATATAAGCTCCCAGGAAGGATGCTCACACCGGCTCCATAATCCAAAAGTACACTCTTGATTTTAAATTTTCCAACTTGAATTGGAAGGACTCGTTCTCTCGTGTCACTTCCTTCTTCTTCATCACCTTCCTTATTATTAACTGCAACTATTTGAGGAGTAGAGGTTAACTCATAATCAATACATATAGATTTAGGAACAATACTAACCGAGTTTATATGCATGTCCTTTGAACTTGAGGCTTGATGTTGAGGGTTCTTGGTTGTGTCACTTGGAAGCTTCCCCTGTTCCCGTCCGGAAAATTGTTCAGCTAATTGTCCTAGTTGCTTTGCAATGGCCTCATTGGTTTTTTCTTGCACCTCTTTAAATTGCTTAAACTCTTTCATCTCCTTTGCAAGGTCTTGAATTGCCGCAAGGATTGCATTGTCATTATTATTACTTGTAGAAGTCTCTTGTTGATGTTGTTGATTCCTTTGTTGGTATTGACCTCCTTGTTGGTAATTCCCATGATTGTAGGTATTCCTTTGGTAGCCGCCTTGATTGTAGCTTTGTTGTTGGCCTTGATATTGGTGGCTTTCTTATTTCGTACCTGAAAAGGAGGATTCAATTTGTTAGTAGAATTACCATATTTAAGATTTGGGTGATTTCTAAGACCGTGATGATAGGTGTTGGAATTCATGTCATATGTCTTCCTTTCTCATTGGCCTTGTAATTGATGTACTTCTTCACTGTTCCCAAAATTCAAGTAGCATGTATCCGAGGTGTGGCCTATGTCATTACACGTGCCACATACGTCGTATTCACTAGATATGTGTGCCAAACCACTCTTTCCAACCTTGAGGCTTGCGATTTCTCGTTCCAAGACTGTAATTCTATCTATGGCTATATGATCATTCACCATCTTTACACTTGACCCCCTCGACCTTCGACTCGATTGTGCACGCTTCTTGGAGATCACACTCATCCTTTCAAGAATATCCCAATCATCATCCTCATGGTTTAAGTTAAAGGTTCCTGCACTTGTGGAATTTACATCTCTTGCATCCTCCGGTGATAATCCATCATAGAAAGCTGAAATCAACTCCCACTTAGCTATGCCATGATGTGGGCAAATTCTTAGCATTTCCTTAAATCGGTGAAAAGCTTCATGGAATTGGTCACCTGCTTGTTGTGTAAATCCTCGAATGGCTCGTCTTGCATCACTTGTCCTTTGCGAAGTATAGTATTCATCCAAGAATTGTTGTTGCATTTGAACTCATGTGTGGATGCTTGCGGATGGTAGAGATAGGAACCATTGTTTGGCCTTGTCTTTAAGGGTGAATTGGAATAGGACCAAATTAACTTCATCCGGTGAAAAGCCTTGTCCACCAATGGTACTACATGATGCCTCAAATTCAAATATGTGTAAGTAGGGTTCTTCAGTTGCCATACCATGGAATTGAGGGAAAATTCCCAAACATTATGGGCGGACTTCAAAAGCTCGGCCCCTTTATGTTGGTGAAACTATGGGAGATGAACTGATAGAAATGGTGGACGGACGGAAGTGACTATCCACACCATGTGCTGGTACATGATGTTGTGCTCCCAGATTGGCAAGTATTCCATTAAATGGTTGACCGCCAATGTTGTTGCGCATAGCCACCCTGATTATGGTGTTGATATCCCGGTGGGTTTCATAATCCTCAACATCATATTGGTTTAGTCCATCCATGTTAACTTGATCTTCAATCTAATCTTCTACACGATTAGCATGGTGACTACCTATGATTGAAAAACGATCCGCATTGCTATGATGAGTCCCCTCCCTGTCATGCTGGAGACCTAGATAACGGATCCACACATTAGGTGCTGGTTGGAAGTTTATGGGAGGAGGTTGGTGTTGCACCCCTTGAATCACAGGGACCGACCCCTGAGGTTGAGGTTGCATAGGTTGTGGTTGAGGTGGAGGATCATCAGGCGGAGGAAATACAGGGAACAGGACATCTCCCATAGGATGGTTGGGTTGTGGCTCTCCTTGGTTTCCTGGATTATGCATCCCTCTTTCTTGATTACTTTCTGGTGTTCTAGAGAGTCGGTCTAAAATCCTATGAGCTGTGGCAGATGATGTACCCTCTTCTGATCTTGTTTGACCCCGATTGTGAGAAATCCTTGAAGTTGATGATTTGTGAGACATAGGATTCTCCCTTGCAGTCTTCTCGATTTTTGGGTCAAAGTGCAATGGCGAAGTCCTTCCTGAAAATCTTGTATGCATTAACGTAATGGTCACCTGCAAACAAGAAAACGCAAATACCTCGCGTAATACTGAACAAAGAAACAAATTGAAACAAGAAACAGAAAAGTAAAATCTTTTTGGTTTTTGTTATTTTTTAAGAAAAGCAAGTAAAAATGATTAAACACTAAGCGCACTAATTCTCCGGCAACGGTTCCATTTTGATCTGGTTGTCGAGACTCGATAAAAAACAAGTTAAGTAACCGGTCTTAACTACCTTTATTGTATAAGGGTAAGTAAGGTCGTCTCCTCGGGGAATATGTGGAAAGTGTTTAATTAACGAAACACGATTAACTAAAAGACTCAAACTTTATAATTAAAAATTGAAACTTGGAATGGATTAATGAACACAATTGCATAAAGCAACAAACTTTATAATGAATTTGATTAAATATTAAGAAACAATCACTTCCGGGTTTTCAATTCTGCAAGATCAACAATTAGTACTTTTAAATTAGGGTTTGTAAGAAACAATACTTCAAGATCTTAGCTTTTAATTAAAATGACAACAAAGGAACAATATTTTAAGACTCGTTCATTCACAATGTTACCAATTTACTTATATCATGTTGCCTGCTTTTCTTAATGAGTTCACGATGCAAAGAAACTGAAAAACTGATAATCAAGCAAACAACTTTATTTATTAGTAAATCGTTTAAATCAATCAAAACATAATGTTTCATTCAACAGATTAATGTTTAATACAAAAACCTAATCAATCATACCAATAGTCTCACTTTACAAGAATCGTACTCCCCAAAGCAATCAAGAGAACCTAGCCACGCATCATCTTCGTTCAATCTTCAATCATGACTTGGAGAATGTTTGTGGATGATTTGGGGAGCCTTAGAACACCAAAAATCTCCTCAAGTTTGTCACTTTTCATCTCCCAGAAGTTCTAGATTGAATTAGGGTTGTTTTGGCTTAAATAAACTTGAAATCCCATGAAAATAGGGATTTTTTAGGCCACCGGCGTATGATACGCCCATACCCGGCGTATCATACGCCGACCCTCTGGAATTTTTGGCCAATATGCCCATAGATACGCCCATCAATACGCCAGCCGGCGTATGATACGCCCAAGGCGGCGTATCATACACCGGGCCCCTGTAAAATTTTGATTTTCACATGTAACTTTTCAGGAGCTTTCCGTTGACAGGTCGTGGGCCCCGTAACTCTATTCATAGCTCAAGCTATGCCTAATTTTAAGTTACCGTGGTCTTGAACTTTAGGTTTTTGCATTTCTTCACTTCTCAGGCTCCGATTTCCATCCCACTTTTTCCATACTCTTCATGTTTCACCAAATATAGTTCCGGATTCCCGGTTTGCATCTTTTTATCCAAAATAAGCTTCCTTTAGCTCCAATCACCTATAATCCAAAATACAAACAACTTGAACTTGTTCTACCATAATCATGATGTAAAATCAAACATTTAGATCAATTAAACACTAATTATTGACACGTGATCATAAAGCACAACCATCTATGGTTGTATGAAGAATATTGATGTTCATTAATAAAGATATCCTAATTGTTGATCGGTTTGTACAAGATGTTATTGGAAATAGCCACTTCAGTATGTCTTTTAAGTTCCATAGATGAACAAGGCTAGCTTTGGCATGCAATGCTTGGTCATCTCAATGCACAGTCGTTAGACAAACTAAGTAACACAAACTTAGTAAGTGGAGTCCTAAAAATATCACATACCTCACACATTTATGATCCTTTTTTAATAGGAAAACATGCTTGAAAACCCTTCCCATTGCAGCAACCTATCATTCCATTAAGCCTTTTGAACTCATCCTCACTAATTTGTGTGGACCTACCTCTCCACCCATCTTGGCTGGAAGTCACTATTTTATGCTATTATTCGAAGATCACATGAGATTCATGTTGATTTACACTCTTAAAAATAAGCAATATGCTCTCACTTTTTAATAAGTTTAAATAGCAGGTTGAACTTGAATCCTCTCTAAAGATCAAGGCACTAAAAAGTCAAAGAGGAGGATAATTCTTGTTTAACGAATATTATGGTAAAGCTGACATTCAACGAATTTTCTCTACAGCGTACACTCCATAGTAGAATAGGGTTATGGAGCATAGAAATAGAAGTTTTAATACACTACAGAGTTCATGATGAAGTTATGTAGGTGCCACAAAACCTGTGGGGAGAAACCGTAAGGCATTTAGATAGTGCTCGTGTTGAACCAATCACCAACAAAGGTGTTAAAAGAAACTATACGAAGTTTGGAAGGGAAGAAAGAAAACCAAACATCACACCCTTGAGGGTGTTTGGATGTAAATGCTATATGAAGCTGCCATAGGTAAATCAAGGAAAATTGGATGATCAAAGCAAACTAGTGGTGTATCTAGGCATAGAAGCAAACTCAAAAGCTTGCCGGTTGTATAATCCGGTTAAAAAAACTGAGTACATATATCCGAAAGTGTTATGATTGTAGAACACAAGCCATATGAATGGGAAGCTAACCTCTGAATCTGGCAATAATAAAATTTGTCTAGAATGGACCGAGTCCAAGTTGATTTCTATGAAGCCCTCGAACAAAATTGTAGGACTGGTTAAGGGTGGTCAATACAATCAGTTTCACAATAAGGAGAGACTTAAAACACTTTGCAGATCAAATAGGAAACCAAGTTTAAGTTGATGATACTATAAACACAAGTAATTATGAGACATAACAAAGAGCAAGAACAAGATAAGTTTGGTTTTCAAGAATGTTGTATATTGATCTCAAGTTCTATTACAAGTGTTACAAAGCATAAAGATAAATACAAGAACCTGACACACTTTATACTACATCCTACAACCAGCTATACTTTGAAAGTCAGATAGAAACACTGATCTAGAGAACAAGATCAATGTATAGTCAAAAGGAAAATTGCCTTTCGACTTGTTTATGACATGCCATAGCTCACATCCTAATATATTACAAAAAGGATAAAAGGTACAAAAGTAGAGAGTTACAGACCAATGAACACAATCTACAGTTGACAAAAGCATGGACCTTTTCACCAACTTATCTAAGTTGGTGACTCTTCAAAGTGGCAGCGGAAAGTTGTTCAGCTTTGTGTCAGAAGGTGATCAGAGAAAGCATGTCTTTTCAGTCTTCGGAAGAAATCAGTCTTTGCCTTCGAAAGACTTCAAAAGACTTCATCTTTGGCTTCAGAAGATTTTGTTATTTGGCTTCAAAAGATATTACACTTAGCTTATTTCCTTTGATTTGTGTAAAACTTCCGAAGTAACTCTACTTTGTACTTCATGCATGCATGCAGAGAGCTCTTTGGTTGCTTTGGTTGTATCAGCCTTTAACTGTAAACCTTACAAACTCCCCTAGGCTAATGCTACCAAAACATAAGAGATTACTCAGATATTGACATTCCTCATCAGGATCTAGACCATTCCTTCTTCATTATTTGGTCAGGATCCCTTAGACTCTCATAGTATCTCCTCATGTCATAAATGTCAAGCATGTCTTTCCAGAAGTGAACATCTTGACTTCCTTGATCTCTAATGACATACCATCTGTCTGGATTTACAGAAAAAGTCCAGGATAGGATGGGTCTCCTAGCTGCAAGAGGATCTACATGTGTTGGACTTGGTTGAGCAGTCTCTTCTTGAGTAACCTCAGGATGCTCTGACTCGTCCTGAGGTGTAGAGCTGGATGCCTTGGACTTCTTCTTTTTCTTAGTGTCCCTCTTCATGGCCATTCTTTTCTTCCTCTTTTTAGATTTTAACTAAGAAGACTGACCTTCGGTACCAGGTTGTTCTTTAATGTCTTTCTTAGTTGGGTCCTTTTCCCTCACATGTTCAGAAAGAGAGGGATTAGGACCCTGCTATTGATAAGAAGATGATGTTGGCTGTGGTCTAACACTAGGTCCAGGTTGTGTTTTCTCTAGGGGTTTAACCTTGACCTCAAGTTCAGGTGAAGCCTAACTTAGTGGAGAATTCAAGTCAACAAGCTCACTCTTTTTAATCTTTTGATTGATCACCCTAATGTGCTCATACATAGTGAATAGAGACATTAGACCAAGCCTTCTTCTGGAGAATCCATACAGTTTCAAGAATCTCATCATCCTCTGCCTATCAGCAGACTTTTTTTGACTCTTTTGGATGATGGCTCTTGACATTGTAGCTTTTTCCATCATATTCCTTTTAGCAGCTTTTTGTTCTTTCATTACTTGTTGTTCATGCTACTTGAGGTACTCAAATTCTATGTATTTATAGGATAAGGGAAGAAGTGCAGATGCCTGATAGAGGCATGTGGTACTCAGGTAGTTGATCATATTTTGTATGTCTGCTTTCTTGTCTACCTGAGGTTGTTGCTCAGTTGCCACAACCTCTGTCTCAGGACTTTCTTGATCTGGGAAGAGGGTAGGAGCATGTTTGTAGAGTCTTTTCTTCCTCCTTTCTTCCTTGATCTTGAGGAGTAGTTCTGTATCCTCTGCCTCCTTTCTCACCTTTTACAACTTAGTGTTAGCCAGTTCATTTACCTCTTCTAAGAGAAGAGAGATGAGTTCATCAATGCTGTAGTTTCTGGTCCCCAAGTAGTTCAATCTAGCTACCCTTAACTCATCATCTTGAGTGTTTGGCCTTGGGGCAACCCTAATTGCAGCTTCTATAAAGCCTAGGGACCCACTTGAACTCTCTCCTCTTAGCTTCCTCTTCCTCTCTCTCTGTCTCCTCCTCCTCAATCTCCTCAGAAGTTAGTTTCTATTTCCTATTGTCACTCAGAGGCCTTAGTGACTCAAGGTGGAGAGAGTTTTGGCCTTTATTGCTTGGTTTAGCACTTGAGCACCAGCCAGAGAGAGGTTATGAAGCACCTTCACTAGCTGGTGCCTCACTGAGGGTAATGGGTGCTGAAAAGGTTCCGATACAAGGTTCACAAGCTCAACTACTAGCCTTCAATCAAGGTTTCCCCTTCGAAACTAATCTTGGGGTCCACCTCAACATCAAGTTGACCAACAGTCTTGCTTGCTAACCTCTATCTATATAATCTGGATCTCAATTTGAACTCTTCCAGCACCCTGTCTTGAATCCTATCTGCTAACCTTGCTGCTTGACTGTTTTGACTTGAATTGGCAAGTGGAAGGTCAATCGGATAGGTGCTCTAATAAAATCTCCGGTTGGAGAATTTAAAGATTTATTGTTGCCCCTGAGATCTAGAGATTATTATGGCTCTCCTATTAGTGTCATACATCCATCCCATAATTGGATTCTCAATAGGATGAGATAGGGTAGGCATAGCCCTTAGTATACCCTCCTCAAACAGAATTTGTCTGAGAGACTCCACATCAATATGGACATGAGTAGGTTGTTGAGTAAAGACAGTTGCAAGTGAGGTTGGTGAGTCCTCAATTTCCATACTTTTGGAAGAACTCTCAGGTCTAGTGATTTGCTATGACCTTCTCCCCCTTTTGGTAGCATAGGTGAGCAAGAGGTTAGGTCCACTACATCCACAGGTTCTTGTTGACCTGGTTGAGTCCTCTAACGTGGTCTCTCAACTAACTTGCCCTTGAGATTGGTGATCTCAAGTTGCTGGCCATTGACCCTCTTTTATAAGGTAGTCACTTTAGATTCCAGATGACTAACCTTTGAGACTAAATAGGTGCAAGTTTTAGTCAATTTTTGCACTTTTAGTTTCAGACTCCTCTCATCTTCATTAGAAGAATCACGTGGGGGATGTGAGAATAATGCCAAAGTCTTCTTCCTTATCACCAGCATTAAGTTCTTGGCTGCTGGATTTCCCTTGAACCATGAGAACTTCAGTTAAAGTGTCAATGGGATGGGTTGCCATGGTTGACGTCTTAAGGATGTAATCACTTGCAGAAGTTTGAGCCCCTTCCATATGAACCTCCTGAACTAGTTCAGGTAGATCCACCTCTGTTGTGGTGGATGATGTGGGCTAGACATGGGTGAGTCAGGAGCACTCATTTCTCCTTGAGCAGAGGTGGAGAAGAGAGACTCATGGTACTCACTAAATCCCATATCTTTATCATCATAGAATTCAAGGTTAGGTATGGGTTGATTAAAGTCTAAAGGCTGAGGATGGTAGCTTTCCCTTGAAGGTTATTAACTCAAGATTTAAGACTCTGAGTGAAGGCTTAAGGATGTTAAGATTGTGAGCTCATCAGGCTGAGCATGAGGAACCTTAACACTGATCCTTGAAATGATGGGAGTAGTTTGCTCCTCAGGGAAAGTGGGAGCTCTAGTGTCCACTTCCTCTTGCATGGGTAAGGATATGGGGTTCGGCACAACCTGGGTAGCTTGTGCAGGGGTTCGTTCGGATTTTCAAGTGTCGATGATGGTTATTTGAGGCTATGTGGGTGGTTTAGAAGTAGAAGGTGTGGGTTCAACACTAGCTTGTGTTGCTACGTTGTCACCTTGAGCAATGAGCTCTAACATTTTTGGGACTAATCCTGTTTCTACCCCTAAGAAACACACAATTGGTTTTCTCATTATCTTGAAGATGTCAAGCTTCATCTATACCATTTTAAGAACATTACATGTCACCCTTAACTATGAGCCCAGTTCACAGTTTAAGAATATGCTAGACATATCTAGGAAACATATAATATTCTAAGGAGTCTAAGTTAGCAAGCAAATTTGTATATACAAACTAAGAGTACCTTAACTTGACACCTTGAACCATCCTATAAACTATATAGGAAAGGTCTTTTAAAATTCAATCCCATTCTCCATCCTTGTTTGATAACAGTGGATAACTACATGGAGGAGGTACTTCCACTGGGAGGAGACCTTCCTTTTTTGAAGGTTCTTACGGAGTTATCACCTTCATAGCCCATCTGCCTGAAAGAACGGTTTACAACAGACTTTGGAAAGGACAAGTCGCCATCTACATCATCCAGCTCAAGATGAGTATTAATGGAGGCTAGAATGATAAAAATTGTCCCCCCTGCACTGTGGTAGATAGTGCCTTCTCCCTATCCATAGTGACCTCTTGGCAGGTCCTCCAATACTCCAAAAGTTGATCTTCATATAGTGGAGGATCTATGGTGAGGGAGGTGAAGTAGCTGGATAAAGTCAAGAAACCTCTGAGAAACGAGGATCTTTCTCAGAGTTTAACAAAGCAACCTGATTGTGTTGCTTGTGTAAATGCATGGAAAAATCTGGTTGGTTTCTAGGTTCAAGGTTGGCCATTTGTGAGTAGCTTTATGGAGAAGAAAGGTAAAAAAAGAGGTGGTTTGGGGATGAATTTAGGTTAGAAGAAAATGAAAGAGGCGGAACCGTTGAGTATATATATATATATATATATATATAATATATATATATATATATTATATATATATATATATATATATGAAATGAGTTTGAGACAAAGTTAATGCAAAAGGATAAACATTGAAATCTGGATGTTGGTTCCACCTCTGAAAAAGCGCCAAAAAAGGTAGTTATCTTGGAAGTCAAAAATCTTCCAAAGGTAATTTGTTTTCGAAAGTTTTATAAAAACTTCTGAAGCCAATTTGGCTTCGAATGATATTCCTGAGCTTTAGGGAAATTTTGCTTCAGAAAAAAATTGCTTAGAGTATTTTTACTTCTTAGACATATTTGGTTTCAGAAGAGATTAAAACTAAGAATTTTTATTCATAAGAGAATAAATCTTCCGAGCCTTTATTGCTTCCGGAAGAAAATTTTCCTTCAAAAACATATAAGTACTTAGAAGCATATTTAAGATTCGGAAGATACATCAGAATTTCTTCCAAAAGTAAATTTCTTATAAGTAGTTATTTAATTTGAAGACATAATGTTCTTCTGAAGACAACTTAATGTCTTCCGAGGGGAATTTTGTCTTAAATTTCCAAAGTTTTAGAAATAGTCATGAGTTTTAGAAATAGTAATGAGTTAAATTTAAGAAAATCTACTCAAAGTTAATCATCCCAATAGCTGATGCAAGATATTTAAATCTTTATTCATCAAAAGCCTTTGTGAACAGATCAACATATTGTTCATTTGTGTTAACTTAGACTAGTTTTATCAATCCATTTTCAAAATTATCACTAATCAAATAATCTGATATTGATGTGTTTTGTCCTTGAGTGCTACACATGATTATCCGTGATAGAGATAGCATTGTTGTTGTCTATGTGGATTGGAGTCTCTTTGAAGTTGAATCCATAGTCTAGAATCTGATTCTGAATTCAAAGTACTTGAGCACAGCAGCTAGCAGCAGTAGTGTATTCAGCTTCAGCAGTTGATGCAGATACGCATTACTGTTTTTGCATAGCCATGAGACTATCATTCCACCAAGGAATTGACATCCCCTGGATGTAGAGTTTGTAGTCATATTACAACAACCATAGTCATTATCTGTATAAGCATACAGATTGAAGTCAGAATTCTTTGGATACCAAAGGCCAAGTTTAGGAGCACCTTTGAGATATCTAAAAATCCTCTTAACAACAACTAGGTATGACATCTCGGGGTTGGCTTGATATCTTGCACAAATACATGTGGCAAACATGATATCAGGCTTGCTGGCTGTGAGGTACATAAGAGACCCAATCATAGCTATGTAGAGATGTTCATCTACATACTCCCCCTTAAGATCAGTTCCAAGGGAGTGGTTTCTTGCTATAGGTGTCTTTGCAATCTTGCATTTAGTTATGTTGAATCTTGTAAGTATGTCTTGTACATACTTTGACTAACTTATGAAGATGCCATTGTCAACCTGCTTCACTTGAATTCCTAGAAAGAAATTGAGTTCCCCTATGGCACTCATTTCAAATCAATTCTTCATCAGCTTCTCAAAGTCTTTGCATAGGTTTGGATTAGGTGGTCCAAAGATAATGTCATCTACATAAACTTGAACCAACATCAAGTCATTTCCTATTTCATCGATGAATAGTGTTCCATCTATAGTACCCCTCTTCTAGCCATGCTACTAGAGATACTAAGATACTGTTTCATACCACTTCCTTGGAGCTTAGTGCAACATATAAAGAGCTTTTTCAAGCTTGCAGACATAATCAGGATAATTTGGGTCTACAAAGCCAGGTGGTTGTTTGACATACACCTCCTCATCAATCACCCCATATAGAAAAGCACACTTGACATCAAGTTGGTAGACCTTGAAATCCTTAGATGTAGCAAAAGCAAGGAACATCCTAATAGCTTCATGTCTTGCCACTGGAGCAAAATCATCTGTGTAGTCAATCCCCTATTCTTGTGTGTACTCTTGAACAACTACTCTAGCCTTGTTCCTATGTCATCCTTCTTGTTTCTAAACACTCATTTAGAACCTATAGTAGTCTTCACTTGAGGAAAAGGACATAAGTTCCAAACCTTTTGTTTTTTGATTTGAAGCAGCTCCTCCTGCATTGCTTCAATCCAACTTTTATAATTCAAAGCTTCATCAACTTTCTTGGGATCTATATGGGACAATAAATAAGAGTATAGACAAACATTTTTGTCATGGGTTTGTCTTCTTGTTCTCACCCCCGTGTCAACATCTCCAATGATGTTTATGGTGGGGTGTGACTTAAGGATCTTAAGTTGACGAATCACAATAAGTTTATTGGAAAGTTCCAAATTTATGAAATTTAGATCTAGCAATGGAGTGTCACCCACCACATTAGCACACTTATCAAGAGAAGATTGATCTAATGAGTGTGTGACATCATAGATGTTGTCTTTTATGAAGTGGTTATCAGCATCAAGAAATTCTTGACCACTGTCACCACCACCATTTCCTCCTACCTTTGAAGCTTCTTCATTTGAGTTTTGTGCCTCTGAGCTGGAATTTGTAAGCACCTCAGATGTATCAGCTGAATTTGTCACGGTTGTGCTGATAGGAACTCCATCTACACGGTTAGTTACCATTGGAGCTGAAGTAGTTTTCTTGCTTGGTCTTCTTAGCTCAAATCTTGGGTCAGGATCTCCTGTTGATAAGTTACCTGTAAATCCTAAAACATTCTCACAAGATTTGTCAAAACAGTTAGTAACTAAATCAAGATCAAACAACCAATCAGGATTAGAACCTTTCACACTAGGAGTGTGCTCATTGAAAGTCACGTTGGCTGAATCTTCAACTACTTTAGTTCTAAGATTGTATACTCTATAAGCCTTAGCTTAGGAAGAGTATCTAATGAAGTGTTCATCATCTGAATTCTCATCAAACTTGGCTACCTGATCTTTGATATTCAAGATGGTGCAAGGACATCCAAATGATCTAAGAAAACCAATGAAAGGTCTCCTTTTGTGCCATAGCTGATAAGGAGTCTTACCATGAGTCTTAACTAATAAAACTCTATTTTGCACATAGTAGGCAGTGTTGACTGCCTCTGTCTAGAAGGTGATGGGCAGTTTAGAGTCAGATAACATGGTTTTTGCAACTTCAATAAGTGTCATGTTTCTCCTCTCAACAACACCATTTTGCTGAGGAGTCCTGGGAGCACTATACTGTCTTGTAATACCCTTTTCATCACGAAATGTGTCAAGGATTTGGTTCTTGAATTCAGTTTTGATCACATCTTATGGTCTTGACCTTGTGATCACATTGATTCTTAATTTTCAGAATGAAGTTCTTCGGGATCTCAAGCGTCTTATCCTTAGTTCTAAGGAAAAAGACCCAAGTGAATCTTGTGAAGTCATTTGTGATCACCAAATAGTATGAGGTCCTTCCTAAACTCATTACATTTATGGGGCCAAAGAGATCCATGTGTATTAAGTGTAGGGGTTTAGTGATGGAGTTCCTTTCCTTTGCCTTGTAAGACACCTTGTGTTGCTTCCCTTTCAGGCATGCAACACAGTGATCATCACTTGTAAACTCTTTATTTGAGATTCCAGTTGTTCTTAAAGTTTACATGGCATATTCTTTTATGCCAAAGGAAAGACTCATCACTATTTGCTTTAGATAGAAAGAAAGAAACTTTTCCTGAGGGAGATGCTTCCAGCAAATCCATCTTGTATATGTTTCCTATCCTAGGGGCTCTGAGCATTATATGCTCTTGAGGAATGACCACCTTGGGCTTGCGAACGATGCACTCATGCTTAGTGAAGAGCATGTTATGACTCTGATCACAAAATTAGGATACACTCAATAAATTGTACCCAAGCTCGTTGATAAAGTTTACCTTTTCAATGATGAGCTTACCATTTATGACCATGCCCCTTGTAGTAATGTAACCTCGTGCATCTCCTCTAAAAGCAACTGGCCCTTCATCAATTTTCTCAAAATTTGGAAGCAAATATCCCTTGCATGTCATGTACCTGGAATAGCCACTATCTATGATCCATACATTTCTTTTGGTCTTTAGCTGTTCCTGCATAAAGAAAAGATGGTTAATTACATTTGAAAACCCAAGACCTATTGGTCTTGAGCTTGTTAAAGTGAGCTGAAGACAATGCAATAGTGATTGATCCTATATTCATGCTTTGAGGATCATCTCTTGTTATTGATAAAGAACTTTCAATCACATGGACTTAATTTATCTTCCATACCATCTTTGGAAGATTAGACTTGACATTTAACACTTCAGAAGTTTTGACAACTTCAGAAGTTTTGGAGACTAGACTTTTGGAAGAGCTTGCCTTCACTGCAGCATGCTTCAATGCTTCAGATGCATTTCTTTCTTCTGAAAATAAATTTTCTTCCGAGAACAAATTTTCTTTCAAAGACAAGTTTTCACTTATTTCTTTTCCACTTTAGAGCTATCGAAAGGAATAGATTTTCCTTTTGAAGCTATCTTCTTCTTCTTCTTAGAAATTTTTTTCTTGGTCATGTGGATAATACTTTTGGGATTATAGATGCAATCCTTGGCAAGATAAGAAGTACTACTATACATGATGCAATAAACTAGCTTCCTTATGAGAGTCTTCTTTTGAGTAGAAGGTTGAGCTTGATCACTAGCTTCCTTATGAGAGTCTTCTTTGGAATAGGATGGTTCAGGTTGTGTAGTAGTGGTACACAACTTATCAACCTTGTTTTCTTAAGTCTTGGTACTAGAACTGGACATGAACTAGAACTCTTGGTACTAGTGTCCATAGTCAAATCTTTAGTCTTCACCTCTTCAACACCTATAGAGATAAAAACTTGTTTCTACTTGGAGTTGAAAATGGCCTTGATCTCTTGAGCATTCTTTGATCTTCTATTGGCTACTCTGATCAAGTTCTTCATGTTGGACTTTGTCATCCTGATTCTTTCCCCTCATTAGGAGAATAGTGACCTTTCAAAGGGTGATCTTCTTTACTCATCGCGAATTCATCCTTCACTATCTCCTCTTCATCCTCTTTTTGTATGGGTCTATGAGGGGAAGCTCATCTTGACAAGTTCCATGCCTTGAAGATCTTACAGATAGTATAGTGTATGGAGGAGCTATCTCAGTAGATCACAGTCCCTACTTATTCTGATAACAAACCTTTGCATGCAAGGATCAAGATATAATGTTCTTGAAGGTCTCTTCTTCAATAACACATTTTTCTACCTGATTTTGCTGATCATAAGCTCAGCCTGGCCTTCAGTAAATTTAGTGATGAGATCTTTGATTTGAGTCATGTAGTTGGTGTGTTCGTGATTAAGAGATGAGCTGGTTTTCTCTAGATCTTTTATTTTAAGTTTATAATCATTTTTAGACTCTTTAAAATTAGCTTATAAGATGTTTAAGACTCAAGGTTAGATCTGATCTCCAAGTTATAGAACCTATCGGTTAACTTTAACAATACATTCAGGTGTACAAAGATGTTCCAATACCTTGGCTTCTTCATGATCAGCCATTAGTGCTTGGTTTGGAGATGCATCTTCGACCTTTAAACTCTAATTAAAGCCTCCTTATTCAATAGCAACTGCAACTTGCTGCTTGGGCTTCTCAGTGTGTGGAGCTCCATTAGTGTAGTTTGGTCTGGGTTGTACTTGGCCACCATTTGTTCTTGGTGCCTTGCACTCCCTAGCAAAGTGTCTTATTTTTTTACAGTTATAACACTTCACCTTGCTTTTGTTCAGGCTAAACTTTCCACTGGCTGCCTTGCTGGGAACCTTCCTACCTGTCCTCTTGTAGAACTTCTTGGCTTTGTGAGTGAGAAGAGCTTTCTATTGGACTATCTCCATGTACTCCAGATCATTTAGATGGATACAGTCCAAGTCTTCAAGAGTGAAAATAAAGTTTCCCATGCTTTCATCAGTAGACACAAAGGCTTGAGAAGAGCTTGTCTCTTGGAATGGGCTTCCTTGGATATAGCTCTCCCTTGGTGTCTCCGGGAAGGTGATGAAAGGACCCTTTTGTGAGTTTTCAGGGTAGCAGATGAGATACTGTTGTGGTTCTCTGCAATCCCTTTCAACCACATGAAGGGATAAACTCTGTTATTGTTGGAAGTTGCCAGATGGATTTTGCAGCTTCATCTCCATCTGGTATCCAGTGAGGATACCATACAACTTAGTGAGAGTAAGGGTCTTGAGGTTTTAAGTTCTCTTAATGACCACACAATAGTGTGTCCATTGTCTGGTAAGAGAGAACATGAACTTCCTTACGATGTCCCTATTTCAAGAGTTACTTCAACATCCATTAGAGTATCTACAATCTCAACATACCTGAAGTATTGTTGAGTCATGGTTTCATCTATCTTAAAGGTGAAGTTCTCAAACTGTTGCTTCAAGAGGTCTTTCTTGTTCTCTTTTCCTTTATTACACCCCTCATACACAAGATTCAGTGCATCCCATAGCTGCTTAGCAATTTTGCATTTCTTGAAGCCTCTGTAGATAGAGTTTGGAAGAGTATTTTGGAGGGCGGTCATGGCTTTCTGATCTACATCAATCTTCGTCCAGTCTTCTTATGAGTAGCCAACCACTTCCTTTGGTATCATGCCACCACCAACAACAGCTGAAGAGGTGCATGGTACATGAGGTCCTAAGACAACAAATCCCCACAACCTGCTTTCTTGAGACTTGATGAAGCATTCCATTCTTTGGCACCAAGTATCAAAGTCATCAGGACTGATGAGTTGAGATTTTGTCATAGTACTGGTTTCCATATCAGCCTTGGTAAGAGCTACCAATTGAGTTGTTAAGTGATTTGCGAAACTGAAGGGATTTAAGATGGTGAGATCTTACAATCAAGAGCCCAAAAAGCTCTAGTACCAATCACAGGACCGGTTAAGGGTGGTCAATACAATTAGTTTCACAATGAGGAGAGACTAGAACACTTAATAGATCAAATAGTGAACCGGGTTTTAGTTAATGATACTATAAACACAAGTAAATAAGAGATAAAACAAAGAACAAAGAACAAGATAAATATGGTTTTCAAGAATGTTGTATATTGCTCTCAAGTTCTATTACAAGTGTTAAAAAGCATAAAGATAAATACAAGTACCTGAGACACTTTATACTACATCCTACAGCCGGATATACTTTAAAAGCTAGTTGGAAATACTAATCTAGACAACAAGATCAATGTATAGTCAAAAGGCATGTTGTGTTTTGACTTGTGACTATGACATGTCATAGCTCACATCCTTATATATTACAAAAAGGATTAAGGGAATAAAGTATAGAGTTACAGACCAATGACCATAATCTATAGTTGACAAAAGCATGGACCTTTTCACCAACTTATCTATGGTGAGTCTTTAGAGTGGCAGTAGAAAGTTGTTCAGCTTTTTGTCAAAAGGTGATCATAGAAAGCATGTCTTCTCTGTCTTTAGAAAAAATCAATCTTTGGCTTCGGAAGACTTTGTCTTTGAAGCTTCGAAAGACTTCATCTTTGATTTCGGAAGACTTTGTCATTTGGCTTCGGAAGATTTTACATTTAGCTTATTTCCTTTGAGTTGTGTAAAACTTCAGAAGTAACTCTACTATGTATTTTATGTGTGCATGCTGAGAGCTCTTTGGTTGCTTTGGTTGCATCAGCCTTTAAGTGTAAACCTTACAAAAATCATGCTCCCCAATATAATTCAGTTCCAGATGAAGACCAAACAATACGCATACAGCAGAAGATGTTTTGACTCAAACATAAGACTAACAAGAGTAGACCCAAGCTGAAACAAACCAAGAAACTAATCAAGAGTTAATGCTCATAAGATCATCTAGGTTCACTTCAAAGATGAACCTACAAGTTTTGTTGAAGCCAACAAAGTAAAGGAATGACGGGAGGCCATTTGAGTCAAAATATCACATTACAGGAAAACATCATTTGGTTACTATGTGCTCCACTAATCATAGCAAAGTTAATCAAGGTGAATTTGATTTACAAAGTAAAAATATGATGCAATAGGATTCATAACCAAGTGCATGGCGAGGTTAGTAGCTAAAGGCTACGTACAAGAACAAGGTATTAACAGGTGTTGATAGTAAAGAAGTTTTCACATCTATCATAAGAATGAAAACTATAAGGTTTATCTTGCTCTTCTTGCTGGAAATCAGTGCAGGTATTTTAGTTATAAGAAAAGACGGCATTCTTGAATGGAGATCTAAAGAAGACCGTGTTTATGCAACAATCAAAAGTAGCACACTGGAATTCCTTAAAACATATTTTTAAATATATTCAAGGGACATTGAACTATAGGCTGAGTTACATCAAGGAAAGGAAAGATGGATCTAATTGGTTACTATGACACCTCACATGCCACTGATCAGCAAGGTAGAAGTAGCATAACTAGGATGATATTATTCTTAGTGTGTGCACTAGTTTCATGGAACTCACAGAAGAAACAAATAGTTACTTTATCCTATTGTGAAGTTGTGTATATGGTGGATGCAAGAACTACATGTCAAGCACTATAGTTGAAAGGCTTTTTAATTGATATAATAGGTCATGTTAGGCAAAGGGAAAATCTATACGTTGAACGATGTAAAACCCAATATTCATGGAGGAAGTAAGCACATCAATACCAGATTTTATTTTATCCATGAATGCATGGACAAGGGAGAGATCCAAGTACAGAATATTAGAGGTGATAACAACATGCATATATCTTTACAAAAGCAATACCAAGAATTAATTCGAGGAGATGCGTGAATTACTTGGCATTATGGATCTTGGAGGAACAATCAAGGCTTTAAGGGGTGAATGCAAGATAAGCCTCGATCATAAAGTAAGAAGTTCGAGAACTAATATTGAAGAAATTAAAATAAGTTTAAAAGTTTATGTTTATCTCAACAAGTTTATTAAAGATAAAGTCATAGTAGGATAATTATTTTTAATCATGTTTATCTTTTGAATTTAGATTGAGCTTATCTAGGTAGTAAAAGTCTATTAATAATAATGGATTTTGAGTTTATTTTATAAGTTCTTCTGGAGTTTTATTATTAATAAAAAGGTCGTCGTCAAGCAACCACTTCATAATATTTTGCCTATGCTTGATTGTGTTGTTTTGTGTTTTGTGTTTTACATTTTGTGTTCATGTTGTTTTGCAATCTGCTTTGATACAATTGTGAATTACCCAACACCCATGACCTATTTATACTACTATATAATATATCCCTTTGGATAGAGATGTAATTTTACCAAACGTACAAGTTTTTAAGCAACATGTACAAAGGAGTGCAAGATATTTGAAAGAGGTAGAATAGGAAATAAATTAAGATTTTAAGGCAAGTTTGGGGCAATATGGTAAATTTATCCATTAAATTTTATATAGCTTGATTTAATACACATTATTAATACATTATTTAATAATATGATATTACTTAATTAACTTCATTAAAATTTATTTTTATTTATGATACTATAGATTGATATTTAAATTTATATTTACTAATTATATTTTTATAACTAAATACCACTGAAATTATTTTATTTAAATATTTAAGTATATAACTAATAAATATCATCATATTTAAAATAACAATGATAATAATATTTTTCTAGGGGAATATTATGAGCTTAATAATTTTAATATTTATTCACATCTTTTATAATAAAAGTAAAAGGAGCATAGAATGATAATTTTACATCGGGATTAAGAAACTCATATGAAAAGTCATGCTTAAATTTCAAAAAATTAACCAATTTATTCAATTTATACCCTTACAATAAAGTATAACATATGATACGTGACCAAACAAAACCGCCATTCACTTTCAATGCCATTCATTCATTGCGATTGAGCACTCATCCCCCTTCCCGTTTCCATTACTGGTTGTTAACAGCTCAATAACAATCAAAATGGTAATTTGTGATGACAATTTCTCCATTAACTTTCTCTTGTCTATGCAAATCACCACAAAAGCTACCTCCAATGATCATTATATTGAGTTATGTTG
The DNA here is from genome assembly GCA_025215565.1 of Flaveria ramosissima. NCBI lineage: Eukaryota > Viridiplantae > Streptophyta > Magnoliopsida > Asterales > Asteraceae > Flaveria > Flaveria ramosissima. Next base: position 27,739,358 of record CM046035.1, read on the forward strand.
CAAAAGCTTCATAATTTCCAAGATTATCGACTCACAACACCAATGTACTTCAGTCTCCCTATTGCACCCTCAACCCCTCATCTCTTCCGTATGATCAACATCATCATCGATGAACGACTCAACAATCAACGGTTAAACCCCGGTTTTATCTCCAAGTGTTCGGCGGTTACATACCAATTCACTGTCATCCACCATCACCGGTTTCTTATTCGACATGAATAATATTTGCCACATATCTCTAAAGATTTTACTAGCCTATTGCTTTGTTCCAACCACCCTCGAATCAAGTCAACTTTGACTTTTATTTTAATGATTTACTTTCCTTGTTATCTAGTTTTGTAGGGGTTCAACCTAGAGGCTCAGGAAATCAAATCAAGATAAAGAAGAAGTTCCAGTTTTCAAGTGAATAGTTCAACTAGCCGCGCGACAACTACTTGTCGCGTGAGAACTAGGTTCTCGCGTGAGTAGTATTGTTCGCGCGAGAACATGTAGTTTAGTATAAATAGTTAACTTGCTTTTGTATTTAAAAATGATTGATCACTTTCCTGAATCTGTACTCAGTTGTAATCTTTGAATTCATAGAGCAATAGAGAAGTAAAGTTATTTACATCGTGTTGATTCATTCTATTCTTCTACTTCTTATCCATAATTGTTTACATTCCGCATACTCAATTATGAGATCGATCTGAATATTGTAATGATCCTTATTGGTTTTAATCAATATATTGCCTAATTCATTGTCATTTGAAGTGTAAAACCATTGAGGTCAAAAGTTTTGTTAGGTTTGAACTTGTACTTCGTTTATTCGTCGGGCTATGAGCATATTTTATAAGCAAATATTTTTCTTACTTTTCAAAAAGCATGAATTGATATTATTTTTGTTTCTTCAGTTAAGTCATATATGGAAAAATGAAGACAAATAATAAGCATATTTCCATCATATATTCATTCAAATTTTGGAGATGGTTGGTTAGTTATAAGATAGAATGCTTTCTAAAGGCTAATAAACTGAAAAAAGAGCGAAACTAAGTATAAAATCATACATCTTTTCAGCAAGTAAACAAAAGAATACGTAGTTATCCATCATAGGTAAAAAGTGATTTTTGACCACAAATACCACCCATGCTTTCACTAATATTGTTGGGATAATATAGTTGCTAGTATAGTGGTCTTAGAGACTTTTTTGATATACGTAATTGTTTTATTTCATTTAATTTGTTCAATAATTATATTTCATTTTACATCATAACGCACCGAACCAATACCGACTAAAATTGAATTCTTAAAAAATTGTGCAACAGTTGTACAGTCGCAGTGTGTGGCAATTTCCACTAGTAGTATAAACAAAAGACTCCTTACCACTCTTCAAAGACCAAATCAATTAAATCAAGTGATTAGTAAATTTTAATATGATTAAAGTGGGCAATAATTGTTGTAATTTTGTTTTGGTAGGATCTGAACAAAACACACAATTCTTGGATTTTTTCATTTCTTCGTTTGAGTAATATGGAAAATCTTTGTTTATGGAATATATCAAGTTCACGTCAATTTAAATTATATATATCTCATTTAGAAGTGTCGGTTTGCTTCTCTACCAACATGCCATGCGTCTAATTCTAGTTCGTCCATATAATTTATTTTCTTTGCCTTTTACATGTTTTTAACATGTTAAAAATTCTTTTCTTGAAGTAATCTCAAAAGCACAATCGGTGTTGTTGTTGTGTGAGCCTAGGTTCTAACCTCGCATCCAACATCTTTTATGTTAAGGTTATTTTGTTTTTTTTTCTTTTTTTCTTATGTTATTTTTATTTAAACTATTCTTATTTTTCATATTTACTTTTCTATTATATCTTTTCAAAAAGCACGTTTTTTTTCTTTTAGTTTTTTAATTAATTTCTTTTTCTTTATACTTTCGTGTGTATATATATATATATATAATATATATATATATATATATATATATATATATATATATATAATATATATATATATATATATATATATATATTTATATATTGTGTGTATATATGTGTATATATATGTATATTATATATATATATATATATATATACACGAAAGTATATATATATATGTATATATATATACATATAATATGTACATATATCTATACATACACACATCTATATATATATATATACGTGTATATATATATATATATATATATATATATATAATATATTAATATATATAATATATATATATATATATATGTGGGTGTGTGTGTGTGGTGTGTGTGGTATGTATGTATGTATGTATGTATGTATGTATGTATGAATGTACAGTGGAGGATTGATAAGAAAACTACATAGTTATGTGAAAAGTAGAGAAAACCAATAAAAATAGTCATATAGTGTATAGATTATTTTATCATTGCTTTCTTTACATGTGTATGTATATATATATATATATATATATATATATATATATATAATATATATCTATATATATATATATATATATATATATATATATATATATATATATATATATATATATATATATAAGGGTATGTATCAAATGAAAAACATAGTTTACATGTACATCACACATAGGTTACGTATAAGTGATATTTTTTCACTTAATATAGGGTTGTGTATATGTAACCTCTTTATCCCCTTATTTATGATCAACATATATGTAATAGATTGTTTAATGCCTTTTAATATTTTAAAGAACCAAAAATGTATGATTATGTCCATGGTTTTCGCGGTCTTATTTGGGTTTTACATAACTATTGGTTTTCTTAAGAATACTCCCCAAAGATATGTATACATATGTAAAGCACATATGTTTTCGGCGCTTATCAATCTTATATTATGCTTTTTGAAACTATGTTGATTTCATGTGCTTAGTCCAACGATATTAAACATTACAGTGTGTTGAATTTTAGAATTGACATCGAGAACACAATAAAACACACACAATTTTAGTAAACTAGCTTCATTATTAATAGGCAAATAACTCAAAAGTTAATAACAAAAACTTTCCTACATAACCCAAACATCTATTTGTATTTATTGAAGATAACCTAACTTGGTGAGCAAACAATTACCACATACTTTTATCACAATTAGAAAACTGATAAGGACTAAGTTATCAATGTAACCCATTTTCTTATTCCACTCCTTGCGCTTTGGTATGCGCTGGCCCACCTAATTGTGAATTGAATCGTAAATAAAAGGTGTTCTACTCCAAGTAGACTTCTCTTTTTTATGAACTTGATATCGGTTCACAGTTTGGTTAGAACTTCCATCTATTGTTCTTCTCTAGACGCATGATTGACTTTGATTTGGTTGTTTTTGACACACTCCCTGCTAAAGTGGCATCGAGTGTGGGTGTGTTTGCTTCTTACCATGAAACACTAAGTTTTTAGTCAAGTCAATAGCAAAATTTTTGAAAACCCGGATAATCAACTTTTCTTATTTCAAATCTTGATCTCTCTTATCATATCTTGAAGCCAAAATAACTTGCCAAGTAGGCATCATTGTTGCCATGAACTTAGTTTCACTATATAAAAGGGCAACACTAGCTTGCTTTTTTGAGAACCAAACTAATCCGAAAATCATAAACATAGCCATATCAAATCTCATTTAAAGGTAAACTATTGATAAGGTTTTGGAGTGTGGGATATAGAAAAATTCTACCTCTATTCAAATGGATAGGGATACTGCTTTTAAAAGACCCCTAGCTACATAGGAACAATATATCAAAGCAATCCATAGAATAAAGAACATAATATACAATCAGTATAAACTATATCATTAGAAGCACACCATGCAAAACATTATAGACAAGTAATAATAATGGCCACAAGCAACACACATTAGGTGATCACTATATGGTTAGTGACATGAAACATGCCAAAAACAATATAAATGGGATCATAAGGCAATTATATACAATAGAAAACAAGACATACATAATGAGCACCAATATATAATTATTAAGAAGAAGCACATAATAGCCAAAAGGACTCGAGTGATGATAAGAAAATTTCACTAGAAGGATTAAAAACTAAGCTAATAATGTAAGACATAAGTAAGACATGTATAAGACATATTTGGGCCCTCCCCTAAATGTCCTGTATTTTACTCCCACATCTTTACATATCTCTATCCTAGACCATGGCCTCAAAAAGGTGCAACTTTAATAGTTCATGTCTATTTCTCTCATCCCAATTCAGTTTTTGCATTCCTTTACTTTTTCTCTCGTCTACCATAATGGTCTCCGCTACTGTAAGGGGCACCAACTTTTGCTTCCTTTGACTCGCCTAAACCATCATTTTCTTCATATCTTATGTTATCAGATATACTAGCTACTCCTTACCTATCTCTAAAATGTTTTTTCTATCATCCGGTCTAAACTTTTGTGTCGACACATCTATCAAAATATCCTTATCAATACTATCTCCACCTTACGTGCTGACAACTCAGAAATAAAAAGGACTAAGTTCATAGATTGTGGGTTTAAAACTAAGACTGGTTATATCTTTATTGATAGGAAGAATAGTACCATCCAATGAACTTAAAATTCTTAATCACAATACTAGTGATATCAAAAGAATGCTATCAATACATGATTACTTGTGTTACACTAAAGAAATATATGTCTACGGTCACCATAATGTCGATGTTGTTTGGAGAAGAAAACCTAGAAGATCTAGAAGATATAGAGAAAGCTCAGGACATAGTTCCTATAAGCTTTATGATTTAATCAAATAATCTGCTTTAGGAAGCTTTTGATAACCAATCTACTACTAAAAACACTATTTGATGAAAGATTGAATGCTTATAAAAATATGTACACTTTAAATACACATATTCCTTTCGAAGAATAAGATAGCTATTGATTGACTACACATTTCCAAAGAGCAGATTTGATTCTAATTGTAAGATACATTAAAAAGATTTTAAAATAAAATCAACTTTATAAAAGTTTAGGTGATCGCATGCCATCATTACAAGACGTAACAATCCACATTGCTGGAAACTTAAAAACTTAATTTGATGTGGTGGCTGACCACTACTAGACATTATAACATCCATAACAGACCAAATTAAGTAATCACTCCGGTAATGAAATGTTTTAGTGATGTAACACCCGGAAATGTATTAAAAGAATATAAGGGTAAAAACAAAGAAAAGTGAAATAACCCAAGTTAAGGGGTTAAAGTTATACAAGAGGAAAACTTTACTATTATTATGTTTAAAAAGTGGCCATGGCCGCCCACACCTTCTGCACCATCACTTCATCAACTTTTTAGAAAGAGAATCGAGCTTCCATCGGCTTTTTAAAGAGAAGAAGAGGAAGATTAGCCTTAAGGTGAGTTTTTCATGTGTTTGGTTCGGTTTCAATTGGGTTTTTAGCCTTTGGACCGAGTTTATGTGATGTGTGTGTTCGGTTGTATGTTATGGTGTGTTTAGGTATTTGAACTCCAAGTGCTCTTGAGTTTGGAGGAGTTTTGCTCAAGGCTGCTGCAGGTGAGTTCTAGATCCCCGGTTTTTACTGTTTTAAACTTGTTTTAGGGTTGAAAATGTATGTAATTAAATTTTTATAACTTTCGGTGTGTGAACCGTAAGCTTGTACCCATGTTTTCTCAGGTGTTGTAAGGCCTCTTATCCGGAACACTTACAGCTGGACCATCATTGCTCATAAAACATATATTTACTTAATCAAAGCAGCGGAATAAATTTAAACCATTTCATATATTAATGACAGCTTTCGCAAAATAATACAGTGTAGTTAACTGTTACAAAATATCATGATTTGCATTACATCACAAAAACATCATTGTTATACAAATGGGTGCCATCCCAAAAATGCCAAGTAGCTGCCCCGTGCCATCCTCAGCAACAATCACCTGCCAACTGGAAAATACATAAAAGTCAGCGTTGCTGAGTGAGTTCTATTTTTATAAATAAAATACTTTATATCCTTTTACAAGCGTTCATTACTTTCGTTCGCGATCATACATCATACGTACACATAGATAATAGCATTATTATCTTTCATCATTCATTCGTTAACTTTCGTTTATTCATCATCGTACGTCATCGTTATCATTCACTTTCATTCATAATCTTCTATACTCATCTTTCGTACATTCATTAACTTTCGATGACATGTATTGTACCCCGAACATTGTGCACGAAGCTGACCCTAGGGCCTGGGGCAAGTACACTCATCATTATCATTCATCTTTCATTCTGGACCAATGGCATGTGCTATACCCCGAACATTGTGCACGAAGCTGGTTACTGGGCCTGAGGTCTATCATAGACCTCGAACATTATGCACGAAGCTGACTCCAGTACCTAGGGCAAGAAACAAGTATCCCATACGTATGGTCAATCATAAAGATTAGACCTCAATGTGCATCCTTCTGGGGTAGCTAACTCGTACACAGTTGAGCTAACACCCTTCATTGGGTGTGAACCTCCATACATTGCCTGCAAGACTTTCTTACTTTCATTCATTCATTAATGCATGCATTCATTCTTTCGTTACGTTCCTCTTACCATTATTATTAACTTCCGCTTTATGTTACATAATACTTCTCGTTCATTTCATACTCATAACATGCAAGTCAAGGAAATAATACACAATAGGAACGTAATAAAACACAACATGAACATACATAGCATCACATAAACATCACATACCCCATCACACATCATCATAAACCTCGTGCATCATCAATTCACATTCACATACATATGCAAAACAAGCACAACTCATCATAGAACCTAAGCGACCCTCCGCAGGACAGCGGGGGTTCGAGGGCGGCAGCCCCTTACAATGGGGTCCTAGGGGCAACAACCCCTAGCGGGGTCCAAGGGGCAACGCCCGTGGCTGGGGCCGGGCTACCAGGTCAGTGCGAAAATTTTTTATCTTACCACTTTTATATAGCACATCCTTATAAAAAAATTGATTTTCTTGTTAAAACCTCTTAAAATCTTGGTCATTTAGAAACGTATATTTAGTATGCATTTCCAGCCCCAAACAAGTTTAAAACCTTTAAAATAAGAGATCTAGAACTCACCTGGACTCAGTGAATAGCTTCTCAATCAAGCTTTCTAATCAAGGGTCACACTACACAGCCTGCAGATAAGTTAACACTCAAACAAGTTAATTTCCGCCTAATTTCGCTACAAGATCAGTAGTTTCGCTGCTAGTTTCGCCAGTAATTTCGCTGCTAGTTTCACCAGCAGTTTCGCTGGCAGTTTAGCTGGCATCCGCTGCCAGTTTCGTTGCAAGTTTCGCCCAACTTTCGTTGGAAAACCATGTCTGCGAAACTACCTGTGAAACTATAGTTTCGCAGGAAGATCCATAGTTTCGCTGGATGACTACATAATTTCGCTGGATGAACACATAGTTTCGCGGAACGGGATGAAATTACGAACTAACCCATTTTTGACCGAAAACTTCAATCTTTTACACCCAAATCCTTGGTTTATCACCCAATAAGCTATATCTAAGCTTCTTACTCAAAAACGTGTGTTTTGGGCGATTCTTTGCCACTTTCAAAAACCCCAAGCCCTAGAATCCGGGTTTACATCAAAAGGAACGATTAAAATATGTTTCTTACATGGATTCTTGGTCTTTTCTTGTTGTTTGGATGCCCACGAACACCGATCTTCAATCTCTTGATCAACCAAGCCTTGAATCACCACTTTCTCTCCACTTTCTCTATCTACACACTCTCTCTCTAAAAGTTGGTGTTGAGTTGCAAATGAGAGTGGCTCAAGCTGATCCGCTTATATATACCGGGCCTTCCCGGGACCTTAAACTCGACGAACACATAACGTGTGAGGTCTACTCGGTGCATACCGCGTTCCTCGCTTATTTTCTTTAAACAATCTCGGCTAAGCCCATTATTATTAATTGGCTCGTTTCGACTTTATTCCGGGCGTTACAAGTCCACCCCCTTATTTAGGTTTTGTCCTCGAAACCTGTTAGTCGCTGAATAGTTGAGGGGAATTCTGTCTCATCTCCTCCTCAACTTCCCAAGTGGACTCTGATCCCTTCCTGTGCTTCCACTGTACACGCACCAAGGGAACCACCTTATTCCTTAGCCTCTTCTCCTTGCGATCGATGATCGCCACTGGTTGCTCCATATAATTGAGCCTTTCATGCACTTCAATGTCTTCTAGTGGTACGATCATATCTTCGTCGGCTAAGCACTTTCTCAAGTGAGATACATGAAATGTCGGATGAATTCCACTTAACTCACTAGGCAACTCCAACCTATAGGCCACCTCTCCTACTCGAGCAATGATTCGGAAAGGCCCTATGTATCTTGGGCTCAACTTGCCCCGCTTTCTGAACCGAATGATACCTTTCCAAGGTGAGACTTTCAACATAACCCTGTCACCCACCTGGAACTCAATCGGTCTATGTCGTTTGTCTGCATATGACTTTTGTCTATCCTTAGCTGCCTTCATAAAGGCTTTGATCCTTTCCAGCTTCTCAGTCGTAGCCTCGACCACCTAGACGCTCCCTAACTCTTTATGGCCAATATCATCCTAACAAGCGGGTGTTCTACATCTCCTACTGTATAGCATCTCATAAGGGGGCATACCAATGCTAGCATGGTAACTATTATTGTATGAGAATTCAGTTAACGGTAATTGGTCATCCCAACTTCCTCCAAAATCAATGACGCATGTCCAAAGCATATCTTCTAGCGTCTGAATGGTCCTTTCTGACTGACTCTCTGTCTGGGGATGATAAGCCGTGCTGATATGTAACCTCGTCCCCATAGCATTGTGAAATCTCTTCCAAAACTTGGATGTAAACCAGGTGTCACGATCTGACACAATAGACACCGGTACACCATGGCGACTTACAATCACCTTGATGAATAGAACTGTGAGTCTCTTAAAGGAATACGTCTCACGGATCAGTAGGAAGTGAGCACTCTTCGTCAAACGATCAACTATCACCCATATGGCATCATACCCTTTCACGGTACGCGGTAACTTCATGATAAAGTCCATGGTGATATGCTCCCACTTCCACTCGCATATATCCAAAGGTTGGATCTTCCCGTATGGCTTCTGATGCTCCGCCTTCACTTGTAAGCAAGGCACTTACTCACGTACTCCACTATGTCACGCTTCATACCCGGCCACCAATAATCTTTCTTCATGTCTTGATACATCTTCGTGGCACAAGGATGAATGGAGTATCGAGTCTTATGAGCTTCATCCGTGATCTTCCCACGTAGATCCCCATAGCGAGGAATCCACATCCGTCTGAACCAAGTTCTAACACCGAGAGTGTTTTCACCCAACTCCGCGACTAGACATCTCATCCTCTCAGAGTTAAGACGGTCTTCTTTCAACGCCTAGTCTTGAAACTCCTTGACCTGCGTCATCACATCTGAGGTCATAATCAATTGGTAAGCCTTTACCCGAATTGGTTCAGGCCTCTCCTTTCGACTAAGGGCATCTGCCACTACGTTGGCATTGCCGGATGGTAATGGATCTCGCAATCATAATTGCAGGATCGGGTTTTGTCACTTAACACTTGTATTTCTCTCAAACTCACTTATAATAGTCACTCAAACAAGATGAAGCAATGTCTTTGACAAGAGTTGATAATAATATAATAAGTAATCAAAGCAACAAGCAGAAATATTTTCAAGGTACTTGTATATATTACTTCTCAACTCAAGATTACAAGACACTTACAAGCATAGAACATGAGTTACAATGAGAAACTATATATACTAGATCCTACAGCCGGTTATACTTGATACCAGCTGGAAACCTAAGACTAAAGCATATACTACAATGCTATAGTTAAGGTATCTTAGATAAAGTATTATCTAAGATATGGTAGTCATGACATGTCCATGACTTACCTTTTGTCACCAACTAAAGATGGCAACTGTACTTAACATAAAAAGGTAAACAGTAGATTAAAGTATGGTCAACTACATGGCTTTTGAGAAAACGCCATGCAGTATCTCAGAGATTTGCAGCGGACTGTCAGATAGACCATACTTATGTCTACTGGATAATAGAAGTGTCTTCCGAAGGTTAACTGGCTTCGGAAGAACAAGTTCTTCCGAAGCCACTTATACTTCGGAAGATGCTTCTATGCTTCCGAGGCTTTAAGGACTTCTTTATACTTCAGAAGTTGACTTCAGATCTTTGTCTTCAAGTCTTGAACCTTCGGAAGTAGCTTCTTTACCTTCGGAAGTTGGAGTTCTCCTTCGGAAGTGCATTTTACACTTAGACTTCGGAAGAGCTCTTTCTTCCTTCGGAAGTCCCACACTTGGCTTCGGAAGTCCTTTGTATGTAGTACTCAAAATCTTCTAAGTGATATGGTTTTGGTTGCAACAGCCTCTTATGATCCAACAAACTCCCCCTAGGCTGATGCTACCAAAACTTCACTTATCTCTACTTCTCAAAGTTTTCAGCACCAGGGACAAAAGATATTTGTCTGTCTCTCTGTTCTTCCCGGAAGTAGTGCTGAGAAGCTTGTACAAGTCATTCGTGGATAGGAGATCCAGTCTATCACTTTGAATGACATGCACCCTTTGTTGTGATCCCCTGAAGAGAGTTAGTTGACGGGAGTTGTAGTCATACTCCCATCTAACTATGGACTCAAGTTCAGGACCTTCAACCATTTGAAGAAAGGCTTTGCCTTTGGTTGCTGATCCTTTCCTTTCCTCCTCCTCTCTCCGTTTTGACTCCTCTTCGACCTTGCTTCTTGCAGTGAGCTCGGCCATGTGAAGGCTGCCTAGATGATTTCTGATGTGAGCAGCTACTTCGGAGTTTGAGGGGTTGGAGAATGGTTTCTCTGCTAACTCAGCAATATCAAATCTGCTTAAGTGTAGCAGAGATGAGGCATTCAGCCTGTTAATCTCACCATTCTCTCTCTCAACAACAAAGTTGTGAGAAGAGTCTTCGAACCTCCACTGGACTATCTTCTTTCTGGGTACAAGAGATTGTCTTGGTACCCTATCTCCTTTCTTTGTGTCCAGCAGAGTCACCAGCCTTCTCCTCAGCTTCTTTTCTTCCTCATTCAATGTATCTGAATTGAGGCCAAAGAGTCTTGCGGCTTGGTCCAAAGTTCCTCTTGGCAGATCAAGAAACTCATCTCTTGTGAGGGAACTTGAGGATCCATCAACATAAGTCAGGTTGACTGTATCCTCCTCACATGAGATGTCGCTCAGAGTAGTGCAGTTGATGAGCTTGGTTTTGATCTCCTTGAATTCCTCCATTGAGAGATGTTTGGAAGGCTGAGGGGATGATTTGATTGGTTGTTGGGTAGGTTTAGGAGGTTGGGTTCTGGGTAAGGTTTTAGGTTGGATGATGGGTAGTTTAGGTGGTTGAGGTGAGGGAGTTGGTAGATGTGAAGGTGTAGGTTCAGGGGTGAAAGGTTCAGGTTCAGTTTTGATTGGGAAGGGAAAGGGTATTGGTTCAGGTTGATGTTGGGTTTGGATATTTGGCTGAGGGGTGGCTTTGAAGGTCATCCCCTGTCCCCTTCTATACATCTCCTTTCTTCTCCCTGCACGAATGTCAGCCTTGATGTCACTGACATGTCGTTGGAGAGTCTTCTCAGACATTGGACCCACTTGCCTGCCAGAGAAGCCGTGAGCTTTAAGATAGTTCTTCATCCAAGCTTTGTCACCTATCTTCTTGGCGGCAGACAGTCCAGCCTCTTCTTCCTTCTTCTTCTTCTCTACCAGCTTCTCCCTTGCAGCTCTCTTTCTCTCCTTCTCCATTTGATCTTGCTCTTTGTTAAAGAGCCACAAGATCGTGTCACTGTTGTGTGGAGACAACTCCTCTTGAGAGAATCCTCTGGAGAGTAGGAAAGTGATCCTTTCTCTCCTGAGCTGCAGATCAGCTTCTCTTTCTTTTCTCAGCCTTTCTTCTTCCAAGGCCAACCTTGCAGCTTCTTCTTTTTGCTGTTTTTGCAGCAAGGTTGCCTTTTCAAGCTCTATCAGCTCCTCTAATGGTAGCAGGAGTACATCTTCCGAGGCACCCCTAGACTGACAAGTCTATCAATTACCTCCACCCTTCTTCTATTGTTGATTGCCTCTTGGTTGGCTGCAGCTGCTTTTGAACTTGCAGCTAACAGTTTCCCAGTTGGCAGTCTTCCTTTCCTTTTAAGTTTCTCCAGCCTTTCTTCTTCCTGAAGCTCTTCCGAAGTCATCTTCCTTTTGCCTTTAATGTCTTCGGAAGTGCTAGACTTTGGTGGTTCTTGGGTAGAAGATTCAGGTTGGATGGTGGAGGTAGGAGCTGAGGTCAATGCAGATGTAATGGCTAGTGGTTGGCTGAGAAAGTCCTCCCTATTAACCTCAGATGCAAGTTCCAGAATTGCATCTGTGACTATTAGATCATCGGAAAGAGAGAACAGTCCTTCCGCAGCAGCAATTTCAGCTTCGGAAGTTTGAGTTGGTTCTTCGAGGCTTCGAATTGTGCTTCGGAAGCCTGTGAAAACACACCTTCTGTCCCAACTGTTTCAGTTGCTGGGCCATCAGTCCTAGTTCCCCTTCGAAATCAATCTCAGGTTCCACTTGGGCCTTAGGTTGACCAACTTCCTCAACAGTGGTAGGAGGTGCATTCAACCTCTGAAGCTCTTGAGCTCCAAAGTATATCACAGACATATCCGGACTAGGTTGATCAATGAGGGACTCTAAAAGGAACTTGTTGAAGATCCTATTTAGATCCTGAAGCATCCTTTGATCCACTTGAATCACAACTGGAGGAGGCTCAGGGAAGATGGCAGCTTGTTGTCTTGAGCTCAAAGAAGTGAGAGCTTGACTGATGGAATCCTGTCTTTGGCTTTGTTCCTCAACATTCTCCCCCTTTTTGGTAGCATCATCTTGAGAGGTAGATGAGCTAGAGGAAGAGGTCAAGGAGACTTGAACTGGTACATGCCTAACAGATCTCTCAATCTGTTTCTCAGCTAGTTTGACCTTGAGACTTTCAATCTCAAGTTGCTGAGTGGCAGACCTATCCTCTAAAGTCTTAACCTTTGATTCAAGGTTTGAGACTTTAGAAAGTAGGTCTCTTATTGTGAGTTGCATTCTTCCCTCATCTTCTTTGGAAGAATCACGGGGAGATGAGGTAACATACCTAGTATGTTCATCCTCACCACCAGATGTGGTTTCTTGGCACCCTGGTTTCCCTTGCACAATGATGTCTCTTTCAGAGGCATCATAGGGCATGGTTGCCGTAGATTCAGTCTGACTATCGTTACCACTGTCCTGAGGATCCAATGAGGCTCCTTCAGTAGTGGCAGCTGAATCTACATGAGTCCCCTCCACATCAGTGGGACTCACCTCAGTAGGGCTTTGCTGGTGTGGGCTAGAGACAAGAGGTTTCTCTAGGCTCTGTTGATCCTTAATGGGGTGTTGTGGATCAACTTCATTGCCTTGGAGAGACATAGTCTCTTCACCAGCTCCGGTCAATAGGTCAGTAAAAGAGAAGGAATGAAGACCTAAAGACCCGGGACTTTGATCAATGTCAAAAGGCATTGAGCTGTCCCTTGGTGGCTGCTCAGGGGAGTATAGAGACTCACCCTGAGGGCTATCAGCTGGGGTTATGGGCTCATGGGTCTGAGACTGAGGAGACTCAAGACCCATATTGAGGTCAATAGTGAAGGATTGGGGGACCTCTGGCTGAGTGGGAGCCCCTTGTTCCACTCTAGCCTTTTTGGTTTGAAGAGGAGGGGCTTGTTCAATCAGAGTAGATTGAACAAGGGTTCGTTTGGTACGTCTCTGATAGGTGACTTTTATTGGAGGAGAAGGTAGATTTGGAATGGTGAGGGTAGTTGCTGGTGTGGGTTCATCACCTGTGGGGATAACAGGGATGTCACCAGGAGCCATTGGCTCAATCATACCTGGAAGTAGTGCGGTATCCCTTCCAGTGTAGTTGGTAGACACTCTCTTCAAAACTTTGAAGATGGTCGGCCTCATTTGAGGAGCAGACAGAGCAGCTGCACAGACAAGCTTACTCTGATCTAGCTCGCAGTTGATTATGTGCTGTAGAAATCTGGGATACATAAGAATGTGTCCCTTTGCAGATTTCCCATGAGGTTAGTCAGCACAAACCTGGAGTAGTTGAAGCGCAAGCCTTGTACCAACCCATGAACTAGGCACCCGAGTTCATAGGGAATTTGATCCCATCCCCCGGATTTGTTAGATAAGCAGTGAAGAACCACATGTAGCAGGAACTTCCACTTGTAGGAGAAGTTGAATTTGTAGACTGTAGACCTGCTTACATCTCCACCGTATCCCATTTGGAGATAAGAGTTATCTAACTCAGACTTGGGGAATTCCGTCGGTGCGCCTTCATCATGGAGCTCAAGATGCTCCCTGATGATTTGTTCAGTAACGACCAACTCTTGGCCACATACACTTGACCTGATAGCACGAACCCCATTTAGGGTTTCAACCCGACTATTTGCCCAGAATTCGGACATTTGGTTGGTGTAAATGGTAGGGTTTACAGTCAGTGCTGTGTAGTATGAAGATTGGGCTAAGAAAGAGATAATATCAGAGAAGTCAGCATCCCTTGAAGAGTCAAGGAGTGCGACTTGGTTGTGCTGAGGGTTTAGAGCCATTTAGAAAGATAGCAGAGAAAAGTTCTGAGAGAGAGGTAAATTGGAGAAGAAGAAAGCTTTTAGGGCAGTGAATTTGGTAAAAAGAGTGTAAGTGATTAACCGGAAGTATTTAAATGGGTGAAATGGCGGTTTAAAGGGTGGTTTGGATAAGATGATGTGAGGGTTCAGAGGATGATGTGACAGGGGCGGTAAGGTTAAGCCATTTAAATAATCCGACATCATTAACAAAATCTTTACTTTTTACAGAGTGGGGCCCAAAAGATTTCCGTTACACAGTAAAATCCTTCTTCCGAGTATAAGGTATTTCCGAAGGTAAAGTTCTTCCGAAGGCAAATGTACTTCCGAAGGTAAATAAATTGCTTCCGAAGATACATGTTGCTTTCAAGTGGAGAGTATTAAGTGCTTCGGAAGTAGATCTGAGATTACCTCAATCGCTTCTTCCGAGACTTAGTACACTTCCGAGAAGAAAATTATCCTATGAGAAATTTGCTTCGGAAGTTATACTAGATATCTTCCGAAGGCAAGTTTCTCTTCGGAAGAACTTATACTTAGTTAAATAAGAAAGGATCTTTTGTAACAGGGCTTAGATTGTATTGACATAAGACTTTACATATTGAAAAGGTTTTCAATTGAGATTGACTAGTCAATGTTTATCATCCCAATAGCTGTAATAAGATACTTAAATCTTTGTTCATCAAATGCTTTGGTGAACAAATCAGCATATTGTTCATTTGAATCAACTTTGATTAGTTTGATAAGATTTTTCTCATGAATATCTCTAATGAAATGATACCTGATGTCAATGTGCTTTGTCTTTGAGTGCTTTACTGGATTTTCAGTGATGGATATAGCACTGTTGTTGTCAATGTGGATAGGAGTGCTCATGAAGTTGAATCCATAGTCAATCATCTGGTTTTGAATCCACAGCAGCTGAGCACAGCAACTTGCAGCAGCAATGTATTCAGCTTCAGCAGTTGATGTAGAGACACAGGATTGCTTTTTGCATTGCCATGAGATGATCCTTCCACCAAGAAATTGACATCCACCTGATGTTGATTTCTTGTTGATGTTGCAGCCACCATAATCACTGTCAGAGTAGCCATAGAGATTAAAATCACTATTTCTTGGATACCAGAGACCTAACTTAGGTGCTCCTTTGAGGTATCTGAGGATTCTCTTGACAGCAATTAGGTGAGACACCTTTGGAGCAGCCTGATATCTTGCACAAATGCAGGTTGCAAACATGATATCAGGTCTACTTGCTGTAAGATACATCAGAGAACCAATGATTGCTCTATACTGATGTTGATCAGTATCCTCCCCCTCAGAGTCAGGGCATAAATCATGGTTTCTGGGTATGGGTGTCTTTGCTGCTTTACAATCCTTCATATCAAATCTCTCTAAGATATCATTGACATACTTAGATTGATTGATGAAAAACCCTTCCTTCAGTTGCTTTACCTGAATTCCAAGGAAAAAGTCCATTTTTCCCATAGAACTCATTTCGAACTTCTTCTTCATAATGCTCTCAAAGTCTTTGCACATTTGGTCATTTGAAGAACCAAATATGATGTCATCGACATAGACTTGAACTAGCAAAATGTCTTTCCCAGACTTTCTGATAAAGAGAGTCTTGTCAATGGTTCCTCTAGTATAGCCATTCTTCAGAAGAAATTGAGACAATGTCTCATACCACAGCCTAGGTGCTTGGTGCAGCCCATATAGAGCTTTATCCAATTTGCACACATAGTTTGGATGCTGTGGGTCTTCAAATCCTGGAGGCTGGCATACATAGACTTCCCTATCTATATCCCCATATAGAAAGGCACACTTGACATCAAGCTGGTAGACAGTGAAATTCTTGGATGCAGCATAAGCAAGGAAGATCCTAACTGCCTCAAGTCTTGCAACAGGTGCAAAGACATCAGTATAATCAATTCCTTCCTCTTGAGTGTATCCTTGAACCACCAGTCTTGCCTTGTTCTTGATAATCAAGCCTCTGTCATCTCTTTTGTTTCTGAAAACCCACTTGGTGCCTATAGGTACTTGACCAGATGGTAGCGGACATAGGTTCCAAACCTTCTGTCTTTTGAATTGAAGCAGCTCCTCTTGCATTGATTCAACCCAGCTACTATCCTTTAAGGCATCTTCCACCTTCTTGGGTTCCATTTGGGATAAGAAGCATGAGTACAGGCAGACATTCCCATTGTGAGTTTGTCCCCTTGTTCTCACACCCTCAGAGACTTCCCCTATGATGTTTTCAGCTGGATGAGTATTGTGAATTCTAAGTCTTGGAATTACCTCCAGCTGCAAAGATAGGTCCAAGTTGGACATATTTTGCTCTGGAGCTTGAATACTTGGTCCAGCTGTTGTTTCAATCTCATTCAATGAGGACTGATTGAATGAAAGAGAAACATCATCATTTCTTTGCTGTGAAGCATCATTAACAGTTGCCTGTTCCTTCAAAATGCTGCTTCCATCAGCTTGGTGTTGTGTAGGATCACCTGAGGAGACTTGAAGATCATCAGGTGAGTCCCTTGTTGAAGTTCCACTATTTCTTGAAATGGTTATACTGTCAGATCTTTCAATAGTAGGAACTTGATTTGTTGTTCTTGGAGAACTTGGAGCAGGTCTGGGAAGCTCAAATAGTTGATCTTCATCAGAATTGCCTTGAGCACCTGTTCCAGCTGAAACATTCTCACAAGATGGTTTAGAATAGTTTGGAAACAATTCTAAATCAAAAATATGATCAGGTCCATTCCCCCTAACACAAGGAGTGTGCTCATTAACTACAATGTTGGAGGATTCCTCAAATTGTTGGTTTTTAATGTTATAAACCCTGTAAGCTTTAGAATGGGAGGAATATCCAACAAAGATGGCATCATCTGACTTTTCAGCAAATTTTGCTAAATTGTCTTTTGTGTTAAGTATGGTACACCTGCTGCCAAAGGACCTTAGAAAGCCAATGAACGGTGGCCTCTTGTTCCATAGCTCATAAGGGGTCTTTCCATGTGGCTTTACTACAAGAACTCTGTTCTGCACATAGCATGCAGTGCTGACTGCCTCTGCCCAGAATGTTAGAGGCAGCTTTGAATCAGCTAACATAGTCCGAGCAGCCTCAATAAGTGTCCTATTTCTCCTCTCAGCAACACCATTTTGTTGAGGAGTTCTAGGAGCACTGTATTGTCTGGCAATCCCTTTTGAGTTACAGAATGAGTCAAGAACAAAGTTCTTAAACTCAGTCCCTTGATCACTTCTAATTATTTTAACCTTGTGATCAACTTGATTTTCTATTTTAAGAATAAAAGATTTTAAAGTTTCAGCAGTTTCATCTTTAGTTCTTAAAAAGAATACCCATGTAAATCTAGTAAAATCATCAACTATCACAAGGCAATATGATTTCCTTCCAATGCTCATTATACTTGTGGGACCAAATAGATCCATGTGCAATAAGTGTAATGGAGTAGTGATAGAGTTAACAACTTTGGATTTATGAGAAGACCTGTGTTGTTTCCCTTTCAGGCAAGCAACACAGTTATCTTTGCAGAAAAATTCCTTTTTAGGCAAACCATGTACCAAGTTATTTTTAGCCAATTTATTCATTGTCTTAAAATTGACATGACACATTCGTTTATGCCACAGTGTTGACTCATCACTATCAGCTTTGGAAAGAAAGCATGATACTTCTCCCATTGGGGAAGCATTGTTCATATCAAGCTTGTACATATCCCCTCTCCTGGGAGATCTAAGAAGCACCAATTCCTGAGGAATTGTCATCCCAGGTTTGAGGATGATGCACTCATGTTCTGTGAAAAGCATTTGATGCTTTTGATCACAAAACTGAGAAACACTTAACAGGTTGTGTTCAAGCTGTTTGACAAAGTTAACTTTGTCAACTTTTAATTTTCCGTTGGATATACTTCCTCTGCCAGAAATATATCCTCCGGCCTCACCTCCAAACTGGACAGGACCTCCATCATAATGTTGAAATTGTTGAAGGAGAGATCTGTTCCCTGTCATGTGCCTGGAGCATCCACTATCTACTATCCAAATGTTGTTATTCTTGTCATATGGATGTCCCTGCACATAAGGTGAGATAATTAGTTTTGATTGGAAACCCAAGCCTTTTTGGTCTTGGGTTCTTCCAATGAAAGTGACATGATTGAACCAAATTTATGCATGGGGGTTCAATGGATGTCTTTGAAGAAGAGGTTTGGGCTACAGCATCTTCCTTGATCTTCCATTCCATCCCTTGGTTGATCATAGAAGATGAGCTTGATGAAGCTTTTGTAGCTTGGCATTCTTCCGAAGCTTCTTTCTTTTCGGAAGAGACCTTCACCACCTTTTCTTCCGAAGCAGTCTTCTTCTGGGATGGTTTCAAGGGGACTCTTTTGTGAGTCTTTGCAGCTTTCACTTCCGAAGCCTTTTTCCTCTCGGAAGAAGAGTTTTCTTCCGAGACAAGCCTTGCTTCGGAAACAAGCTTTCCCTTTTTCAACACTTGAACCATCTGATATGGTCCAAATGTGAAACCTTCCCTGACTCCTTCTCTTTTAACATTATTTGCATAATGTGTGCTAGCAGGATTGTAGTAACAATCTTTAGCCATGTGATTTTGCAAACCACACATTATGCATGCAATGTTAATTTTCTGGGAATTGGAGGGTTGCTGTTTCTTGTTCTTTTTCTCCTCATCAGCAACCTTTCCCTTTAACTTCTGATCCTTTGGTAGGACAGGAGTACTGGTATTATACTCCTTTCCTGAATCAGAAGGTCCAACCACCTGGAATCCTGCTGATATGAATACACCCTTTTGCTTTGGGTCTATCTTCAGCTTGGATTCAGCCACCTTCTTGGCAGTTTTTCTGGCTGCTTTAGCCCTGCTTCTTCTGGCTTTGGTGGTCAGGGATTGATCATCATTGGTCTGGGAGGGCTCAATTACCTGTTCCTTCCCTGTGATGGTCATGGTCTCCACAGTTGCATCACTCTTTGACTCTTTACAAGGTGGGTCAACAGATGGAACCTCTTGCTCTTCAGTACCACATCTTGGTTGTCTTACAGACTCATAAGAGTGTGGTGGAGCAATTTCATTGGTTCCCAACCCACTTTTGTTTTGATAACAAAGTTTGGAGTGAGAGGATGATGCAAGTATGGCTTGGAAGTTTTGCTCAGCAATAGCATACTTCCTGGCTTGAGCCTCAGCTGTGACAAGCTGGGCTTGAGCCTCAGTCAATTTGGATATTAAATCCTTGATTTGAGTCTTGTAGTTGGTGTGTTCATGTTTTAAAAGAGATACAGTTTTCTCTAACTCCTCAATTTTCTTTTGGTAGTCAGATTCAGCTCTCTTAAAGTCAGATTTTAGCACATTTAAAGACTCAATATCGGATTTAATTTCCATATTGTAGTCCTGGTACAACTTAACCTTAGCAATACAAGCAGGGGTACAGAGATGTTCATATACCTTATTTTCATCTGTTCCTGCCATGAGTGCTTGAGCAGGAGTCACATCTTGAACCATAAAGCTCCAGTCAACTTCTTGAGCCATAGCTGCAGTTTCAGTTGACTTCCCATTGGGCTTTGGTGTAGAAGGATGTGTGGAGGCCTGTGAGGTTCCCGGGTTGGACTTGGGAGCCTTGCATTCCCTTGCAAAATGGCCAAGCTGGTTACAGTTGTAACACTTAGCCTTGCTCTTGTCAAACCCAAACTTGCTAGTGATTGGGTTTTGAGGGAATTGCCTTCCAGTTCTCTTAAAGAACTTCTTCGCTCTGTAGGTAAGGAGAGCCATTTGCTGGACAATGTCCACATACTCTATGTCATCTGGACTGAAGCACTCAAGATCATCAAAGCAAAACTGATGATCATTGGAGTGTCCACTCCCTGAGACAAACGCACAGCCCTCCTGAAAGGAGCTTTGCTGAGCTTGATGAGACCTTGGAGTCTCAGGGAATGTGATGTAAGGCCCAGATGAACAAGATGGCTGCTGGGTGTATGACAGGTACTGCTGAGACTGAGAGATACCTGAGCCTTCAGCAACCATTAAAGCGTTGCTAGCAGGAAGGCTCAAGGGTCTGCTTGCTTGGTGACCCTTCTTGCTTTCCATTTCCAAACGGTATCCATCAAGGATCCCATAGAGTTCGGTCATGGTGAGAGTGTTTAAATTCTCTGTTCTCTTAATGGAGACACAGTAGAAAGTCCACTCATTGGGTAGAGCACTCATGAACTTTCTGGTAAGGTCTCTAAGTTCTTGAGTGATTCCCACAGATTGGAGGGAGGAGATAAGATCCATATACCTGAAGTATTGCTGGCTAAAAGTTTCTCCAGCAACATAGGTGAAGTTCTCAAACTGCTGCTTCAGTGAGTCCTTCTTTGAATCATTAGAGCTCGAGTACATTTGAGCAAGTGCATCAAAGAGTTCTTTGGCTGACTTGCAATGCTCAAACCCCACCATGATGGAGTTTGGGATTGCAGTCATGAGAACAGTCATAGCATTGCTGTCAATGTCGAGCTTCTTCCTGTCTTCATCGGAGTAGTCTTCAACAGCCTTCTCGATCATGGCACCGTTTCCACCAGCAACTTTTGGCTTGTACGGGCCATTCACGATGGACTGCCACATCTTGCTATCCTGGTATCTGATGAAGCCTTCCATTCTTCTGCTCCAAGACCTGAAGTTTTCAGGATCGATGATGGGAGCTTTGGTCATCGTTCCCATTTCAACTTCAGATTTGATGAGGGCCATTTTTGAGTGAGGTATAAGGAGGAGTGAAAAACTGGTTGATTAGGATGGTAAGATCTCACAATCAAGAGCCTAAAAAGCTCTGATACCAATTGCAGGATCGGGTTTTGTCACTTAACACTTGTATTTCTCTCAAACTCACTTATAATAGTCACTCAAACAAGATGAAGCAATGTCTTTGACAAGAGTTGATAATAATATAATAAGTAATCAAAGCAACAAGCAGAAATATTTTCAAGGTACTTGTATATATTACTTCTCAACTCAAGATTACAAGACACTTACAAGCATAGAACATGAGTTACAATGAGAAACTATATATACTAGATCCTACAGCCGGTTATACTTGATACCAGCTGGAAACCTAAGACTAAAGCATATACTACAATGCTATAGTTAAGGTATCTTAGATAAAGTATTATCTAAGATATGGTAGTCATGACATGTCCATGACTTACCTTTTGTCACCAACTAAAGATGGCAACTGTACTTAACATAAAAAGGTAAACAGTAGATTAAAGTATGGTCAACTACATGGCTTTTGAGAAAACGCCATGCAGTATCTCAGAGATTTGCAGCGGACTGTCAGACAGACCATACTTATGTCTACTGGATAATAGAAGTGTCTTCCGAAGGTTAACTGGCTTCGGAAGAACAAGTTCTTCCGAAGCCACTTATACTTCGGAAGATGCTTCTATGCTTCCGAGGCTTTAAGGACTTCTTTATACTTCGGAAGTTGACTTCAGATCTTTGTCTTCAAGTCTTGAACCTTCGGAAGTAGCTTCTTTACCTTCGGAAGTTGGAGTTCTCCTTCGGAAGTGCATTTTACACTTAGACTTCGGAAGAGCTCTTTCTTCCTTCGGAAGTCCCACACTTGGCTTCGGAAGTCCTTTGTATGTAGTACTCAAAATCTTCTAAGTGATATGGTTTTGGTTGCAACAGCCTCTTATGATCCAACAGTAATCCTTTATGAGCTCCAACCATCACCTCTACCTCATGTTCAAATCTTTCTGCTCGAAGAAGTACTTCAAGCTCTTGTGGTCGGTGAAGAGGGTGCACTTCGTCCCGTACAGGTAGTGCCTCCAAATCTTTATTGCAAAGACCACAACTGCTAACTCCAAGTCATGAGTAGGATAGTTTACCTCATGAACTTTCAATTGTCGGGATGCGTATGCTATAACCTTTCCTCGTTGCATCAACACGCAACCCAACCCCGAGTAAGAAGCATCTGAATAGTCCACCAAGTCTTCGCTTCCGTTGGGTAATGACAAGACAGGAGCCTGAGCCAACCTTGCTTTTAGTTCCTCAAAAGCTTTCTCTTAATCTTGTCCCCATACAAACTTCACATCCTTACGGGTCAACTTAGTCAATGGGGAAGCGATCTTAGAGAAGTCTTGGATGAATCTTCTATAATAGCCCGCCAACCCCAAGAAACTACGAATTTCGGATGGCATCTTTGGAGACTTCCATTGCATCACCGCCTCCACCTTTGCCGGGTCTACCATGATCCCCTCAGGATTCACCACGTGACCCAAAAACTGAACTTCGCCTAACCAGAACGCGCACTTGGAGAATCTAGCATATAATTTCTCCCTTCTAAGCGTCTCCAACACTTCTCGAATGTGACCGGCATGCTCCTCTTTGCTCCTCGAGTAAATCAGGATATCATCAATAAACACAATTACTGATTTATCCAACATCGGCCGGCACACTTGATTTATCAAGTCCATAAAAGCAGCTGGCGCATTAGTTAAACCAAAAGACATAATGAGAAACTCGTAGTGTCCATAACGCGTGCGTAAAGCTGTTTTAGGAATATCTTGTTCCTTCACCTTCAACTGATGGTAACCAGATCGGACATCTATTCTTGAGAACCAACTGGCACCTTGGAGTTGATCAAACAAGTCGTCAATCCTCAGCAATAGATACCGATTCATCACTGTCAACTTGTTCAACTCACGGTAGTCAATGCACATCCTCATACTACCGTCCTTCTTCTTCACGAATAAGTCCGGAGCACCCCAAGGACAGATACTCGGTCTAATGAACCCCTTATCAAGCAACTCCTGCAATTGCTCCATTAGTTCCTTCATCTCAGTCGGAGCCAACCGATACGGTGCCTTAGCTACCGGTTGGGCATCGGGCAACAAGTCAATCTGAAATTCGATTTCGCGGTCCGGTGGCACACCTGGTAAATCATCTGGAAACACGTCTGGGAAGTCACACACAACCGGTACATCGGACAATTGTGGTGTTGACGTATCCACATCCTTCACGTAGGCCAAGAAGGCACTACATCCACGTCTCTGTACTTTCCCGCCACCGCCATCGTAATCACCTTCAGAATCGTAGTGACTCGGTCACCGTAGATCGTTACTGAACTCCCGTCAGGCATTATTAATTGGATCATCTTCTTGCGACACATAATGTTCGCCTCGTAGTCCGCCAACCAATCCATTCCCAGGACTACATCGAACCCGCCTAAGGTCATCTTGAATGGTCTAACAGGAAACTTATGACCTTCTAATTCTATGTCACAACCTTCTATCATCTCAGAAATCCTGGTAGACTTACCTATGGTAGTTTCTACATCGAAGGGCTCATCAATAATTATACTCCTAATGGGCAACTTAGCACAAAAGGCAGCAGAAATAAAACTCCTACTAGCACCAGAATCAAATAACACAAATGCAAGAGTTTGGTTTACTAGAAACGTACCTGACACCACATCAGGGTCCGTCCTAGCCTCCACCCGAGTCATCATGAAAGCTCGGGCGCTCGCCTTCTGCCCTTCACCTCCAGCCTTCTTCACTACCCCCAGAACTTTCAGCCCCGGCTTCTTACAGTCCTTGCTCATGTGGCCCTCCTCGCCACAGTTAAAACACCTCGCCACCTTGCACTCTCTTGCCATGTGGCCAGGCTTCCCACACATGAAGCACACGTTCAGTCCCCACCTACACTCTCCGGCGTGCTCCTTCCCGCACTTACCACACTTCTTCGACCCCGCACCGGGTGTAACCACACGCCGGTCATCCAACCTCGCAACCTTATTGTTTGGAGTGACCCCGCTACGTCCAAACCGTTTCCCATTCCAGGTCTTGTCACCGCCACCTTTCTTCCCCAGCTCAGCCACCACCACTTCTCGCTCGTCATACAGCCTCCCCGCCAGATCAACCACCGACCTGAACGTACCTGGTCGGGCGGCAATCATGTGTATGTGGATATCCGCCGGCAAGCCCTGTATGTATCTCTTGATCTTCCGTGACACAGGCGTCACCTGATCCGGCACCAGTCGTGCCATCTCATTGAATTTGGTGGTGTACTGTTGATGCGTCATAGTTCCCGCCTCCAGCTGCAGGAACTCCCTTTCCACCTTGTTCAGCTCTCGATGAGGACAGAACTCCTCAATCACCAACTTCTTCAACTCATTCCACCTCATCCTCCTGATCGCCCTACTGCCCTCTGCCTGGACAATATTGTCCCACCAACACAAATCCGAGTCCACAAGTGAGTGGGTGGCAAACTTCACCTTCTGATCTTCCCGACACTCGCTGATATCAAGAACATTCTCCATCTCTCTCACCCATCGATGAGCAGCAGCAGCAGTGCCATTACCGTCAAAAGTCGGGGGCTTGCATCTTTAGAATGCCCTGTAGTTACACCCTCGTGCTTCCTCAGGCACAGGCTCTTCTTCCTCCTCCTCATCAGTAGAGACGGCCGTGTCAGTCTCCGGTTGCCCTCTTTCACCCGAGGACCGGTTCCTTTCCTTCCTTTCTCCCTCCCTTACAGCCTTTATCACTTCGGTCACCACACACAGTAAGATCGTCTGCATGACTTGATGAACCTCCTCTACAACAGCCTCTTTGACTGAAGCTCTCAAGTTAGCACTCTCATCCCCATCCTCCGGATGAGGGGTCTCGGGCTCTTCATGAGCAACCTCTTCAGCTCTAGGCCTTCCTCTCATGACCCGTCACCACGACCTCCACCTCTAGAAGCCTTCGAAGATCTACCTCCAGCCATCCTCTAACACACTATAAGATCCAAACACCAACACGATCATTCAAGGTAATAGCTCTTTATGTCAAGTATAGTAAGTCCCTAATTACTGTGGCTAGTTGTGATTAGCCATTTACTTTACTCTTCATACCCCAAGCATTTCCTATCCTGACTACATCAGTATCTAAATCTACTAAAAAGCACATAAACCACATAACATGCGCATGTAATACCGGATATCATTAAAGAAGATACCTGATGGCACGCAGCTACTTGGACTGGCATCCCTTCCATTTTGTCCCATTCTCAGTTTAAGTTTAGGTTTGTTTTGAAAATTTACCCATTTCACTTAAACTTTGGGTCTGATACCAACTTGTAAGGCCCCGTACCCAGAACACTTACAGCTGGACCATCATTGCTCATAAAACATATATTTACTTAATTAAAGCAGCGGAATAACTTAAAACCATTTCATATATTAATCACAGCTTTTGCAAAATAATACAATGTAATTAACTGTTACAAAATATCATGATTTGCATTACATCACAAAAACATCATTGTTATACAAATGGGTGCCATCCCAAAAATGTTAACTACTGATAAGGTTTTAGAGTGTGGGATGTAGAAAAATTCTACCTCTATTCAAATGGATAGGGATACTGCTTTTAAAAGACCCCTAGCTACATAGGAACAATATATCAAAGCAATCCATAGAATAAAGAACATAATATACAATCAGTATAAACTATATCATTAGAAGCACACCATGCAAAACATAATAGACAAGTAATAATAATGGCCCCAAGCAACACACATTGGGTGATCACTATACGGTTAGTGACATGAAACATGCCAAAAACAATATAAATGGGATCATAAGGCAATTATATACAATAGACAACAAGACATACATAATGACCAACAATACATAATGATTAAGAAGAAGCACATAATAGCCAAAAGGACTCGAGTGATGATAAGAAAATTCCATTAGAAGGATGAAAAACTAAGCTAATAATGTAAGACATAAGTAAGACATGTATAAGACATATTTGGGCCCTCCCCTAAATGTCCTTGATTTTACTCCCACATCTTTACATGTCTCTATCCTAGACCATGGCCTCAAAGTTCATGTCTATTTCTCTCATCCCAATTCAGTTTTTGCATTCCTTTACTTTTTCTCTCGTCTACCATAATGGTCTCTGCTACTGTAAGGGGCGCCAACTTTTGCTTCCTTTTGACATGCCTAAACCATCATACTCTTCATATCTTATGTTATCAGATATACTAGCTACTCCTTACCTATCTCTAAAATGTTTTTTCTATCATCCGGTCTAAACTTTTGTGTCGGCACATCTATCAAAATATCCTTATCAATACTATCTCCACCTTACGTGCTAACAACTCAGAAATAAAAAGGACTAAGTTCATAGATTGTGGGTTTAAAACTAAGACTGGTTATATCTTTATTGATAGGAAGAATAGTACCATCCAATGAACTTAAAATTCTTAATCACAATACTAGTGATATCAAAAGAATGCTATCAATACAGGATTACTTGTGTTACACTAAAGAAATATATGTCTACGGTCACCATAATGCCGATGTTGTTTGGAGAAGAAAACCTAGAAGATCTAGAAGATATAGAGAAAGCTCAGGACATAGTTCCTATAAGCTTTATGATTTAATCAAATAATCTGCTTTAGGAAGCTTTTCATTACCAATCTACTACTACAAACACTATTTGATGAAAGATTGAATGCTTATAAAAATATGTACACTTTAAATACACATATTCCTTTCGAAGAATAAGATAACTATTGATTGACTACACATTTCCAAAGAGCAGATTTGATTCTAATTGTAAGATGCATTAAAAAGATTTAAAAATAAAATCAACTTTATAAAAATTTAGGTGATCGCATGCCATCATTACAAGACGTAACAATCCACATTGCTGGAAACTTAAAAACTTAATTTGATGTGGTGGCTGACCACTAGCAGACCTCATAACATCCATAACGGACCAAATTAAGTAATCACTCTGGTAATGAAATGTTTTAGTGATGTAACACCTGGAAATTTCTTAAAAGAATATAAGGGTATAAACAAAGAAAAGTGAAATAACCCAAGTTAAGGGGTTAAAGTTATGCAAGAGGCAAACTTTAATATTATTATGTTTAAAATGTGGGCATGGCCGCCCACACCTTCTGCACCATCACTTCATTGACTTTTTAGAAAGAGAATCAAGCTTCCATTGGCTTTTTAAAGAGAAGAAGAGGAAGATTAGCCTTACGGTGAGTTTTTCATGTGTTTGGTTCGGTTTAAATTGGGTTTATAGCCTTTGGACCGAGTTTATGTGATGTGTGTGTTCGGTTGTGTGTTATGGTGTGTTTAGGTATTAGAACTCCAAGTGCTCTTGAGTTTGGAGGAGTTTTCCTCAAGGCTGCTGCAGGTGAGTTCTAGATCCCCGATTTTTACTGTTTTAAACTTGTTTTGGGGTTGAGAATGTATGTAATTAAATTTTTATAACTTTCGGTGTGTGAACCGTAAGCTTGTACCCATGTTTTTATCAGGTGTTGTAAGGCCTCGTACCCGGAACACTTACAGCTGGACCATCATTGCTCATAAAACATATATTTACTTAATTAAAGCAGCGAAATAAATTTAAACCATTTCATATATTAATTACAGCTTTTGCAAAATAATACAGTGTAGTTAACTGTTACAAAATATCATTATTTGCATTACATCACAAAAACATCTTTGTTATACAAATGGGTGCCATCCCAAAAATGCCTAGTAGCTGCCCCATGCCATCCTCAGCAACAATTACCTGCCAGCTGAAAAACACATAAAAGTCAGCGTTGCTGAGTGAGCTCTAGTTTTATAAATAAAATACTTTATATCCTTTTACAAGCGTTCATTACTTTCGTTAGCGATCATGCATCATACGTACACATAGATAATAGCATTATTATCTTTCATCATTCATTTGTTAACTTACGTTCATTCATCATCGTACGTCATTGTTATCATTCACTTTCATTCGTAATCTTCTTTATTTATTTTTCGTACATTCATTAAGTTTCGATGACATGTATTGTACCCCGAACATTGTGCACGAAGCTGACCCTAGGGCCTGGGGCATGTACACTCATCATTATCATTCATTTTCATTCCGGACCAATGCCATGTGCTGTGCCCCGAACATTGTGCACGATGCTGGTTACTGGGCGTGAGGTCTATCATAGACCTCAAACATTATGCATGAAGCTGACTCCAGTACCTGGGGCAAGAGACAAGTATCCTATACGTATGGTCAATCACAAAGATTAGACCCCAGTGTGCATCCTTCCGGGGTAGCTAACCCGCAGACAGTTGAGCTAACAGCCTTCATTGGGTGTAAACCTCCATACAATGCTTGCAAGACTTTCTTACTTTCATTCATTCATTAATGCATGCATGCATTCTTTCGTTACATTCCTCTTACCATTATCATTAACTTCCCCTTTATGTTACATAATCTTCTCGTTCATTTCATACTCATAACATGCAAGTCACGGAAATAATACACAATAGGAACGTAATAAAACACAACATGAACATACATAGCATCACATACCCCATAACACATCATCATAAACCTCGTGCATCATCAATTCACATTCACATACATATGCAAAACAAGCACAAGTCATCATATAACCTAACCGACCCTCCGCAGGACAGCGGGGGTTCGGGGGCGGCAGCCCCTGACAGCGTGGTCCTAGGGGCAGCAGCCCCTAGTGGGGTCCAAGGGGCAATGTCCTTGGCTGGGGTCGGGCTACCAGGTCGGCGCGAAAATTTTTTATCTTAACACTTTTATATAGCATATTTCCTTATACAGAAATCAATTTTCTTGTTAAAACCTCTTAAAATCTTGGTCATTTAGAAACGTATATTTAGTATGCATTTCCAGCCCCAAACAAGTTTAAAACCTTTAAAATAAGGGATCTAGAACTCACCTGGACTCAGTCAATAGCTTCTCAATGAAGCTTTCTAAGCAAGGGTCACACTAACAGCCTGCAGATAAGTTAACACTCAAACAAGTTAATTTCCGCCTAATTTCGCTGCTAAATTCGCTACAAGATCAGCAGTTTCGCTGCTAGTTTCGCCAGCAATTTCGCTGCTAGTTTCACCGGCAGTTTCGCTGGCAGTTTTGCTGCCAGTTTCGCCCAACTTTCGTTGGAAAACCATGTCTGCGAAACTACCTGTGAAACTATAGTTTCGTAGGAAGATCCATAGTTTCACTGGATGATTACATAATTTCGCTGGATGAACACCTAGTTTCGCAGAACAGGCTGAAATTACGAACCAACCCATTTTTGACCCAAAACTTCAATCTTTTACACCCAAGTCCTTGGTTTATCACCCAATAAGCTATATCTAAGCTTCTTACATGTTTTCTTACACAAAAACGTGAGTTTTTGGCGATTTTTTGCCACTTTTAAAAACCCCAAGCCCTAGAATCCGGGTTTACATCAAAAGGAACGATTAAACTATGTTTCTTACCTGGATTCTTGGTCTTTTCTTGTTGTTTGGATGCCCAAAAACACCGATCTTCAATCTCTTGATCAACCGAGCCTTGAATGACCACTTTCTCTCCACTTTCTCTCTCTCTTTACACACTCTCTCTAGAATTTGGTGTTGAGTTGCAAATGAGAGTGGCTCAAGCTGATCCGCTTATATATATCGGGCGTTCCCGGGACCTTAAACTCGGCGAACACATAACCCGTGAGGTCTACTCGGTCCATACCACGTTCCTCGCTTATTTTCTTCAAATAATTCCGGCTAAGCCCATTATTATTAATTGGCTCGTTTCGACTTTATTCCGGCCGTTACAGGTGTATGTATGTTTGGGTATGTTTTGATTATGTTTCATGTTTATATGCCTGTTTTAGGTGCTTAGAATGTTAGAAACGAGTTAAGAATATGTTAGAATGAGAACTGGGGTCTAAAAATAGTGTAAGTCGAATAGAACACTACCCATACGCCCAATATAGTGTTCATGCGCCTAGGATTTCCCATGCGTCTGTGTCTGCCCATGCGCCCAAGTTTCCCCATGCGCCTATGTTCCCCATGCGCCCAACTGCCTATGCGCCCAAGTTTCCCCATGCACCAAAGTTTTTCCCATGCACCTAAGTGCCCATGCGCCCGCATAGTGCCCATGCGCCTAATGCCTTATAAGTTTTTCTGAAATTTTGGGAAAACAGAATTTAAAGACTAAGACTTGGGATGTTTTAGGGGTTATGTTTTGCTGATGTTATGCATGTTGTTACATGTTTTCTTTATGTTACTTATTACGTATTATTGTGCGGCTTTACGTGGTGTGATAATGCTATTGTACGTAAAGTGTTATCATAATGAAGCGAAAGATCAAAGATAATGAAAAGTGGAACATAATGAATGGATGAAAGTCTTGCAAGAAAAAATTAAGGAGGTTCACAACTCATTGAGAGTTGTAAACTCAAATGTATGATTATAGCGTGCGATCTTAGCGAACCCATGAGGGTTCTCACACAGGGGGCGTCAGTCTTGGTGACTGATTCCATACAAGTGAAACGGGATCCTTGTCGCTTAACCTCGAGAATGTAGTGGCTTTGTGCCCAACGATTGGGGTTTAGTTTATGACAGGATCTAGATAGAAGTGAAAGATAATAAAAAAAGTACGAAACGAACGAATACGTGTGCTAATGAAAGATAATAAAGATATTACCTTGATATATGTACGATGAATAATCATGTACAAAAGTAAAGAAAATGTTTTAAACGAATGGAAAGTATTATATTTATAAAAATTACTCACTTAGCAACGCTGACTTTTATGCATTTTCTGTTGGTAGGTAACTTGTTGCTGGGGATGGCACGAGGTTGAAGCTACTTGGCAAATAAAAACTGGCATCTATTTTATGTAGAAATACTATTTTTGTGTTGTAATGCAACTAAACATCATTTTGTAACTTTAACAACGATGTATTATTTGGCAAAAGTAATTATTAATGGATGAAGGGGTTTTGTTAAATTATTCCGATGAAATGTTTTTTTATTATTCTAATGAATCTTAACGTGATTTAAATATTATGCGGCGATGAACGACCAACTGTAAGCATTCCGGGAACGGGGCCTTACAAGTTTATATCAGAGCCAAAGTTTAAGAGAAATGGGTAAATTATTTCAAAAACCTAGACTTAAACTGAAAATGGGACCAAATACAAGGATGCCAGCCCAAGTAGCTGCGTGCCATCAGGTAATTTCTTTAAAATTAACCGGTATTACGTGCGCATGCTATTTGATTTATGTGCTCTTAGTAGATCTAGATAATGATGTAGTTAGGATAGGAAATGCTTGGGGAATGAAGAGTAAAGTAAGTGACTAATCACAACTGGCCACTGTAATTAGGGACTTACTATACTTGACATACCCTGAGCTATTACCTTGAATGATCGCGTTGGTGCTTAAATCTTATAGTATTTAGGTGATGGCTGGTGGTAGATCTTCGAAAGCTTCTCGTGGTGGCGGTCATGGTGGACGTGTGTTGGGCCACGGGTCACTAGGAGCCGAGCTAAGACTGGTTAAATGGCTCATGAGGAGCCCGAACCCCATAATCAGGAGGGTGGGGATGAGAGTGCTAATCTGAGAGCCTCAGTGAAGGAGGCGGTAGTTGAGGAGGTCCACTAGGTCATGCAGACGATTGTGCCATCTGTGATGACCAAAGTGATTAAAGCTGTGAGGGAGGATGAGAAGAGGGAAAAGAATGAAAAGAAGAAGACCTCTGAGAGGGGGGAGTGATGAGGGAGGAAAAAGGGAGGAATTGGAGACTGAGACGGTTGTCTCAAGTGATGAGGAGGAAGAAGTTATGCAAGAAATAGCATGGGGTTGTAAGTATGGAGCCTTTCAAAGGAGTAAACCCCCAACTTTTGATGGCAATGGTAACGTTGCTGCTGCTCATCGATGGGTGAGAGAAATGGAGGCTGTGTTGGAGATCAGCGAATGTAGGGAGGGTCAAAAGGTGAAGTTTGCTACCCACTTACTTGTGGACTCGGCTTTATGTTGTGGGACAATATTGTCCAGGCCGAGGGCAGCAGGAATGTTGGGAGGATGAGGTGGAGTAAGCTGAAAAAGATGGTGATCGAGGAGTTTTGCCCTCACAGAGAACTTGACAAGGTTGAGAGGGAGTTCTTGCAGCTGGAGGCGGGAACCATGACACACCAATGGTATACTACTAACTTTAATGAGATGGCAAGGCTGGTGCCGGATCAGGTGATGCCGGTATCAAGAAAGATCAAGAGGTATATCCAGGGTTTACCGGCAGATATCCGCAGGCACATGATCGCCGCCCGGCCAAGTACATTTAGGTTGGTGGTTGATCAGGCGGGGAGGTTGTATGATGAGAGAGAGGTGGCAGTGGTAGAGGTGAGTAAGAAGGGTGGAGGTGACATGAACTGGAATGGAAAACGGTTTGGACGTGGTGGTGTCACTCCAAATAACAAGAGTGCAAGGGTGGATGATCGGCGTGTAGTTACAATAGGTGCGGGGATGAAGAGGTGTGGTAAATGCAGAAAGGAGCATACGGGAGAGTGTAGGTGGGAATTGAACGTCCGGTTCAAATGTGGGAAGCCCGGTCATATGGCAAGAGAGTGTGGGGTTATAAGGTGTTACAACTGTGGTGAAGAAGGCCAACTGAGTAGGGATTA
Source organism: Flaveria ramosissima (assembly GCA_025215565.1). Lineage (NCBI taxonomy): Eukaryota > Viridiplantae > Streptophyta > Magnoliopsida > Asterales > Asteraceae > Flaveria > Flaveria ramosissima. The sequence continues at coordinate 27,772,431 of CM046035.1, forward strand.
CAAGAAGCCGAGGGCTGAAAACTCTGGGGCAAAGAAGAAAGTCAGGAATGAAGGGCAGAAAGCGAGCGCCATTCACGATGACCCGGGAGGAGGCTAGGGTGGACCCTAATGTCGTGTCAGGTACGTTTCTTGTTAACTAAGCTTGTGCCTTTGTGTTATTTGATTCTAGTGCTAGTAGGAGTTTGATTTCTGCTGCTTTCCATGCTAAGTTGCCTGTTACAAGTATAAGGATTGATGAGCCCTTCGATGTAGAAACTGCCATTGGTAAGCCTACCTGGATTTCTGATCCGATAGAAGGTTGTGACATAGAATTAGAAGGTCATAGGTTTCCTGTTAGAATGTTTGTGATGACCATAGGTGGGTTTGATGTAGTCCTAGGGATGGACTGGCTAGCAACATATGAGGCAAATATTATGTGTCGCAAGAAGATGATCCGACTGACAGTGCTTGACGGAAGTTCGGTGACGATCTACGATGATCGAGTTATCACGGTTCCGAAGGTGATTTCGTTGGCAGTGGCAGGGAAGTGCATGAAATGTGGATGTAGCGCCTACCTAGCTTACGTAAAGGATGTGGAAACTTCCGTACCACAATTGTTCGACGTGTTCCCAGAAGATTTACCAGGTATGCCACCGGACCGCGACATAGAGTTCCAAATTGATTTGATACCTGGTGCCTAACCTGTTGCTAAGGCGCCGTATCGTTTGGCCCCATCTAAGATGAAGGAACTGATGGTTCAGTTGCAAGAATTATTGGATAAAGGGTTCATTCGACCGAGTATCTCTCCCTAGGGTGCTCTTGTCTTGTTTGTAAAGAAGAAGGACAATAGAATGAGGATATGCATCGACTACCGCGAGTTAAACAAGTTGACGGTGAAGAACCGATATCCACTACCCAGAATTAATGACTTGTTTGATCAGCTCCAAGGTGCCAGTTGTTTTTCAAGAATAGATCTTCGGTCGGGCTATCATCAACTGAAACTGAAGGAGCAAGATATTCCTAAGACAGCTTTTTGCATGCGTTATGGACACTACAAATTCCTCGTTATGTCCTTTGGATTAACCAACACGCCAGCTGCCTTTAAGGATTTGATGAATTGGGTGTGTTGACCGATGTTGGATAAATCAGTGATTGTGTTCACTACAAAAAAATTGTCATACAGTGACACACAAAAAAATGTCACATAATAACCAAAAAATGACACTAATGCCCTTTGTATGAACGTGCAGCACACAAAAAAAGTGCCACTAGAAGCAGTGCCACTAAAGTTGTGTGCCACCCATTATTGGAAAGATTTTAAGTGGCACTTTTATTACAAAATATCTATACTAGTTTAGTGGCATAAACTTTTTGCCATAAATTTAAAAAAGGCTTTTGTGGGCACGAATGATATGTCAATAAATGTATTTCTAGTTAGAGATAAATGATGGTTTTAAATCATTATTAAATTGCAATTTAAAAAAAATGGGAATGAAAAACACTTAAAGTTATATAATCATAACATAGATTATGGTTTCAATTTAAAACATGTTCCAATGTTAGTGAAGTTCCAAACGTATTTCAAGTGTTTACAAACAAAGTAAATATGCTTTTTCCGGTCGTCAACTCTATTCCAAGTAATCCATGAATGTTGCTATCTCTACTGCACCAACATTTCACATTTTGTCAACTCTTCCTTCACCATCATGACTTTTTGAAGATGATATTTCATTACTAGATGAAGAACCAACACGAAGGACCTAAAAAATACAAAGTAATGAAAATAGATGTTAATACAAAGTAGTAGGGACGAGCAACTATAAGATATAAGGACCCAAAAATATGAGTACATAAAGTAATAAACAGGTCAAACAAGTAATACATATAGTAATAAATGGCTCAAACAAGTAAAATTATACCTATGGTATTAAACATGTCAAACAAGTAAAGCTATGCATATAGTAATAAACGGGTGAAACAAGTTAAGTTGTACATATCGTAATAAACGGGTCAAATAAATAAAGCTGTATATATAATAATAAACGGGTCAAACAAGTAATACATATAATAATAAATTACTCAAACAAGTAAAGTTATACATATGGCAATAAATAGGTCAAACAAGTAAAGTTATGCATATAGTAATAAATGGGTCAAACAAGTTAAGTTGTACATGTAGTAATAAATGGGTCAAATAAGTAAATATATATATATATATATACATATAATATATATATATATATATATATATATATATATATATATATATATATATATATAATATAATAATAAACAGGTCAAACAAGTAATACATATAGTAATAAATGGCTCAAACAAGTAAAGTTATGCATATATTAATATACGGGTCAAACAAGTTAAGTTGTACATGGAGTAATAAACGGGTCACATAAGTAAAGCTATATATATAATAATAAACGGGTCAAACAAATCTATACAAATTTCACCAATATCGTATTCTAATAAACCTATACAATGAATGCTCCAAAACAATTAGGGATACCTAGGTTGATCACTAAAAGATATATGCTAATAATCTTCACAACATTATTAAAAGTTGTATGGTCATGTATGTAAGTACATGTATGTTCTATCACTAAGAACTGTAGACAAGTTTGCATTGGGGATATGTTCTTGGATAATGTTCATCATCACATTCACAACACTTTGTAGCTGATGAATAATTTGTGAATTATTCGGAGAGTTGTCATTACTTTTTGTGGCCAGCATTCGTCCAATTAATCGAACATACCCTCTTTTCTCTGGGCCTTTAACTTTTGAATAGTCATCTTTGGTAAAATCATCCAGATCTCCTGGTGTGCTTGTAGAGTCACTTGCAATAGCTTTCAGTGAACTCTAAATAGATAATAATGCAGGCAAGCATTTATTATTATTTTTTTCTAAAGTAAACATGGACATGATGAATAGAAACATTTTATTATGTAAAAATGCATTACCATAACTCTAGCAGCTTCATCATCTACATAACTTCAATCTTTACGAGTTCGTGTTGTTATATACATTTCTCCTCTTGTTGGGTACACACCATCATTCTTCATTGCCTATAATTTATGTTTGATGGTTAGTAAGAGAGTTCAAAAGAATGTATGACAATAATGTCAAAATATAACCAGATTAATACCACTTCATGAGCAATCTAGCAAATGAATTTGTCCTAGTAACATGAGGTTCCTTCATCTTTGAGCGGCTTGATCGTCTTTTAGCACATGTATTCTATAGTAATTGGTATTTAGCACATGACAAGAAATCATACAAAATAAAATGAGAAAATAAAATGGAAGGCGTATTGAAAATAAAATGATTCAGACTAATTTTCTAAGCAAATTGGAAATTAGAAGGCGTATTGAAAATAAAATGAGAAATTGGTATTGTTACCTGAAATTCTGGAGTGAACCAACGAGTAACAAGTTCTCTAAGTTGAGCTACATTCACTCTATCATCATTACTAGTTTGTTGTGTCACAATTTCATCAATACTGAAGCTTGGATCATATCCACGTGACTTTAATATACCTTTCCATGTTCTCCATTTTTTCCCCATGCTATGCAATATCCATTTTTTAACCTGACTTGTTTCATCCGGATGAAAAGTAAATTTGGACTACAAATAAAAATTACATATATATTAGTGTATAACTCATAACTTAGTGAGTTTAGCCTTATAAGTAAGTTAAAAGACATACTTTAACAAGTGAATACATATCCTCTTTTTGTTAAATGGGAACTTTTCTCCAGTCAGAATATTCAATTGATACATGCTTGGCCATCCTTACAAGTGTCTCAAGGTATTGAACAAGTTCTTTACCTGTATCCCAGACTGGCTTTCCATACGTGTTAAATATGACAAGTATTCTTTCACTAATATTCATCTTCCATATTTTCGATAAAATAGAACAAGTAAATGACACCAAAACAATATTAAAAATAACTTCAAGACTAAGTTTGGGATGCATATTATAATACTTATACATAGAAATCCATTCTGAACATGTCTTAAAAACCTAAACTTGCCTAAAAATCCTAAAACATGATCCTACCATAATATCAACAATTGGGTTATTACCTGTTGTTTTTTCATTGTAAGGGCCTTGTAATTCTTCTTGAACATTGTCATGAACTTCCATTTCTGCATCATAATAAGTATTTGTATGTATCATATCGTCCATGTCTTCATACTCATGATCTTGATTAATATCGTCTACTTCTATATCCGCTCTATTACCTCCCTAAAGCGTAAAATAGTAGTAATTATTATAAAATTAACTTTTAATTGAATAAACTTAAATCAATGAAATAATACCTTGAAAAATATGATCTTCCTCATCATCCTCCTCATGAACAAGAACCAACCTTCTTTTTGCTCATCCCTTATTACCTCTGACTATTTCATTCGTGTTCAGTTTTGTTCTAATTGATGTTGATGGACCTTTTGGGAGACATTTGAAGCAAGCACTCGATGTAGCTTTGTAAGATTAACCACTCTATTGGTCGACATTGGTGAAATAAATTTTGGAGGTTGTTGCTATAACAAATTCATTTTCATTAGAAAATATGTGTATCTGGAATAAAATAAATAAAGTTTTGATAATAAAATTACCTTTTTGAGTACAACATTTCTAGCAGATTGTTCGTCATCACCCATATCTGGAATATAGTCTACATCCCCGGCATGAACATTTTGTATCACTTTTTTCTTCTTAATATTTTGACTTTGTGCCAAACTTGTCATAGATTTCACAATGTTTTTAACTCCTAGCTCTGCTAGACGTTTTTGGTTCTCTTGAACCCTCAATTCTCTACTTTTCTCATACTCATTAGCTTCTCTTAATATATTTTGATTTTTCTTGCTTTGGTTTGTCACTGGAACTGATCAAAGTCATTTTTATGGTTAATAGATAATGCTAAGAATAACAATTTTAACAATAATGCTAAGAATAACTATGCTATTAGTCTGTCACATAAAATAGTACAACAAACACAAGATACAATATGAAAGTTGTCATTTGTTGACTGAGATATTAATGTTTTTAAGAACAAAATACGTACCTTGTTTGTTTGTTGACCAAAATTTTTGAGAACTTGATCGACCACCTTGCATTTCACGGGTATTAAGACCTTGAGTTTCAGAAATAAATGTGATACGAATGTCATTATCTATGACATAATATTAAATTAACGTGCAAGAAAAAAAAGCAATATAAGTATTCCACATATAATAGATATACATAATAATAATTATGCAAAAGAAACTATATCAATGTTTACTACATAATATTAATGAGTAATCACAAAATAATTGAGTCATCATCGTTTTCTTCAAAATCCACTTCATGTTCCATTTCGGGTGTAATGTCTATGCCATCTTCACCATCTTCACCAGTCGTATGCAAGTTAGGCACATTAAATGTGCAATCATTCGAATAGAGGCCTACTTGATCATCAATACTTCCCATGCTTTTACATTCTTACTTTTACATGTCTGACAACCTCTCAATCTTTATGCTTAGAATCTCCGACATAGAACACTTTATCAACTTGTGCAGCCAATACAAATGGATCATCAGCTAAGTTAGCCCCTATATGTGCCTTGTATGAGAAATTCACTAATGTTACACCATTATCTATCTTGCAGCTCCTGTTGATGTCAACCCAATCATATTTGAATAAAACTACTCGTATTTGATCCGAGTAGTTTAACTCAATAATGTCATTTATTTTAGGTTTGTAGTTAATCATGCCATGAACAGGTCTTCTATCTCGACTACTAGCATAATTTGCACCTTCTATAGTAACGACAACACCACTATTTTGCGTTCTTAATGATTTCTCTCTTTCTTTTGTGTGAAAACGGTAACCCTTAACAAGGTATCCACAATATCGTTTGACAAGTTTTAGTGGACCACGAGCAAGCCATTTTATATCTTCTGTTACTAAATCACCTTGCTCTTCTATACGTTTAACCTATAACGTAGTTGTTGATGCTCATAACACTAAAATCTCAAATAACAAATTATAACATAAATGAAGGATATAATGGAATTACCCTTCTCTTGGACCGATAAGCAAAATGTTATTGTTGTTTTTAACTATTCGTAATAACAAATTAATTTCATAAAGGAAACTCGTATAACAAAAAAAAAGGTATCTTACTCTTGACAAGAACGTTGTTGTTTTTAACTATTCGTTTGTGTTCCCTTAAAAGGAAACTCATATTATTAGACTTTTTTGATAGATGAATGAGGAGCAAGAGTATCTAATAACAAAAAAAGGTATCTTACTCTTGAAAAGGTGTAAGTGACTCAATATTGAATAAGACATAACGATGCGCCTGAGTGAGAGACTTCTCATCAATTTCTGAGTTTGAAGATCTTCTTCTCTTTTTGTGAACAGATACGCCGCGTGCAAATTACGACAAATTGCACGACCGGGGCAAAGATTGTTTGATTCTTTAATGCGATTTTGGTGACCCTCATCATCATTCCTCATTGGTCTAGTGAAAATGGTTTCTACTTTCCATAGATATCTAGAGAAAAATATATACTTTCCTCTGCTAAATAACCTTCGGCAATTGATCCTTTAGTACGAGCTCTATTATGGACGTATAACTTAAGTTTTAAAAGATCCCTATTTGTTCATGGGTTAGTAGTTACTAATTATTTAGAAACTTAAATAACATAGCATATAATGAATCAAAATTATAGAAATATTATTTACCTTTCAATAGGGTACATCCACCGAAACACAACAGGACCTCCAAACCTAACCTCTGTCGTTAAATGGATCACCAAGTGCACCATTATAGTAAAGAAAGATGGAGGAAATATCTTCTCTAGCTTGAATAAAGTGAGAGTAATTTTAGACTCAAGAAAATGCAGATCAACTTCAGACAAATCCTTGTAGCAAATGGCCTTAAAAATCGCATAACTCGATTATAACAGAGGTGACATGGTCTGGCAAAGTTCCACGTAATGCAACCGGCAAATACTCATGCATCAACATATGACAATCATAACTTTTCATCCCAATTAGTTTACGATCATTTAATTGTACACACCGAGAAATATTTGATGAAAATTCATCGGGAGGCTTGATTGACTTGAGTGTATTTAAAAATTCAGTTTTTTCACCTCGTGTCATTTGATAGAAAGCTTTTGGCATGAAAGTGATATTACTTCTAGGTCGTTTCTTTGGATGCAGTTCTATTCTAACACCCATTTCTTGCAAGTCAAGTCTTGTTTTATAGTTATCTTTTGACTTTCCTTCTTGTCCCAATAAAGTACCAACTATGTTGTCACAAACATTCTTTTCAATGTGCATCACATCAAGATTGTGACGCAACAACAAATGCTCCCAATATGGCAACATAAAAAAATGGTTTTCTTTTTCCATAGACCACGACTATTATTCTCTACAAGAAATTCCATGGCATCCAATTGTTGTAGAAGTTCATCTCCAGGAGGAGGAACATGAGCAGTTCTAAATTTTTGGCGTCCAACAAAAGATCTATTATCTGATCGCCAACGATGGTCGGATGGAAGCCACCTCCGATGACACATGTAACACCATTTTCTTCCATAACTTAGCCATTTAGAATCAATACCAAAACCACATACAGGACATGTCAGTTCTCCTTTAGTGCTCCACCTAAACAAATTGGCATACCCTGGAAAGTCCGATATGGTAGAAATTATAGAAGCCTTCAACTGGAAGTAATGTTTAGTTGATGCATCAAAGGTATTAACTCCATGATCCCATAACTCCTTCAATTCTTTAATTAAATATTGCATATACACGTATATCTTGTTTCCTGGACCTTTGGGACCTGGGATGATTAAAGAAAGAATAATATATGGTTGTTTCATAACCAACCAGTGTAAGGCCCCGTTCCTGGGATGCTTACAGTTGGATCCTCCTCGCACATAAAGCATATAATTACATTTGTATTTCATAAAACGTCACAGCGGAAACATTTAAACAAAACATTCCATTTCATAATAAAGGCTTTTGCAAAATAATACATCGTTATCAAGTTACAAAATACATGTTGCATTACATCACAAAAGCATTATAAATGGATGTCATCCCATACGGATTCTGATGCTCGGCCTTCACTTGCAAGCAAGTAAGGCACTTACTCACATACTCACTACGTCACGCTTCATACCCGGCCACCAATAATCTTTCTTCATGTCTTGGTACATCGTTGTAGCACCGGGATGAATAGAGTATCGAGTCTTGTGAGCCTCATCCATAATCTTCACCCGTAGATCCCCAAGGCGAGAAATCCACATTCGTCCAAATCGAGTTCTAACACCAAGTGTGTTTTCACCCAACTCCGCGACCAGACCTCTCATTCTTTCAGAGTTAAGATGATCTTCTTTCAATGCCTCATCTTGAAACTCTTTGACTTGCTTCATTACATCCGAGGTCATGATCAACTGGTATGCTTTCACCCGAATCGGCTCGGGTCTCTCCTTTCGGCTAAGGGCAACGTTGGCTTTGCCCGGATGGTAATGGATCTCGCAATCATAGTCCTTTATGAGCTCCAACCATCGTCTCTGCCTCATGTTCAGGTCCTTCTGCTCAAAGAAGTACTTCAAGCTCTTGTGGTCAGTGAAGATGGTGCACTTCGTCCCGTAAAGATAGTGCCTCCAAATCTTTAACGCAAAGACCACGGCTGCTAGCTCCAAGTCATGAGTAGGATAATTGACCTCATGAACCTTCAACTGTCGGGATGCATAGGCTATAACCTTCCCTCTCTGAATTAATACACACCCCAACCCCGAGTAGGAAGCATCAGAATAAACCACCAGATCTTCACTTCCATCGGGTAATGACAGAACAGGAACTTGAGTCAACCTCGCCTTCAGTTCCTCGAACGCCTTCTCTTGAGCTTGACCCCATACAAACTTCACATCTTTTCGGGTCAACTTAGTTAGTGGGGAGGCGATCTTAGAGAAGTCTTGAATGAATCTTCTGTAGTAGCCCGCCAAACCCAAGAAGCTATGAATCTCGGATGGCATCTTTGGTGACTTCTATTGTATAACCACCTCCACCTTTGTCGGGTCCACCATAATCTCGTCAGGATTCACCACATGATTCAAGAACTGAACCTCGCGCAACCAGAACGGGCACTTGGAGAACTTGGCGTACAACTTCTCCCTTCTCAACGTCTCTGAAACCTCCCGAATGTGACCGGCATGCTCTATCTCGCTCTTTGAATAAATCAGGATATCATCAATAAACACGATCACTGATTTATCCAACATCGGCCAATACACTCGATTCATTAGATCCATAAAAGCAACTGGCGCATTGGTCAAACCAAAAGACATGACAAGGAACTCGTAGCGACCATATCGCGTGCGGAAAGTTGTTTTTGGGATATCCTGCTCTTTCACCTTCAACTAATGGTAGCCCGATCAAAGATCTATCCTTGAAAACCAACTGGCACCTTGAAGCTAATCAAACAAATCATCGATTCTCGGTAAGGAGTATTGGTTCTTTATCGTTAACTTATTCAGCTCACGGTAGTCTATACACATCCTCATACTACTGTCTTTCTTCTTCACGAACAGTACCGGAGCACCCCAATGAGAGATACTCGGTTTAATAAACCCCTTATCAAGCAGTTCTTGCAACTGCTCCATCAACTCTTTAATCTTCGTCGGAGCTAGCCGATACGGTGCCTTGGCAACAGGTTGGGCACCCGGTATCAGATCAATCTGAAACTCGATCTCTCGATCATGTGGCACTCCTGGTAAGTCTTCTGGGAACACGTCTGGAAAGTCACACACAACCGGTACATCGGCTAGTTGTGGTATTGGCGTATCCACATCCTTTACATAGGCCAAGTAGGCACTACATCCACGCCTCATACACTTTCCCACCACCGCCATCGAAATTACTTTCGGAATCGTCGTGACCCGATCACCATAAACCGTCACCGAACTCCCGTCAGGCGCTGTCAACCGAATCATCTTCTTGCGACACATAATGTTCGCCTCATAGGGCGCTAACCAATCCATCCCAAGAACCAAATCGAAACCACCTAAGGTCATCACGAACGGTCTAACATGGAACTTATGACCTTCTAGCTCCATATCACAGTTCTCTATCATCTCAAAAATCCTGATAGACTTACCTATGGCAGTTTCTACATCAAAGGGCGCATCAACACGTCTACTACTAACAGGCAGCTTAGCACAGAAAGCAGTAGAAATAAAACTTTTACTAGCACCAGAATCAAATAACACAAAAGCTAAAGTTTGGTTCACTAGAAACGTACCGGACACAACATCAGGGTCCGTCCTAGCTTTCTCATGTGTCATAGTGAATGCCCTGGCGCTCGCCATCGGTCCTTCACTTCCCGTCTTCTTCACCCCGGAACCCTCAGCCCTCGGCTTCTTACAATCCCTACTCATGTGGCCCTCCACACCACAGTTAAAGCACCGAACCGTACGACAGTCCTTGGCTATATGCCCCGCCTTCCCACATTTGAAGCACACATTCAACCCCAGCCTATATTCCCCACTATGCTCTCTCCCACACCTACCGCACTTCTTCATACCAGCACCCGATGCGACCACACGGCGGTCGTCCACCCGTGCCTTCTTGTTACCTATCGACGCATCACCCCGACCAAACCTTTTCCCGTTCCAGTTTCGATCACCACCACCCCTCTTGTTTGCTTTAGTCACCACCACCTCCCGCTCATCATATAGCCTCCCGGCCAAATCGACCGCCGACCTAAACGTACTTGGTCGGCAGCGATCATGTGCCTGCGAATATCCACTGGCAAACCCTGAATGTACCTCTTAATCTTCCGTGATAGAGGCGTCACATGATTCGGCACCAGACGTGCCATCTCGTTGAACTTTGTGGTGTACTGCTGATGTGTCATGGTTTCCGCCTCCAGTTGCAGGAACTCTCTCTCAACTTTGTCCATTTCACGGTGAGGACAAAACTCCTTAATCACCAACTTCTTCAGCTCGGACCATCTCATTCTTCCAATAGCCCGACTACCCTTCGCTTCGACAATATTGTCCCACCAGCATAGAGCTGAGTCCACAAACGAGTGGGTAGCAAACTTCACTTTCTGGTCCTCCGACACTCGCTGATATCAAGAACAGCCTCCATGTCCCTCACCCACCGGTGAGCAGCAGCAGCAGCGCCGTTACCATCGAACGTAGGGGGCTTGCATCTCATAAACGCCCCATAGTTATAGCCTCGTGCCACCTCTTGTACAAGCTCATCTTCCTCTTCCTCTTCTTCATTATAAGAGAAAATCGTTTCAGGCTCCTGTTGCTCCCGTCCCCCCAAGGCCCTGTTTCTCTCCTTTCTTTCTCCTTCCTTTACAGCCTTGATAACTTCGGTCACCACAGACGGTAAGATTGTCTGCATGACTTGATGCACCTCTTCAACAACAGCCTCCTTTACCGAGGGCCTCAAGTTAGCACTCTCATCCCCAACCTCCAGATGAGGGGTCTCAGGTTCTTCAGGAACCACCTTCCTGACTCTAGGCCTTCCTCTTTTGGGCCGTGGTTCAGCACCAGGCCCACCACGACCTCCACTCCTCGAAGCTTTTGAAGACCTACCATCGGCCATTCTTTAACAGACTGAAAGATTCAAACACCAACACGGTCATTCAAGGGAACAGCTCAGTTTATGTCAAGTATAGTAAGTCCCTAATTACAGTGGCCAGTTGTGATTAGCCACTTACTTTACTCTTCATACCCCGAGCATTACCTATCCTGACTATATCAGTATCTAAATCTACATACAACACGTAAACCACATAACATACACACGTAATACCGGATAACATTACGAAAATACCTGATGGCACGCAACTACTCAGATTGGCATCCCATTCCCTTTCCGTCCCATTTTCAGTTTAAGTTAAGGTTTATATTGAAAATTTACCCATTTCACTTATAATTTGGGTCTGATACCAACTTGTAAGGCCCCGTTCTCAGGACGCTTACAGTTGGATCCTCATCGCACATAAAACATATAATTACATTTGTATTTCATAAAACATCGCAGCGGAAACATTTAAACAAAAACATTCTATTTCATAATAAAGGCTTTTGCAAAATAATACATCGTTATCAAGTTACAAAATACATGTTGCATTACATCACAAAAGCATTATAAATGTATTCCATCCCAAAAGAGCCAAGTAGCCTGGCAGTGCCATCCTCAACAACATTTACCTGCCAACTGGAAACACATAAAAAGTCAGCGTTGCTGAGTGAGTTCTAATTTTAAAATAAAACATACTTTACTTTCATTAAAACCGTTCATTACTTTCATGCGATCATACATCATACGTACACTTAGGTAATGTTTATTATCTTCATCATTTCATCTTTTCCTTTATGTCAAACCATAAACTTTACCCTTCTGTTCATGGTACTGGACCTAGGCCTATCATAGACCTTCTATACGGTGCACAACACCTCATGGTCACAACACCTAAGGTAACGTTTAGGTGTACTATGCAATACCTTTCTATTTATGGTTCTGGACCTAGGCCTATCATAGACTTTCTATAACGGTGCACCGCACCTCATGGTCACAGTACCTAAGGTATAATTTGGGTGTACCATTGCCATAGGCAATACCTTTCTATTCATGGTTCTGGACCTAGGCCTATCATAGACCTTCTATAATGGTGCACAGCACCTCATGGTCATAGCACCTAAGGTATGCAGCAATGGTTCTATACAAATGGTCAATCACAAAGAAAGACCCCGATGTGCATCCTCCCGGGGTAGCGAACCCACACACCGTTGGGCTAACACCTTTTAATGGCGTGTCCCGATGTCCAATGCTTACAAGACTTTTGTTACATTCCATCGATTATTGATGCATGCATTCATTCATCATGTTCCTCTTTTATTATCTTCCACTTTACGTTACATAATACTTTCATTTCGTTCATTAACATAACACGTAAAGCCACGGGGAAGATAAACATTCATCATAATCAGGAACATCATACATACATAACATACATCACGCATAAATATGAAACATCATCATCGTCATGCCCAACATACCCTCTAAGGTCTCAACAATCATCTTTCATGAACTTACAGGAATTTTCATGTCAAAACTTACATCTGCACTTTCCCCCGAAAGTCAGTAATTAAACTACACTTTTCCCCAGGTACAACAACCCTACTTGGGCGTATGGACACCCTTCAGTCGCATGGCCTCTAGGCGACTGAACATCATGCGAATGGACCTCATGCGGATGAACACCCAAGCGAATGAACACCTATGCGAATGACCTCATGCGGATGGACTCAATGCGGATGAGTCCTATGCGAATGGAACTAATGCGAATGGACCTTATGCGGATGAAACTAATGCGAATGAGCACCTATGCGATTGGCCCCCAGTCGTATGACTCCCCATGCAACTGGCCCCCAATCGTACGAATGAATCCTCAATCGTGCGAATGAACCCTCAATCGTGCGAAAGAACCTCAATCGCACCTCAATCGGCCGTATGGCCTCCATTCGGTCGCATAGCCCTAGCTGATGCAGAATTGAGTTCATCCCGAACCCAATCTGCCATTTTCGACCTCCAAGCTCATCCAAACCCATTCTAAGCCTAAATCAACCATCCTAAACCTTAGGAATGCATACCATAACACCATTCAAGCACACACAAGCCTGGAAACAAACTCCAAACGCATCACACAAAAACACATACAAATGGGTCAAACACACACACATATAAAAAACGGGTTTTCTATATGTTCCAGCCCCAAAATCGTTTGAAAACATGTAAAAGAGGGGTCCTAGAACTCACACAAACAACCACAACGAGAAGAGCTACGAATCAACACGCTACACTTCGATTTTGCCCGCTTGAATCTACTCGAACCAACCTCTTTCTCTCTTTCTCCCTTAATCTCTCTTTCTCCCTTTTTCTCTCTTCTTCCTCTCTAATGCTGAAAATGTGAGTGTGGGGAGAGGGTAATGGCTGCCCTCTCCCTTCAAATATCACTACATACCCAACTTTCTCTCGTTGGCGAGTTTGGTCCCTCGACTTTGGACTTTATTTCTTTTTCTTCATTCGTCGGCTTGAAAATAAATAAATAACCGGGTGTTACAACCAGGGTGGCAAGTTGTATGGAATAAGAAAAACTGGCCAAATACTATGTGCCGCATTCATCGTCCTAAAGGGGTTGAAGCCGTCACTTGCCAGCGCAAGACGAACATTACGAGGATCACTGGCGAATTCAGGAAACTTTTCATCAAAATTATTTCAAACTAATGCATCTGTTGGATGTCGTAATTTTCCATCTTTCACACGCTCTTTATGATGCCACTGCATAAGGTCAGAGGTCCTTGATGACATAAACAATCTTTGTAGTCTAGGCTTTAAAGGAAACCACTGTAATATTTTTGAAGCCTTCTTCTTGGGAGGGCTTATTTCATTGTCTGGATTCGCTTCATGAACTTTCCATCTCGATGATCCATAAAAAGAACAAACTTCATCATTCTCTTTGTCATCCCAAAACAACATGCAACCATTGGGACATGAATGGATTTTTTTCATACCCTAACCCCAAGTTGGCCATGATTTTTTTCACTTGTTAGGTTGCTTTGGGTAACAAATTTCCTTCGGGTAACAAGTCGATTAGAAATTCTAACAAAATAGAGTAATATTTGTTACTCCATCCATTCAAACATTTCAAATGGCATAAATGCACCACACAAGATAATTTGTTGAATTTGCAATTCGGGTACACCTTTTCTTCAACTTCCTTGACAAGGTCACCAAACTTGCTTCCTTTATTGTTCATCTCCTGACTATTGTTTGAAGCATTCTCATGTACTTCCACTCCACTTCCACCATCCGGTTCAAAAGCAACATTCAACAAATCATGCATTTCCTCATTAAGGGTTGTGCTAGTCGATGCAATCGTTGTGCCTTCACCATGATATTCCCATCTATAGTATTCTGGCTGGAACCCTAAACATATGAGGTGATCTAGAACACTTTGTCTACTTTGATATTTCATATTTACACACTTTGTACATGGACACTTTATCTTTCCCCCATTGACAAATTTTATTTTAAATGCAAAATTCAAGAAGGTTTGCACTCCGTTAACAAAAGTTTGACTTGATCTAGGTGCGTCATACATCCAAGATCTATCCATGACTACAAGGTTTAGGTTTACATTGATTGTTAGTCAAGAAATTAGTGAAGATACATACAAGCTATTATTCTTATACATCCTACAAATAAAGAAATAAAATAAGTTACAGAGACTTCACCTAATTACTAGCATAGTCATCCAGTAGATTATGATTCAACCACAAAAACATATACAGATGCATATTGATTCAAACACATATTATAACTTATATATGTAAAAGTTGGATGACTAATAGGGCTGCTCATCATCAATTTGCAAGAAAACAAGTACATTGGCTCTTCTAAATTACACTATATTTAAAAATATGTGACAAATTGAGTTAGCCCCCAAGCAATTTAAGGGATAGGCCCCAAACTTTTTAACAAACTGGATCATGTCCCAACTAGTTATTATGATAGGCCGATGTTTCAATTGAAATTCCTAGAGTCAAATTAGGTTCTACGTGCAATTCTCAATGTAACTCAATCAAAAGAGTTCACTATCAATTGAAATTCCATGTTTCATTTTAAGATGTAATATGGATTTGTGGTAATATTTCATTATATAGCAATCCGTATTTTGTCTTTTAACATATTAATATTGATGGTAATCATAAAGATTATTGATTTAACCATTTATAGCATGAAACACCAAACCAACTGTTATAGCGTGCAATTTATTAGTCATATTATCCTTGTGATATCTTATACCTATTTGTGGAAGTTTGTTTGATACACAATTTCATACCAGTCTTTGAAGTCATATTACAAATAGCACATAAATTTTTGTAATGTAATATAATAACAAACATGTACCTTAATAAGACCAACAAAAATAATGCGATCAATAGTTCATTGTTACCGTGATGAAGAAGATTGAAAAAGTACCTGAAATGTGGTCGGGTTCACAGTCGACTGGTGATGATCTTGGAATTGAATTTCTGAGTAGAGTAATGTTGATGAAATAAAAGAATGAGGAACCTAGTTGTAGTGATGAATACCGTGGAGGACAGAACTTCCAAATGGTAAGGATCCTACAAACGCAAAACTACATTAAACAACTAACTTTCAACTTTTGAACGGTGATCAAATCCAACAATTAATAGAATTAAGTCAAAATGATTCATTACTAAGAGAAAAACTAAAATAAACAATTACCCTTATTATTCTAAAAACTTAATTTTCTAAGTTTTCTACATATCAACCCAGATGCCTACACTAAAAGCTTACATCATCAACCTAAATTGAAACATCTCATCAATAGTTTCTTCATCACATTCTTAATATCATTTTCATATCAGTTATCACTCAACATAAAATATAACTTCCCCTGATTATAATCCTTTAAATACTTAGGAACCTTGTAATAAATTCGAAACCATTGGGATTCACTTGAGAATCAGAAGGCTATACATGTCTAAAGACTAATTCTTTATTGATTCAGAAGTATGAAATTTAACAACAGAAGGTGGTGTTTACCAATTGAGATTATACCCACAGTTAATTTAACATTGTGTAGCCAACCCTCCAAATTCGATTGATGTCGATTGGTATGTCGTCATTCATTGTGCCATCTGCAAGCAGAAACAAATCCTATTTTTTTGAACACCCGATCCTAAATCTGATATGCTAATTATATAGTTATCAAATCCAACAATTGAGTCTAGATCAATCATCACTAAATTGCATCCCCTAAACCTGAAGCCTCACTTGTTCATTCTGCTCACATGTCTCTATTTCACTCATCTCCTCCTATTGCTCATCAATAAAGTTCTAATTAATCTACTAGTTATTTAGAAGAAACCGAATCATTATATGATAAGGAGGAAATCAGAATTCAAGAAGAAGTTACAGAGATTAAACAACATGATCGAATTAGAGACATGTAAAATTAGATTAAACAACATCACTAAATGATCGAACTGAGTCTAAATTAATCATCAATAAATGCAAAATTAGATTAAACAACAGATCAAATTCACCTTCAAACAGGTCCGACGCCTATGTTGTTGATCGAAAATAAGAAACCCGAGAAATCCCACCACAACGGACCCAATCGCGGTACAAAATTGGAACCTTTAAACAGGTCTGACGGATTCAAATTACGGAAGAACCCAATCACGCCTATGTTGTTGATCGAGATCGAATTCAATCGATGCCTATGTTGTTAAACGGATTCAAATTGCAGAAGAGCTGGGTGAATGGGTTATGAAGGGAGATGGGAGATCGTGGGTGTCTGGAAGAGTTGAGGGGAATTTGGCTTAATTTAGGTTAATAAAATATAAACCCTAGTTTTAACTAAATTAATGAAATTTTTGGTGGGATTTGTTTGGAGGGAGTTTTTTAATAAAATATGTGCCACTAAAAGTTTTTTAAGAAAATTTAAGGGTGAATAGTATTATATTGATTAGTGGCATAAAATTAAAAGCCACAAAATTATATCACATGTAAGTATGGCATAATAAAATGCCACTAAAACCTTAATTTTGAAGCATAGATAATAAATGTGACTAATTATATAGGTCAATCAAATATGGCACACACAAAGTGCCACTAAAACTATATATTAGTGGCACAAAAGTTAAATACCACAAACAACGTGTGCCACTAAATGGCAATTTTTTGTAGTGGTTTATCGATGATATCCTGATTTATTCGAGGAGCGAGGAGGAACATGTCGGACACATTCGGGAGATGTTGGAGATGCTTAGGAGAGAGAAATTGTATGCCAAGTTTTCCAAGTGTGTGTTCTGGTTGCACGAAGTTTAGTTTCTGGGTCACGTGGTGAATCCCGAAGGGATTATGGTAGACCCAGCAAAGGTGGATGTGGTGATGCAATGGAAGTCTCCAAAGATGCCATCCGAGATTTTGGGCTCATCATGAATTAGGTCGGGGTGGCTGGTGGTTTCGGGATCCCGTGGAAAATGCTTCTTTTATGCCTCGGGGAAAAATGGGAGATTTAAGACAGTGATGGTTTTTGTGTCACACAACCTGTTTTCAAAACCTCCTTCGAATGAAAGAACTTGAGAGGGTCTCACAAGCATCTCTCTTCGAGCGGCAGTTCATAGTTTCTTGGGATTGGCGGGCTATTACAGGAGAGTCATCCAAGATTTCTCCAAGATTGCTTCCCCATTGACCAAGTTGACCCGTAAGGACGTAAAGTTTGTATGGGGTCAAGAACAAGAGAAGGCTTTGGAAGTGCTAAAGACGAGGTTGACGCAAGCTCCAGTCTTGACATTACACGAAGGAAGCGAAGACTTGGTGGTCTATTCTGATGCTTCTTATTCGGGGTTGGGTTGCATGTTGATGCAACGATGGAAGGTTA
This sequence comes from Flaveria ramosissima, assembly GCA_025215565.1. NCBI lineage: Eukaryota > Viridiplantae > Streptophyta > Magnoliopsida > Asterales > Asteraceae > Flaveria > Flaveria ramosissima. Next base: position 27,790,938 of record CM046035.1, read on the forward strand.
TAGCCTATGCATCTAGACAATTGAAAATCCATGAGGCTAATTACCCTACTCATGATTTGGAGCTAGCGGCTGTGGTCTTTGCGTTAAAGATTTGGAGGCACTATTTATATGGGACGAAGTGCACTATCTTCACTGACCATAAGAGCTTGAAGTACTTCTTTGAGCAGAAGGATTTGAATATGAGGCAGAGGAGATGGTTGGAGCTTATCAAGGATTATGATTGTGAAATCCATTACTATTCGGGCAAGGCCAACGTAGTGGCGGATGCCCTTAGCCGAAAGAAGGGACCCGAACCAATTAAAGGGAAAGCTTACCAGCTGGTGATGACCTCCTATGTGATGACACAGGTCAAGGGGTTCCAAGATGAGGCGTTGAAGGAAGATCGCCTTAACTCCGAAAGGATAAGAGCTCTAGTCACGGAGTTGGGTGAAAACACTCTTGGAGTTAGAACCCGTTTCGGACGGATATGGATCCCTCATTACGGAGACCTACGAGGGTGAATCATGGATGAAACTCATAAGACTCGATCCTCCATTCATCCCGGTGCTACGAAGATGTATAATGATATGAAGAAAGATTATTGGTGGTCGGGTATGAAACATGAGGTAGCAGAGTATGTGAGTAAGTGCCTTACTCACTTACAAGTGATGGCGGAGCATCAGAAGTCATACGGGATGATCCAACCTTTGGATTTACCTGAGTGGAAATGGGAGCACATCACCATGGACTTTATTACGAAGCTACCACATACGGCAAGGGGGTATGATGCTATATGAGTGATAGTTGACCTGACGAAGAGTGCTCACTTCTTGTCAATCTGTGAATCGTATTCATCTAAGGGGTTGGCGGATCTATTTATCAAGGAGATTATAACTCCTCATGGTGTACCGGCGTCTATTGTGTCTGACCGTGACACCCGGTTTACATCTAAGTTTTGGAAGAGATTTCACGATGCGATGGGGACGAGGTTACATATTAGTACGGCTTATCTTCCTCAGACAGATGGTCAGTCAGAGAGAACTATACAGACGCTTGAGGATATGCTCTGAGCATGCGTCATTGATTTCGGAGGAAGTTGGGACTAACACTTACCTCAATCTGATCATGTTGGTTCATCTTTTAGAACTCCCGATGATGCTCCTGAAAGTTCTTCTTGCCAAAGGGAGATGACATCATATGAGGAGATCGAATCTTGGTTTGAGAATGGTTTCAGTAACACAATGAGTGAAGACATTAGTAGAGTTTCTTATATTCTTTAGGAAAGACCTAGAGTGCTTGTTACACTACCAAAACACACTATTCTGGATATTGATACATATTTTGTTCCTAAAGATTCTATTACTACTAAGAGAGTGAAAAATACAGTAGCAAAGAAGAGATCTACACCAACATTGGTCCACGTGGTAGGGATGGAGGACGGGGTGTTGTAATTAGGAAACCTTAAACCCTAATGACCACTACTTCACCTGTTAGTGACGTCCAAGTATTTGATCCACATGTGACTGTTAGTGAGGCTATTCATGTTTATACTCCTATGACTGTTACAGAAACAACAACTGTAACAGATACACCTATGCCCACAACAGACAATTTAGAGTACCCCTCGTAGAGATCAAGGCAATGCTGATACGATTGATATGGATGATTTGATCAACACTCCTCTAGAGTACAGACATACTGCTAGAACATCCTCAAGTTCACCAACACTGGCTACTTTGGAACAAAGGGTACAGTTACTAGAGAAAAAGATGTTTAACAAGACGA
>CM046035.1:27797701-27803540 GCA_025215565.1 Flaveria ramosissima
AGTGGTGAGGGGGGGCGCCGTCTTGGAGGGGTGGGGAAGGGTTTTTGATTTATTTTAATTGTAATTTATATTGTGTAGTGTAATTTTGTAGTATTGGGTATTATGTATTATTTAGTGGAAGGTGGTTTGAGGTATCTAATGCATGCCCATGCATGCATGGCCGAAATTATGTAAGTGTGAGTGTGTATGCTCACATTTTAATTGCCTTCTCTTGAGTTTAATTTTGTAAGGGTGACTAGTTGACATTCCCGGAACACTAATTTTTAAAAAGGTAGAAACCTAAATTGGTTAAAAGTCAATAATAAAAATCACATGAAATCATAATTTACATCAAATAGTAAGAATTGTTTCCAATTTCATAGTAGGGTTGTATAGTTTCAATTATTAGCACTCATAACATGGATAATGATGCAAGTAATCTAGGGTTAGGGTAACAACCTGGAGGTCGGTTGTCACATTCTCCCACCGTTTAGGAAATTTCGTCCCGAAATTTTAACTCTGATTAGAGACTGAACGGGTGGGTTTGAAGAGGTGTGGATAGTTCTTCCTCATTTCATCTTCACGCTCCCAAGTAAATTCAGGTCCTCGCTTGGAGTTCCATCTAACCTTAACCTTGGGTATGCGGCTCCGCCGGAGTTGTTTGACCAAACGATCCGTGATCTCCACAGGTTCTTCCACAAAGTTCAGTTTGTCGCTTATCCTTGCTTCTTTTAATGGTAGTTCCAGGGTTTTGTCTACCATGCTCTTCTTCAAGTTTGACACATGAAAGGTGTCGTGTATGTGACTCAACCCGGGGGTAGTTTCAACTTATATGCCACTGGGCCAATTCTTGCCATTATCTCAATGGTCCAATGTATCTTGGGCTTAGTTTTCCTCTTTTTCCGAATCTCACTGTTCCTTTCCACGGTGCTACTTTTAGCATCACTCTGTCGCCCACTTGGAACTCTAGAGGTTTCCGCCTCCTGTCGGCGTACTTCTTCTGTCGATCTCTGGCTGCTCTCAGTCGCTTCCTTTATCTATAGATCTTATCGGTGGTTTCCAACACTATGTCGGGTCCCATCACTTGGCTGTCACCAATCTCATTCCAACTCAAGGGTGATCGGCATTTCCTGCCATAAAGGGCCTCATACGGAGCGGCTTTGATACTCGCGTGGTAACTATTGTTATAGGCGAATTCCACCAAAGGAAGATGGTTATCCCAGTTTCCGCCAAAGTCCATCACGCAAGCTCTCAACATGTCTTCCATCGTTTGAATAGTTCTTTCGCTCTGTCCGTCGGTCTGAGGGTGGTAAGCCGTGCTAAGATCTAAACGGGTTCCTAAAGCTTGCTGGAACGATTTCCAGAAACGAGAGGTGAAACGGCTATCACGGTCTGAGATGATCGACAGAGGCACTCCATGCCTTGTTACAATCTCGTCGACATAAAGTTGGGCCAGTTTCGTCATGTCGTAGTCTTCTCTAATTGGCAAGAAGTGAGCTGATTTCGTTAATCTATCCACTATTACCCAGATAGCATCGTGACCTTTATACGTTCTAGGCAACTTGGTAACAAAATCCAACGTAACATTATCCCATTTCCATTCTGGAATCTCAGGTTGCTGCAACGTTCCTGATGGTTTTTGGTTCTCAGCTTTTACCATGGCACAAGTTAAACATTTCCCCACATAAACAGCGATTGATCTCTTTTCCATTCCCGGCCACCAGAAAAGTGTCTTTAAATCCTGGTACATCTTATCACTTCCAGGGTGAATTGAATACCTAGACTTGTGTGCTTCATCGAGGATTACTTCTCGAATTACTCCGTGTTTTGGCACCCAAGTCCTTCCACCATATCTATATGTACCATCGTCCCCTATCTCCAATTGCTTTTCCATTCCAGTCAGTCATTCTTCCTTGAGTTTTTCTTCCTTTAATGCCTCGCCTTGAGCTTCCTTCAGTTTTGCTATAAGGTTGGTATACACACTCATCCTTAAGGCTCGTACTCGAAGAGGTTTCTCTCTTTCCTTTCGGCTCAACGCATCCGCCACAACATTGGCCTTACCAGGATGGTAGCGGATCTTGCACTCGTAATCGTTCAATAGCTCAACCCATCTTCTCTGACGCATGTTGAGCATCTTTTGGTCAAGGATATGCTGCAGGCTTCTATGGTCAGTGTAGATAATGCACTTTGTGCCATAAAGGTAATGCCTCCACATCTTAAGGGCAAACACTACGGCACCCAACTCCAGATCGTGCGTCGTGTAGTTCTTCTCATGATCATTCAACAGTCTCGATGCGTAAGCAATCACCTTGTTGCGTTGCATCAATACACATCCTAGCCCTTGACGCGAAGCGTCACAATAGACCACGAAGTCTTCTACTCCTTCTGGAAGAGCAAGGATAGGTGCACTGCATAATTTCTCTTTAAACGTTTCAAACGCCTCGTTCTGCTCTCGCTCCCACACAAAGGTTGTGTTTTTCTTGGTTAGTGCGGTCAAAGGTTGCACTATACGTGAGAAGTCCTTTATAAATCTTCGGTAATAGCCAGCCAGTCCTAAGAATTGCCTTATCTCCGTAGGAGTTTCAGGAATCTTCCAATTCTTTATGGCCTCAATCTTGGAAGGGTCAACTTGAATCCCATCCTCATTTACCACATGACCTAAGAATTGGATCTGGCGCATCCAGAATTCACATTTTGAGAACTTGGCATATAGTTGCTCATTCTTGAGCAATTCAAGAATTAGCCTGAGATGCTTCTCGTGCTCGTCTTTACTCGAGAATAGATCAGTATGTCATCGATAAACACGATCACAAACTTGTCGAGGTAAGGGCGGCAAACGCGATTCATGAGGTCCATGAATGCTGCTGGAGCATTAGTCAGTCCAAAGGGCATGACCAAATACTCATAGTGTCCATACCTAGTTCGGAAGGCGGTTTTGGGTATATCTTCTTCTCTTATCTTCAGCTGGTGGTATCCTGACCTCAAGTCTATTTTGGAGAAATAACTTGCTCCTTGCAGTTGATCAAATAGGTCGTCTATTCTCGGGAGAGGGTAACGGTTCTTTATGGTCAGCTTATTCAATTCCCTGTAATCAATACACATTCGCAGGGTTCCGTCTTTCTTTTTCACAAATAGTACCGGGGCACCCCATGGAGAAACACTCGGACGTATAAATCCCTTGTCCAGTAGTTCTTGAATTTGTACCATTAGCTCCTTCATCTCAGGTGGGGCGAGCCGGTACGGTGCCTTGGCTACTGGTGCAGCACAAGGCAACAAGTCTATCTGGAATTCAACTTGTCGATTCGGGGGAAGTCCTGGTAGTTCTTCCGGAAACACCTCTGGGTATTCCGAAACCACGGGAATCTCTTCGATCTTCTTCTCCTTTTGGGCTTTCATCACATATACTATAAAAGCTGGACATCCCTTCTTCAAGCTCTTGGTAGCTTTTAAGTGGGATATCATAGGGTATAGAGTGTTACTCCTTTCACCTTCTACCACTAACACTTCTTCGTTGCTCAACGATATCTTGAGCAGTCGCTCATCACATATGATTTCGACTTTATGCTTCGCTAACCAGTCCATACCCACGACCACATCAAATCCTCCTAACTTAATGGGCATCAAGTCAATCTTAAACATATTCCCTTTTAGATTCAGGGGGCAATCCCTAATGATTTCGTTAGCTTCTAAAATATTACCGTCAGCTAATTCTACGGTAAAAGTATCAGTCAAGGTACACGCGTCTAAGTCAATCAATTGCCTAAAAGTACTAGAGATAAAACTAGCAGTCGCTCCAGTATCAAACAGTACAGTAGCGGGATGATTGTTTACAAGGAACGTACCGTTGACCACGTCGGGTTCCCTACGAGCTCCTGCTGGGTCCATAACGAAAGCTCTTCCCTTAGGCTTGTTGTGCTTGGCATCCTTGTCTCTACCCAGCTTAGGACACTTGTTCCTCATATGCCCTGGGTCTCCACACTCGTAGCATTGTTTCCCCGGTACATAAGTACAGTCTTTAATTAAATGGCCTGTTCTCTTGCACCTAAAACAGGGCATCGGGTTACATTCCCCTTGATGATGTAACTTGCACTTGCTGCAGAGTGGGCTTGTCCCCGTATACAATCTCCGGTTTTTGCTTCCTTGATCATCACGTCTCACTCCTTCAGAACTCCTTCTACTTGACCCACTGCTACTTCCAACCGCTCTTTTCGCTTCAAACCACTTCCTCTTATCACCAACAAACTTCTTCTTCTCATCAGCCCTTCCTTGATCGGTCCATCCAGCCCTAATTAGATCATCAGTCAAACTGCTGGTAAGGTCGACAGCAGCTTGCAGGGTCACAGGCTGAGAGGCACGAACCATACCCCTAACTCTTGGGTGTAGTCCCCAGATGAACCGTGCTACACCTTTGGCTTCTGGCGTCACCAAATGTGGCACAAGTCGGGACAGGGCTAAGAAACGATTGATGTATTCGGTGTAATTGGGTCCCTTCATCTCCAAGCTTAAAAATTTGTCTCCAGCTTCTCGAGTTGATTTATGGGGCAATATTTGTTGGTCATTAGCTCTCGAAATTCAGTCCAACCCATTTGATTAGCCACGTTTCTTCCACGGCTCTGAGTAATGGACTTCCACCATTCAAGAGCTGATCCCTTGAGAGATTGTGATGCAAATCTCACCATATGCTCCATCTTGCACTCGCTGATGTCTAAGACGGCTTCCATTTCGTCGATCCACCTGTAAGTCTCTATAGCACCCTCGGTGCCATAGAAGTCCTTGGGCTTACATGCCATAAAGGTCTTGTAAGAGCACCCATTCCTTAACGCATCAGCTTCATCGTCGTGGCTCTCATCGTTTACCGGCCGTTCGTTACCAGTAGTGTTATCCCGGTCTGCATTTATCTGTGCAATGATAGTCGGAATGGCGTTGGCCAGTTGCTGAGCTACGAGGTTCGCAATCCTTTCGTCACTCTCTTGATTAGTATTCTCCCCGTGGGGAGTCCCTGGTGGAGTAGGTTGGTTTCCAATAGGCCTTGCTTCCTCATGGCGGCCCCTGGTGGCTCCACGTCGACCAAAACGTGTTCCTCTGCGAGTCGGCATTCTGATAGTATCACAAATAGATTCGTTTAGCATCTCATAAATTTTGTTTCGGATAGCCTAGGCATCATTATCCTATCACACCATGCCTCGGAAGAGGGATCATTGCATGCACATATGTATTTACAACCCACTAAAGAACCTTAAAAGTCCAATTCAAAACATGACATAATAGTTGGGCAACCATTTAGAAAAGGCACAGAAAAATTTCAAAGCACAACAAAACATATAGCAATTCAATACAGACAGTTTAATAATTCTAGCATCCCAAAAGCAGTTAACGATAGTATCATCCAAACAAATAGAATCAGAGTCATGCTCTTACAATTTGGAAGGTGCCATCACCCCCATAATAATAAAATAATAGTCTCGAATAAGAATTCAAATAGTTTCCTTCTACTGTCCACAGACAGATAAATCCCACTGAGTACTCCAGTCCTCACATCCACTTCCTCTTTAGCCATCCAAACCATCCTGTACCCTTCTTCCTCTGCTCCTGCTCCAAACGCTTCACTCCCTGTGTAGCCATCATCGCCTGGAACTAAGCCGACTGAGAAGTTCGAGTGGCGTGCTGAACAGTCAGCTCATGACGGTGAACAGTCCTCAAAATCTCATCCAATGTCGCATCGGAGGGTCCTACATCACTTGCCCGGCGACTCGACTGGGAGTACCTATCACCAGCCAGTACAGTAGGGCCGTCATACATACTATGTCTCGGCGACATCAGGCGTTCGTCACGAGGGTCAAACAGTGGGGGTACCGATGTC